>CM058232.1:7055477-7655477 GCA_030180135.1 Orychophragmus violaceus
TTTAAGATTCTATATTTTTATTTTAGTTTTAATACAATTTATGTACAAAAATTGAAAATAGTTTACTATAAAATAGATTTTAGAGTTAGAATGGAGGTGAATTGAAGATGTCCTTATAGAAAATGCATTTCCATTTTTTTTTAAGATTATATTATGAAAATATATTTAAATATTTTTCTAAATTTTGTTTAAATATATACTTATAATTTTTTTTTTTTAAATATTCCTCGAAATTGGATGTTCTAATCGAGGGCTTATCTCGTTTAGCAAATGTTACGCCAACTTCTCAGCCGAAAGGTTGAGAAACGCAACACATATGGGTTGCTCCACATCCCTCCAAATATATTTGTTCGGGTAACCCTGGTGCTGGTGGAATAAAATACCAATTCCATGGGGGCAGAACCCGGTTTCCGAGTTGAGATATGAAGTGGATAAACTGGTGGTGATTTTCAAGACTAATAATATCTTGTTCTTCGAGCCATTGGTGGTTTGAAAGACTGAGAAACTGGGCTATTTGTTGATTTTTCACTGGTTGGTTTTGTAAATTGACAAAATCCATAATTGAATATAAACAAATTCTCGAGAAACATAAATTAAGAATTGAAAGTGAAAAAGTTAAATCTTATGGGTGAGGAAGACAAAAGGATAGAATTGCAAATTTTATACCGTACACCTTTCTATTTTTACTATTATTATTTATCAATGAATATGTATGTTAATTTATATACTTAATCTAAAATGCAAATTAAATATACCAAATACAAATAAATCATATTTAAATATACCCATTGTTGGCATTAGGGTGGGGTGTTTGTAATTGAACATGAATCCGACCCAAAAACCTCGATCCCTCTACAAAAATACTCGAAAAAACATAAGTTTAGGTATTTTGGTACTAGGTAATACTCAATCTGAACCAAAACATGAATGGATATCCGAACTAACCCAAAGTTTTACTTAATTTCAAATAATACCGATAATTTAAATATTTTTGAGCAGTTTGAATAGTTTTATCGTTTTTTTTATAGGATAAATATTTGTTTTTCAAGTATTTTCAGATACTTTTATGTAATTTTGAATATATATTTTACAGGATTTTAGATTAATTTAAAAAAAATCGAATATTTTCAGGCCTTTTAGTAAACATTTAGAGTTTTTTTTTCAGATATTTCTTAATCGAATTCGCAAAGAACCAAACCAAACCAAATCCAACCTAAAATTGTAATTATTTGAATGAAAAAAAAAACATGAAAAAACCGAATCAAATACGAACGGGTACCTAAACGCCCATGGTCATTGCTAATTAAAATCTTGGATCCATGTCCCTCCGATTACAGATTCTCTAGCTAGTAGAAATGTAGAATTGTTTGAAAATCTCTCCAAAAAGTGTGTGGAGTCCTATGAGCTCACACCGTCAAATATATATTGTGCACAACAAAGACGTTACGCTCTATGAATGGAGATGATTGTGACATCCCGATTTTCGGTATATGCAGAGAAACTTAAAAATAATTGATTCAACTAACTATATCACTAACTATATCACTAAAGTTAATTTATCTTTTCATTTATTTATCTAGAAAAAATTCTACAGTTAAATATGTTTGAGCTATTTAATTAAAAAAAAATCGTAATTAAACCCTAAATAGCCAACATCTACTACAAATAACAACCCATTTCTAAGTTTCTTCTCCCATCGCCACATTTATGCCCAACTTATAAGGAAAAAAAATTTGCGCAATTCTTTTTATTAATTTCTTCTTATGTACTATTGAGTGATCTATTATTAGGGTGGAATCGAACCACATACATTAGTATTGTAAAGTGCTGGTCCAACATTTTCGTATGCCTTATGCAAATATAAAAATATGCCTTTTTCAATATAATTTTGTCTAGAATCATAAATAATAGTAAAATAAAAATAACATTAACATTTCATAACATAATTCAATTCTAGAAATAAGTTTGTAAGAAAAGAAAAAGAAAACAATTAAAAAAGTTTTACTCTTAAAATATGACTATCCTCGTATTTTTTCCTACAAAATCATTCATTAAACTCATAATCGAGTTTTGCAACCATAATTCATTCAATCGCTCTTGTGACCTAGTAGACCTTAAATAATTATTCATCAGTTTCAACTTCGAAAAACATTTTTAATAGTGGCAACCGATACTGGAATATATATTATGCCTCCGCAACTTTTTTAAATATATATTATGAAAATATTTTTTTTAAATGCTCTTTTAATTTTTGTTTTTAAATAAATATTAATGAAGAAAATATATACAAATGCTCTTCTTAGTCATGTTTTAAGTCGTCGCTTACCTGACATATGCTCAAAGTCGGCTCTTTATCTTATCATTGACTCATTGTCTATCACCATATAAGGCCAAAGAATGCATACCTTGGGAGTTGGGAATAGAGTTCATGAGCTATATACATCCACAAAAGATGTTAATATTCGTGAAACAACAATTAAGCATGTAAGTTAGTAAGTTTTATCTAATATGTGTCATGGAGTACATGCAGTTTTTCAACAAAAAAAATGTTTTCGCAATAGACAATTTTGAATTGGTGAAGTTGATGTATGAATCAGAGGAGTGGCCGGCGTTTTCAATACACATTGAGGAATTTGATAGCAGAAATGATTTTTTCGAACCTTTTGAGATCACATGGATACCACACAAAAAAATATGATGGCTGACAAGTTAACAAAAAATACTCGCATTCAAATATCTCATATCGCTCATGTCAGTTTAGTAAAACCGGCGTGGATAACGGAAACTTGTAATTTAGTTTTTATTTGTTGCAAAAAAGAGTAAGTTTTATTAGAGCAGGGGCAAGTTGAAAATATAAATAAGTTTTTGATGATTAGTTCAAACTTAAAAAAAAAAAAAAAAAAAAAAATTCCCCAACCCTTAAAAAGCTTCAATTGTAGATCTTCGTAGACTCATTCTGCATTCGCAATTCCCTGTTTTTTCCCCCTCAAGTCCCTTCCTTTTTCAATTGTAGATCCAAGGATATGGCTATATCCAAAGATCTTTATCCTTCTCAAGAAGATCTCGTATACGAGGAAGAGATTCTACGAAACCCATTTTGCTTGAAGCTTTGGTGGAGGTATTTGATTTCTAAAACCGAGTCTCCTTTCAAGAAACGATTCATTATCTACGAGAGAGAGCTACAAGATATAGTACGCTTATCTCCGTGAACGACTCGAGATCGTTAGGAACCTCCCTGTTACTCATCCTCAGTATGATTCACTCAACAATACTTGCGAATGTTATTTCGGGTCTTAATGTCGATGCTATCATCAGGGGAGGCATGATGCTGTGGACTTCTCTTGCGGATTACTACATTAGGAAGAGAAAGCCAGGGATATCTATGAGGAAGGCATGATGATGTGAGAGACTTCAGTGTTATATTTGATGTTTATTCAAGATTTGAGGAAAGATGGAGATGATGAGTTCAAGTGATGAAGAAGATGAGGATGACGAGCGTTGAGGATGTACGCCTCAGTTTTTCTCTGAGCTGCAAAGGAAGATACTGAATGAGTTTTGGTTGAACGATGATAATGATGTTGATCTTAGATTGGCTGGCCTGGAAGAATTGATGAACAGAAGACCTGCACTAGCGAAAAGCGTACTCCTTAGGCAAACCCGCACAATGTTGAACAGTGGCATCGTAGGGTCAAAATATTTGAGGGAAACGCAGCAAAGCAGATTCTCACATTCACAGAAGCAGTGAGAACTGTGGATCCTATGAGAACCACAAAGACCTGGTCAACACGAGAGTGATTTTGGACAAGGCAGTCCAAGTCAACTACAAAAACGTGGACCATCTTGCCAGCGTGTGGTGTGAGTGGGCTGAGATAGAGTTGATGAGGCGTGCTACAGTAGAAGTCAGACGGAGAGTTGTTGCTGATGGTAATGAACCAGTTCAGATGAAGCTGCATAAATCATAGGGACGCTAGAATCAACAAGAGCAGACTATGAGAAGATATTGGATCCTATGATAGCGGGCGAGAGAGTTTGTTTGAGCATTATGTTTCAATGGTAAGCTAATCTATCTTTTACACATTCTTTGTGTTGTATATGGATATGTACTTGATCTAACCTGTCTTATCTTTTTTCCAGGCTCCATCTGATGCTATTAGGACCTTATATCTTCAGTAGGCTAAGTTAGAAGAGGATTGGTCTCGCCAAGCGAGCCATGAAGGTTTATGAGGCAGCCACCAAAAAGGTTCCAGAAGCCCAGAGGCTCGAGATATACATTTCCCGTGCAGCAGAGATATTTGGTGTTCCCATAACAAGGGCTTCCACACAAGGATGTCAAGCTCCGTCATGGTGAGTGGTCTATGTAGCCACTTGCATTATTGGAGTACATATCGTCAAATAATAGGTAGGCAATAATTTGGCAAAATGGGTCTTTTTATTTAGTAATATCCTTTAGGGGAAAATTTGTCGTTATTGTTGTATTCTTGCTTATATATCTTCTAGAATTTTCAAGCCATCATTGACAGAAACGGGTAAAAGTATCTCTACTTGATTTTGAGACATGGCTGGTTCAGTTTCCGGCGATGCAGAAAGCACCAAACGCCGTGGTGGAGGTTGGATCACCTTTCCGTTTATGATCGGTAAGAGATTCTTTTTCTCTGTTTTAATAACAATTAGAGCTTAGAACAAGAAACTGAAGCTTATCTATCTCTCTATGGTGCAGCTACGTTGTTAGGCCTGACAATAGCTGCGTGGGGTTGGTTACTCAACTTGATCGTATACCTGGTTGAGGAATTCAACGTGAAGAGCATCGCGGCAGCTCAGATTTCAAACATCGTTAGTGGTTGTATCTGTATGGTTCCAGCCATTGGAGCCATTGCTGCTGACTCTTTCTTCGGAACCATCCCTGTTATCTCAGTTTCAGCTTTCATATCTCTTATGGTAAAGTTGAAAAAGACTCGATCAACGTTTACCTTTATCATTTACTCTCTATAAAATTTTCATTTTCAAACTCTACTCCTTGTTCAGGGTGTAGCTCTGCTGACTCTAACAGCTTCGCTTGACTCTTTGAGACCCAACCCTTGCGAAACAGCTTCAAGCCTATGCCAATCTCCTTCAAAACTCCAGCTAGGTGTTCTTTATACGGCCATAACTCTAGCCTCTATAGGAACAGGTGGCACACGGTTTACTTTAGCAACTGCTGGTGCGAACCAGTATGAGAAAACTGAAGACCAAGGAAGCTTTTTCAACTGGTTTTTCTTCACAACGTATCTAGGCGGAGCTATAAGTGCAACCGCCATTGTCTATTCTGAAGACAACATCAGCTGGACCCTGGGGTTTGGTCTGTGCGTAGCTGCTAATCTCTTCAGCTTTTTGGCTTTCATCTTGGGGAAAAGATTCTACAAGCATGACAAGCCTTTAGGAAGTCCCTTCACTAGTCTCCTTCGCGTCATTTTCGCAGCACTACTCAAAAGAAAGGCAGTGGTTTCGGCCAACCAAAAAGACTACCACAATGAATCTATCGCAATGCCTACAAATAGTCTGAGGTAAACAAACCAGCTTGAGAACCGCTGTTTCAGTGTAGCATTGAAAGGCCATTCTAATGATTTTTTTTCTCAACACGCAGGTTCTTTAACCGTGCTGCACTGAAACAGGGAGACGAGGTTAAACCAGACGGCACAATTCCAAATCCATGGAGACTATGTAGCGTTCAGCAAGTGGAAGATTTCAAAGCAGTCATAAGAATCATCCCTCTTGCGTTAGCCACAATATTCTTGAGCACTCCAATCGCAACGCAGCTAAGCTTAACAGTCCTTCAAGGTCTAGTGATGGACCGGAGTCTTGGTCCTAACTTCAAAATCCCTGCAGGTTCTCTCCAAGTCATAACACTTCTCTCCACTTGCCTATTTATCATTGTCAACGATCGGTTTCTCTACCCATTTTACCAAAAGCTAACGGGAAAGTTCCTCACACCGCTCCAACGAGTTGGGATAGGACATGTTTTCAACATTCTAAGCATGGCGGTGACTGCCATTGTCGAAGCAAAGCGATTGAAGATAGTAGAGAACGGTCATTTCCTAGAGTCATCATCTATTGCTGACATGTCTGTCTTATGGCTATTCCCTCCTCTAGTCATAGTAGGAATCGGTAAGGACATGATTCCTGATAATTCACGCAATCCAAATTGAGAGAAAAAATGATCATGTTTTTGGTTAGTCTCTTTTGCTTGCAGGAGAAGCTTTCCATTTCCCGGGGAATGTAGCTTTGTGCTATCAAGAATTCCCAGAGTCTATGAGGAGCACCGCAACTTCGATTACCTCGGTGGTGATCGGGATATGCTTCTACACAAGCACTGCTCTAATTGATCTGATTCAGAGGACAACTGCTTGGTTACCAGATGACATAAACCATGGAAGAGTTGACAATGTTTACTGGGTTTTAGTCATTGGAGGAGTCTTGAATCTCGGCTATTTCCTCGTGTGTTCTTGGGTTTACAAATACAGAAACCTTGAGCATGATGATCATGAAAACGATGCTGACGTCTCTCCTTCATGATCTCAAAGAACATGTCTTTTGTTGTCAAAAAAAAATGTTCTTTGTTGTCATCTATAATTCTGACCTTTGTCTGAAACTATTTTTTCACTCTGTAGTCACTGAAAGCTGTTCTACTTCCTCCGTTCTTCGAAACTATTTCTCTCTTGTTTTCGCAAGAGTAACTTTGATCAAATCAATTTAAGATTCTATTTCTTTTTTTTGAATAAAATGTAAAATTGAATTTAAAAGAAAATATACTTTTTTACACCTTGTGCAGCTTATAGATTGCTGAGTCTTTGAAACTTAAAAATTGAATATTTGACGAAAAACAGAGCTTTTCTTCAAAACAGATTTTTTTCAGGTTGATCCCGTTTGAAGTCTTGCTCCAAACCAAATTTGTAGTCTTTCTTCGTGTCTTTTATCGTTTGAAGTCTTGCTCCAAACCAAATTTGTAGTCTTTCTTCGTGTCTTTTATCTCCCATGGATCAAATGGAGAGTAGTCGAGCTCTCATTTGATGGTCAAGTTGTTTGATGATGGCAGATGAAAGTTTTTGTTTACCTCCATGATGCATTTGATTCCTCTCACTCCATATCGAATGAATCGTTGCTTGGAACATGTGATGTATTTGGCGATGAAGTGCTGCATTTTTCCCAAACTTCGACCAGTGAGGCAGTTGAGTATTTCAATCTAATCTTCCGAGAATGATTCTAATTCTATCTATCTAAAGATAATAAAATTTATGTTTTTAGTCATCTTCTTACACTAAGTCAAAATAGGCGGGATATTTTTGTTTCTTTGTGGAATTCTGAAATTTGACATATCATAACTTACAAGAGAAAACTTTCCACATGTGTTCTATCCCTTTTAGCAAGGGTGTCAGTATCTACATTCTCATTACGGCCAATGTGAATAGCTACGGCTTAGCCACGAATTTTCCGTAGTTTAAACTATGGATAGCTACGGATTAGCAACGACTTGAAAAAATCAAAATTCGTAGCTATTTCGTAGTTATCCGTAGCTATATAGCTACGAAGTAAAATCGTAGAAACATATAGCTACGAATATCTACGACAAAAAAACGTAAAAATATAGCTACGAAATATTTTTGTAGCTATTTGTAGCTATGTCTAAGGAATATTAAAATATATATTGTATAGATATAAATAAAATCATAGCTATCCGTGACTTTCTCCAGATAGCTACAAATAGCTACGAAATTATCCATAATTATTCAAACCCTAAACAAACCCTAAAACTCAAACTAATAAAATTATAATTACTATAACATATTAAAATGTAAGTTTTAACACTTATAAATTAATAATATTTTCCAAATCTATTATTTTCAAACATTAAAATAAAACCCTAAACACAACACATATTACTATATACCCTTAAGCATAATCATACTTGAAACCTTACTCTTAATCAAAAACTATAAAATTAATTATATATACATAAAACTAATATTTAAATGTTTACATAAAAAAATTATAACTCGAAACCTTAAACCCTAACAAACCCTAAAACACTAAAGTATAACAAAACTCTAATTAGTAAAATTTCAATTACTATAACATATCCAAAATTAAAATCCAACACTTACAAAAGAAAAATGTTTTCCAAATCTATTATTTTCAAACAACAACTTATAACCCTAAACACAACCTTTAAAATTATATAGTCTAAACCATAATCATACTTTAAACTTTATTCTTAATTATAAACTATAAAATTAAAATATAAATTTTAGCTATATACATAAATATAATAGTTAAATCATTTACATATATACTTTATATATAATTAATTTTCAAATATTTTACTTATGTTTTTTCAATTATCTACTAATTTATAATACTAATCATAACTTAAAAAGTCTTAAAAATAATCACTTAAATTGTTATATACATTCATAACTAAAGTTAACACCTTTAGAATTAACACATTCATGTAAACTAAAAATAAAAATCAGATTTAATCATTAACACACCTATATGCACCTCCATCCTAGATTGTTCTCTGCCGAAGCTCTGTCGAAGACGAAGACAACTCCACCGAAGGGATGAAGACGAAGACAACTCGTCGCCGGATGCCGTGCCGTCATCGGATCCGCCTTGTCGCCACCGGAGACGAAGAGGAAGGCTAACTGGTTCACGTGTTTTGTATATATTTATGTATTTGTTTTTTGCTTTTTCTGTATTTTTTGTTTTTTTAAATTGTTTAATTAGTTATTATATTAAAAACATTAATGAATAATAGTCCTAGAGATGAACCAATCAAATGACTACATTTACAGTTTATGCCTTTTAATAAATTCTTAAATCCAAGTAAAATCAGGTGTTATTCATTCATTGATTTTAAAATCTATTTCAAAATCATGTGTTATTGGTTATATGATTTTAAAATTTTAACTAAACTTCAGAATCCAAATTAAAATCTAGTGTTATTCAATAATAAATATGTATATGCGGATTTGATTTTATCATGATTTGAATGGATTTTAAAGTTAAAAATACAAAGACTCAAATCCGAGTAAAAACCTACGAATTTCGAATATATTAGTAAAATCTATCTATTAGATTTTAAAATTATCAGACTTTTAAATACATAAAAATAGACAAACCAATAACACCCCCATAATTTAGTAGTTAAAATAATTAAAATTAAAAATAAAATAAAAAACGATAAAAGGAAAACATGTTTCATTTTAGACAAAATATTAAAACTAAAAGTAAACAAATTTCTAAAAACAAATTAAAACTTAAATCTTAATTTCCCTAAATTCTAAACCTAAATCATAATTTGAAAACCTAATAAAATTAAAAGTAAAACTAAATTGTAATCTCTAAACCCAACATGTAAATCATAAAACATTGAAAACTAAACCCTAATCTCTAAACCCTAAACTTTAATTTCTAAACCTTAAACCATAATCCCTAAATTTCAAAGACTTAAACCTTAAATCCTAATTCCTAAATCCTTTTTTTTGTCGGCAACAGATACTATTAAAAGCCCAAAATGGCTGAGTACATGGCCTAAAGGCCAATTACGGGAGTTATACAACAGTAGAATATGAATAAAACTTAAAAACAAGCGAAATGGGCTTAAGGCCCAAACGAGTGAGCCAAAGTGGAATCCACCCGATATTTGCAGAGAGACACGTGTGAGCACACGCGTCCAGAAGCCATAGAGATGAAACCACGCGTCCTACTCCGGTGGATCGGCTACATGCAAATCGGCAAACAGGATTCCGGCCACCTTCATCTTCGCTCCGCCGCTACTGCTGTGAACGCCTGCCGATCTACTCCATCAAACCCAAAACCTCCACCGCATATAGAAACACAACCTTTATTTACTGTTGCTCCGCCACCGCAAACTGCACCGTTGCCGGGGAATCCAGAAGGATTAAGCCACCTGAAATGAAGCACCGACAGACCCATTCAACTCGATTGAGCACTAGAACCAACGTCAAAGGGTGCACGGTAATAAGGAGGAGGAAATAAAGAGCTCTAACGGCAAGGAAAAGGGCTAGGCACAGAGGAGGAGGAGGTCGGTAATCCTAACAAAGATCCGATTAAAAGAGTACAAATCGGAGCTTCGAGAGGAGAAAACCCGGAAGAAGACCAGGATTATTACTCCGTCACAAGGTTGGGAAGTCGAACCCAGTATCAAAACTGGGAATTTATTAGAAGCAAAACCAAAAAAGAAGACGGGAAACTATATACAGCCGAACCACCGGCAGAACGCCGGTGGTCGGAAAAGAAACGGAATTCGCTTTGTGGGTGTCTCTAGAGAGAAGAGAGAAAAAAACCGGTCTAGATAATGTACTTTGCAATTCCTAAATCCTAAACTCTAATTTGTAAACTCTAAACATATAAATTTTGATATATATAATTATCTATTTTTATAAAAATATTTGAATGTGTTTAATTTTTTTATTTTATTTGAATATAATATTACATGTCATATTTTTATTGGTTAAAAAAGAAATGATCATAAACTTGTAAACTCTAAACATATAAATATTGTCTATTTTTTATAAAATTTTGTAATTTTGTAATGTGTTCACCCCTAGGGGTCATCTCACAGTCAGGTGAGAATGAGGAGAAATCAGTGACGGGGAATGGAGAAGATATCGAGTTTCCAGAAGAGAGTGATGATGATGAGTCTGATGGTGAAGACAAAGTAGAGATCGATCAGAAAGAAGTCCCTGCTGCTGTGTTTGGAGGATTTGCCAGAAAGAGCGAGGAAGACGGCAAAAAAGCTGAGGAAGGTGCAGCTAAGACTCTAGGTGCGTTAGAGAGGATAAAGAGATTGAAACTAGCTCAGTAATAAATCCTGTAGACAAATTACTCCCGTGCTACAGATTGGAATTGTAATATCCAGATCAGGAGTTGTCTGACAAAGATCTTGAATCTGTTTATGCAGCCCTGTCTTAGGTCTGTTGTCTAGTGTTAAAAAATTGACTGTTTTGCAAGGTTTTCTTTCTTCTCAAGAAGAGTAGCTATATAGATTCAAACACCATGGAACCATATTTGATAGGAAGACAAACTCTGCTTCCTACAACAATAGTATTTGATCTAAACGCATTTCACCATGGAAAAACCAAAAGCCTAAAGTTTCATCAGCTTCATACACTGTCCTTTGAGCTTGAGGAAACCTCAGTTTTTTCCTCTTCCTTCTTGCTCATTGCTACCGGAGACGAGTCAGTAACAGAATCTTCAGGTTCCGTCTTAAGCTCAGACTCGAACTCTTTTGCAGCCTGCATCATTACAAAACCCCCCATAAGCCCCTTCATCAAATGCATATATGAAGACAAGAGCTTTGAGGAACACAACACATACAATATATCTGATAAGAACCAAGAGCCCTAACAATTACCAGTAAGTTTTATAGAAAATATAAACCTAATATCACTCCAAATTATCGAATCATCACCATGTCTTCATCTAAACTATACATGAAGATATCAATGAGCTAACAGTTTCATGGTGAGCAGATTTACAAGCAAATGAAAAGTTGTGTTCTTGATGTATACTCTATACATCAAAGTTAAACAATTAACATAAAATTCCCAAAAGACACATTCCTTAAGACCTTTTAACATCAATTCCAACTACAATCAACAAACTTTTCATATGAATTGGCACAGAAACACAACTGAATTGCATATCTTCTTGACTCGAGTGAAGACCCCATTAAAGTTTATAGTAAAAGCTGAAATTTTTAAATTCTTCAAAATTCTCTATTCATTTTCTAATCAGCAAACCTGTTGAAAGCTTTTGACGGTCTTCCCAATACTCTTGCCAATCTCAGGAAGCTTCTTAGGTCCGAAAAGCAACGCAGCGACGCCAGCAATCACAGCAAGCTCAGGGACACCGAGACCAAACAGGGCATTACAAGTGAGTGGCTTTCTCCTCGGCTCTGGTCGGATTCTGGGTCGAATCGCCACCAAAGAACGAATATTTGGTCGGGTCGTCACTGCGAAGCAGTTAGAGAATAAGGAAGAGCGAGATGATGAGAGAGGCAAAGAGACTGGCGGGGGAGAAGATAGAGTCGCAATTGATGTCGCCATTACTTCTGATATTATCCAATATCCTGATATTAAAATAAAAAAAATCCAGATATTCATATTCCCATCTAAATAAATAATAAACTAAATTAATTTTCATAGATAATATTTTCTTTGTTAAATAATGAGTTCCGATTGATTAATTTTAATAAAGTTCGGTTTTGGTTGCTTGTTATTTTTTCTCTCTATGTGTGGTAATTCTCTTGATTAGAGTGTTTTGGTTTAAAATTTTGTTCAGATGTATTTGATTTTTAGTTGAGATTAAGTAGTTTATGTTATTGTTTCTAGAGTTTTTTTTTTATCTGCTAACATATCGTTTTAGGGATGGTTTTTATTCGATAGCTTTCATTTTTGGGGGTTGTGTATAACCTGTCGACTTTGGTTTCATTTGTATAATATCGAATGCATTATTGAAAATCTTTTAGTGAAAATTTAACTTTGTCTCTATATACAAAACTCCTCATGCATAGAGGTTAATTTAAAATATTTTTTAATCATATAAAGTAACATCTAAATCTTTTGTTTATGTATCAATTTAGCAAGATTAACATACTTGTTAATAAATAACAAACATTTTATTTACACAACATATAACTTTTGTCTCAATGTCTCTCTCTCTCCCTTGTAATAATGATATACAAATCAAGTTTCTTATTCACACCTACTGATCCCCAACACTGCGAATACGTTTCTGCAGATGTTCCAAACTCGCAACTCTACGCATCGAATCTGTTCTGTTCATTTTGCAGCCGATCAATGCCTTGCTTTTGTTGCCTGAGCTGATCTCTGGTGTGGTCACTTGGATGCCTGTATCTATAGAATTTGATTTCTCTAAAGGAAGAGAGATGGTTGAAACCTGAAGCATAGTGTGTAACATTGGATTGAATCCAGTGATTCTCTTCACTGTCTCCTCAGCCATTTTCACCTGAAAGAAAAAACATGTTTCAACAATCTTATTCTAAGTGAATTTTGGTTACTCTTCAATCCGAGAGGAGATGAAAAGGGACTTACTTTCGCTCGTAATGTCTCGATATTAGCTTTCAAAACTCTGTTTTCTACAGATGCGTCATTGAATGTCTGAGTTACTTCAGTGAGACCCTTCATGAGCTTTGAATTCTCTACGCGCAGCTGTGAAACCTACCAGAGGGAAGATTGTAATAAGTGAGGTGAGAAAGAAACAAATGTGGCAAGATTAACATACTTGTGTCTCTAGCTCACTCAGGTGTGCTTGCTTTCTTCTTCTTGATCGTCTAGCTGATTCCCTGTTAGAGAGCATCCTGTAATAATTACAACAGTAAACAAACAAATGTTCATGTTCAAGCAAGATTTTGTCTTCTGAGAGAAATCATTAATCCAAAAAAGGATTTACCTTTTCACACGCTTAACATTGGTAGGATTCATATTTGTTTCACCATCAGCTTCCTCTTCATCAGCAGAGAGCTCAGATCCACTTGTTATAGCACTGCTCATCACTGGTGTAGCTGCAAATGAAAACCATACAGATTGGTTCCGTTAGCTTGAGCGGGATTTACAAGAACTCTCGGACACAGAACGAGCAAACACAATAACTCAATAACTATCAAGAACATCATAAAGGACTCATCATAGAGGTAATCTGAAAACACAATTACAAAACCTTTGGAAGAAGCTAACGAGCCTTGTTGTGATAGACTGGATGTATGTGATCCACCATTCTCAGATCTACCAGAGGTATCCTGAGGTTTGATGAAAGCTCCCTATCAAGTTTCAATATTAACACAACAAATAAATTATCAAAAAAGTGTAAAGCTTAGGAAGATAATAGCAAAGCGTTCTCTTTTTTTTCTTCCAAATTTGGAAACTAAAAGGTAATACAAAAATGAAGCGTGAGCAGAGAGACTAGTTTGTACCCTTTTCATGGCGACGGCAGCACAAGCTAGATTGAGTTTATTCTTCAGAAACTCTCTGTATTCATCGGAATCTACCGGAACATTTGGAGAAAGAGGTCCAGAGACGGAAACGTCATACGCCGTCGCAGCTTCTCCGGCACAGGCATGGGCGGATCTATTTTGGTTGGAAGGGGGGCAGCTGCCCCCGGTAAATTTATATATGTATTAAAATCGTTAGCAAAATGGCCATATAATCATTAGTTCAGTTGGTGTGTGCCCCCGTTAAGAAATCGTATCTGCCCCCCTCCAAACTGGTTCGACGCTCACTTCTTCCAATTCGTTTTTTTCATTCTTTTTTTAATTAAAACTTAAAAGAGAATCAACTATTGATTCGTTTTCCTATTTGCTCGTTGTTCTTACACTTAGACTTGTGATAGAATATTTATTGCAGTTTATCTTTCCATATTTTTATTTTAAGAGCTGTCACATTAATTTTTTTATATATATTTAATGTTATTTGAGAGTAAATTTTTTTTTAAAAGTCAACAAGTACGCTGTTTGAGAGTAAAATTAGTGCGTTTATTTATTTCACCATAGTATTTGTGTGTTTAGCATTTTTTTGTCTTAACAAAAAAAAAATATTTGTGACAAACAAATATATATATATGTGTTACCTCATATAAATGAACCAATTTTATGTTTTAAAGTACTAACAATTTGATGTAGTATAATAATTTTATGCATTTAAAATATGAATAATTTGATAAAAATATTATTATAACAAATAAAAAATAATAATTAATTTATGCCCCCGGTAAAAAATGTTTCTGGCTCCGCCACTGGGCACAGGCACTGGTGCCGTCTCGTATGAAACGATGGAATGCACACTCCGAGGGACTACGATTCATCGCCGTCGTTCCATTGGTCTCTTTCACCAGCTCCGACCAAAGATGGTTACCGGAGATTTCTTCGACAGAGAAAACCTTTTCCATTTTTGTTAATTTGTTTTAAATTTTTGCTTCGGCTTATTCCCTCAAATTCCTTCTTATCCGATTGGGCAGTCTTTGCATCTTTTAATTATATGTTCTTTTTTTTTTTTTTTTTTTTGTCAATAGTTGTATTATAAGTGACCATTACAAGGTCATAGCCAATGTTTGAGAGGTACAAAAATTAGCCATCAAGGTACAACCAAAAACCAACAGCCCTAATCTGCACAGGACCACAAAAGTACCACACTCTCATTCAAAACAAAAGACAAAAACAAACAGAGGCTAAGCTCTCTCACCGGCGAAGAACCCCGCGAGCCAAAAGGGATGGCCAGTCGCAACGTAAGAGCCGAGGCGACCATCAAGAGTCACCGTACTCGCAATGAGAGAAGCGCCTCTGTTTGAAGAAACACGTTCAAGCTGGAGCTTCCAGTTTGCTAAAGCAGCAAGGCCAACAAGAACTTCCGAAGAAACAAAAGCGAAGGAAGGCCAAGCTTCTGGTCTAAGCACAGCACCAACCAACTCCGGAGCTTGAATTCCAAAGATCACCCTGTTCTTTCTCAAAGAGACCATATCCTGAATAGCCCATAACAAGGCTTTAACCTGAAGCTGAACCCGAGAATCAATCCGCATGAAAAGGCGCCTGCTGTGCATTAGAACCTCTCCCGTCTCATCCCTCAGGACCCACGCTACACCACCAATGTGGTTTCTTCTAGACCACGACAGTCCAATATTGCAACTAAGCCAAGAAACAGGAGGTTTGACCCATTTGGTCTTAAGATCCACTGACCTTGTTTCCACAAGCAAAGGAGCTTCAGGAACCTCATCTTGCTGAGCTAGGAACCAAAAATCCGTCTCTTCCATGACCTTTACCATCGTATCTGCAGGCGAGAAAGATATGCCTTCAAAAAGAAACTTGCACCTGTTTTTCCATAGGTACCATAATGCCCAAGGGTAGCTTCTTCTAACACTCAATGGCCACCGTTTATTCTTGTAGAAGCTTTGAAGGTAGCTCATGTTTTCATATATTGAGGAAGCATGAAAACCTCCATCAGGGACATGTACATTGAGCAGAGCCCACAATTGTCTAGCCACAGAACAAGAGAAGAGAATGTGGTTAATTGATTCACCTTCCTGACCACAAACCTGACAGCGAGAATCAGTGTTAAGCCCTCTCTGGTTGATCAGATCTGCCACTGGGAGAGCATCAGAAAGTGCCTTCCATAAGAAGTTTTTGATCTTTGGTGCAGTAGTTACTTCCCATATAGCTTCCTTCAGCGGATTAAGGGATGGTTGTTGAGAAGCTTCAGAGATTTCTTGAGCTAGGAAGCTTGAAGCAGCAATCTCATAAGCCGACTTCACTGTGAAAAGACCAGATTTGGTGTGCTTCCAGATCCAGAAATCTGGTTTAGAGACCACCGGTTGATAGTTCAAGATGAGCTGAATGTCGATAGGATAGAACAATTCCTCCAAGATTACCAGGTTCCAACGCCTGGAGTTCACATCTATAAGACTCGCCACCTTAAGCCCCAAATCAATCTGATTAGCTTTCCTGAGAGGAGCCCTGAAAGTTCCCTGGTCAAAGATCCAAGGATCCATCCACCCTGAGATAGATTGACCATTACCAATCACTTTTTTCATTCCTTGGTTTATCAAATCCCTCCCAAAAAGAATGCTTCTCCATATGAAGGATGGTCTCGCACCAATACCTGCATCTAGGAATGAAGAATTTGAGAAGTATCTGCTTTTGAGGAATTTTGCCACTAATGATTCCGGCTTCTGCAAGATAGACCAAGCTTGTTTTGCCAACAAAGCTTGGTTAAACGCTTCCAGATTTCTAAACCCGAGCCCTCCCAATTTCTTATCCAGGCAGAGTTTAGGCCAGCTCTTCCAATGAATCTTCCTTTTGCCTTCATCACTGTCCCACCAGTAGTTTCCAACGGTTGAGGTAAGGCTCTTTAGTGATGACTTGGGGAACTTGAAAACGGACATAGCAAACACTGGCATTGATAGGGCCACCGACTTGATCAAGACTTCTTTAGCCCCTAAAGATAGGGATCTCGCAAACCACCCGTTGACTTTAGACATCAGAGCTTCTTTAACAAAACTTAAGAGTTTTACTTTTGATCCACTGAGACACTCTGGTAGCCCCAGGTACTTGGAAGCACCTCCCCTATGGTAAATCTGAAGGGTGTGCTGGCAGGCTTCTTGGCTAGCTTGAGAAATCCTTGAACCAAAATTAATGGAGGACTTGTCAACGTTGATGCACTGGCCAGAAACCTTTTCATACAAGATCAGGATCTCCTTTAGCATTTGAACCTGAGAGAGATCAGCTTTGCAGAGGAACAAACTGTCGTCAGCAAATAGGAGATGGGTCAGAGAGGGACCATCCTGGGAGAATTTGAGACCTGAAAGTTCCTGCTTCTCTTCTGCTCTTTGCAATAAGTGGGACAACCCTTCAGTGCAGAGGACAAAGAGGAAAGGGGATAGCGGGTCCCCTTGTCTTATGCCTCTCTGAGGAGCTATCAAACCATGTTCCTGGTTGTTTACCAGAACAGAGTAAGTGACTGATGAAACACAAACCATACACCAATTTATCCAGGTTTGGTGGAAACCAAGCGCCTTGAGAACTGCTTCCAGATAGCTCCACTCCACTCTATCATAGGCCTTGGACATATCAGACTTGATAGCAATGAATTCCTGAGAGATAGCTTCATGAGTTTGAAGGCTGTGGACTGCTTCATGGGCCAAAATAATGTTATCCGTGATTTGTCTATCAGAGACAAAAGCAGACTGAAATTGTGAAACTATATCAGGCATAACTGGCTTGAGTCTGTTCACCATGATCTTGGAAACCACCTTATACAAGACAGAGCAGAGGCTGATGGGTCTTAGCTGGGCCATTTCCTCTGGATGAGGGATCTTTGGGATAAGACAAAGATGGGTGTAGTTCCACTCATGAGGCATGGTTCCCCTGTTGAAAAAGTCCAGTATCTCTTCCGTGACCTTCTCACCTATTATGCCCCAGTAGTATTGAAAGAAATGCCCAGTAAAACCATCAGGCCCTGGAGCACTAGCCGCTTTAACATCAAAGACAGCTTGTCTAACTTCCTCTTGCGAGACTTGCCTGATTAAACCTTCATTCATTAAGGGAGTAACCTTGGAGGGAAAGCCCGAGAAGAAATCATCAAAGGAAGTTGGCTTGGAGGATGTGAATAACTTTTCGAAGTATTTGGTGGCCACCAATACTTTAGAAGCCTCTGCCCTTTGAGCCTGTCCTTTCTCATCTAGTAACAAGCCAATGTGATTCCTTGCTCTTGTTCCTTTCACTGCATCATGAAATCCCCCAGTATTCCTGTCTCCTGTTTTTAACCATCTCTTATGGCTCTTCTGGCTCCAGAACTCTTCTTCTTCCTTATACGCAATCCTGATATCTTTTTTTAGCTGATAGATAACATCTCCATTTGGGGGGCTTGCATCTTGCTCTTTCTCCAGAGCTTGGTAAAGGCTTTGAATCTTGTCTCTGGAGTTTGAGTGGTTGTCCCTCTTCCAACCACTAAGAGCCTTTCTGCAATATCTTAGCCTGTCTGAAACCCTTTTATTAGAGGAAGGATGGTTGCCTGACCAAGCTTTACTAATAGATTCTGTTACTCCTTGGTGTTTAAGAAGTCTTTTGTCAAAGCGGAAGTGGCCTCTGAAGGAGTCTTGAGAAGCTATAAATTTTACCAATACCATTCTGTGATCAGACCCTCTTTTTTCCAGGAACAATTGGTTGGAAGCAGGAAAGATATTAGTCCAGGCAGGGTTTGCAAAGCATCTATCCAACTTTGCTTGAATCCAGAGCTTATGCCTCATACCACCCCATGTGAAGTTGTTACCATTACTAGGAAGATCTTCCATTTTACACATCTCCACCATATCTGAGAAAGGTCTGAAGAAGTTATCGGATCTCAGAGGACCCCCCAGTTTTTTTCCATTATGAAGAATCACATTAAAATCTCCCATCATCAGCCAAGGACCCTCTCTAGATGCCTTTATCCTCAGGAGCCTTTCCCAAACTAAATGTCTTCTTCCTTCAACTGGATCTCCATACACCCAAGACACAAAAACTTGAACATCACCAATCACCATACTAACATCTATGAGATTCTTATTGGCAAAAAGAATCTCCACTTCAGAACTATTCTTGTAGAAGAGAGCCAATCCTCCACTCAAACCAACTGGCTCCACTGTATACACACGGTCATAACCTAACCAAACTTGAAGATCAACTAACACATCTCGTTTCTGTTTTGTTTCCATAAGAAATAACATCTCAGGGAAATGTTTTTGACGCATCTCTCTGAGTCTAGGAATCACCAGGTCAAGTGCCCGGCCCAAGCCCTGGCAATTCCAACTTACTATAGCCATTACTGATCTTGCAGTCCCTTCTGAGGGACCGCCTTGGATGAACGCGCCTCATCAAGCATGTCTCTTAAGTCTTCAGATTTCATTCTTCTTGATTTATCTGCACTCAAGATGTCTACAACATCCTCCTTCTTCTTCTTTTTAGCTTTAAGTTTCTTCAATCTTTGTTGATGGCTAGAGGGCTTTGTTGAAGATGATGGGTTCAGGGACTGTTTGCTAGCACCTCCCATACGAATTGATTTAGGAGGCCAATTCCAATTATATATTCTTTTCAACGTTATAATTTTTTCTTTTTTTTTTGACAAAAAGGTTCTTTTTTTTTTCTTGTATGATATTATATTATCAGATTACCCCTCAAGGCCCCGAAAAGAGTAGTGTATTCTCATTCACACCAAAAACTTTTGCTTTATTCTATTTTTCTATTTGGTCAAATTATTTGAAAATGCTATATAAGCATTTTACTTTAATAATTTGCCCAGAATTATACAGGACCGCCCTAACTAAGGTGATCATAAATATATACATCAACATTTTTCATAGATGATCTGATTCCAAGTTTACAAAGAAAATAAATGGGTTTTTAATAAATAAATAAATATTTATATAATATGTGAAAACATAAGACTATGAGGGCCTTAAAGTAATAACGTAGATTCTATCCCAAGCCTACACGTAATAATTATTTTTTTGCCTTATTGGAATTGATATTGTTTTCCAACGCTTTTTGGGTCAAATCCAAGTCAGACTGACGTGGCAAGAAGTTATTTTAATCAAAATAGAAGTTTATAAGCGTCATAGTCAGATTTAAAATAGCATAGTCGTGGTTGTTTTTGTAACTTACGTGGGTAAACATTTAATATTCACCAGTTGCATTCTACAAAAATATGGAGAGATCCCAGAGAGACACTAGATATTGTAAAGGGATTTTTTAGTGAAGTTAGATTAGAGAAATGTACTAAACTTTATCATTTTTTGATAAGATTCTATCTGTTATAATTCTGAGAAGTTATAATTCTGATAATTAAAATTGTTTAGCTATAAAAGGACTTTAATGAAAGAAATGTTTTAATGAAAGAAGTAAGAATAATACCAAAGGAGAGAGTGAGAGAATGAGTGATGTATTAAGAAGATGTGTGTTTTTACAATGAACAAGATGCTCCTTATATAGGAAAAATTTTCCCCTTGGATTCTACTACTAGCTATAATGACTATGGGATCCAATGCATTCCACTTGATTAACTTTTGACTTTTGTAACACTCCCCCTTGGATTCCATTGTCATTGTGACGATTTCCAGTTGCCTCGTTAAAAACCTTTCTAGGAAAACCCTGTGGGAAAAACCATAGTAAGGTAAAAGAGTACAACTCTGCAAGCTTCCCCTCGAATGATTAGTGCATGTCTCGTTGATGGCGCATTCCAATGTTGTGTACATGTTTTCGGAACACTGAAGTAGGTAGTGACTTTGTGAAGAGGTCTGCAGAATTATCCGATGATCGAACATATTTCACTACAATCTCTTTATTCTTCTCAAGTTCCTGGGTATATGAGAAAAACTTCGGTGGAATATGTTTGATTCTGTCGCTTTTGATATATCCTTCCTTTGTTTGAGCAACGCATGCAGCATTATCTTCATATAAGATTGTTGGTTCGGTACAAACGTGGATTCCGCTACTTGACTGAATATGTTGACTTATTGATCTAAGCCAAACACATTCTCTACTTGCTTCATGTAGAGCGATGATTTCAGCATGGTTTGAGGAAGTGGCCACAAGTGTTTGTTTTTGAGAACGCCAGGATATAGCGGTTCCTCCAACTGTGAAAACATATCCTGTTTGTGATCGAGCTTTATGAGGATCTGACAAATATCCTGCATCTGCAAAACCAACCATTTTTCCATTTGAGTCTTTAGGATAAAATAATCCCAAATCAATTGTTCCTTGAAGGTAACGAAAGACATGCTTGATCCCATTCCAATGTCTTTGTGTTGGAGATGAACTGAACCTCGCCAAAAGATTAACAGAAAATGATATATCAGGTCGAGTACAGTTTGCAAGATACATAAGTGCTCCTATTGCACTTAGATATGGTACTTCAGGACCAAGTATCTTTTCATCTTTTTCATGTGGTCGAAAAGGATCATTGTCAACATTAAGTGATCTAACGACCATAGGAGTGCTGAGGGGAGTTGCTTTATCCATGTTGAAACGTTTTAACACTCTTTTAGTATATGTGGATTGATGTACAAATATACCATTTTCAGAATGCTCTATTTGTAAACCAAGACAATACTTTGTTTGTCCGAGATCTTTCATCTCAAATTCTCCCTTCAGATAACTTATTGCTTTTTGTATTTCTTCATGAGTCCCAATAATGTTTAGATCATCAACGTATACAGCAATAATAACAAATCCGGATAATGTTTTCTTGATGAAAACACATGGGCATATAGGATTGTTTACATATCCTTCTTTAATTAAATGTTCACTGAGGCGATTATACCACATGCGTCCGGATTGTTTTAAGCCGTACAATGATCTTTGCAATTTTATTGCACATAACTCTTTTGGTTTAGAACTTAATGCTTCAGGCATCTTAAATCCTTCAGGGATTCTCATATATATGTCAGTGTCTAATGATCCATATAAATATGCCGTGACAACATCCATTAGACGCATCTCAAGATTTTTATTTGCCGCTAGACTCATTAAAAATCTGAACGTAATTGCATCCATGACAGGGGAATATGTTTCTTCGTAATCAATACCAGGTCTTTGAGAAAAACCCTGAGCTACAAGGCGAGCTTTGTATCTAATAATCTCGTTCTTCTCATTTCGCTTTCGAACGAATACCCATTTGTATCCAACGGGTTTTACAGCTTCAGGTGTGACTGTAATAGGTCCGAATACCTCTCGTTTGTTAAGCGAATCAAGTTCGACTTGGATGGCATCTTTCCATTTTATCCAGTCATGTCTCTTTTGACATTCATAAACGGATTTTGGTTCTGGATCTTCGCTTTCTTCATTTATTTCTTTTGATATGAAGTACGAGAAAATATCATCAACATCATTCAATTTGTTTCGATTCCACATTTTTCTATTATGAATGTAGTTGATAGAAATCTCATGATTTTCTTCGGCTTCAGGATGTTCAATATTATTATCATCCCCATGATTCATTTCTTCCGAAATTTTTGTCATATCGGAGAGATTTTGCTTCTCAATCTCCTTTCGTTTTCTAGGATTTTTATCCTTAGAACCAATAGGTCTACCACGCTTTAAACGTGTTCTAGACTCCCGTGTATCAACTTCTTTTCCACGCTCTTGAGGTATTTCAATACGAGCAGGGGCATTTGCGGCTGGTATATGCGATTTTGTTACCGTTTTGGTATCAGCAAATGCATCCGGTAGCTGATTTGCGATACTTTGCAAATGCATAATTCGATGGACTTCTAATTCCGATTGTTTTGTAGGAGGATCAAGATGTAATAGAGATGGTACACACCATTTGATTTCCTTTTCTACTTCTTTATTTCCTCCCCCTAGAACCGGGAACTCTTTTTCATCAAAATGACAATCAGCAAAACGTGCCGTAAAAACGTCACCAGTTTTCGGTTCTAGGTATCGTATAATTGATGGAGAATCACAACCAACATATATTCCCAACCTTCTTTGTGGTCCCATCTTTGTACGTTGAGGTGGTGCAATTGGCACATATACTGCACAACCAAAAATTCTCAGATGAGAAATATTTGGTTCTCGTCCAAAGGCTAGCTGTATTGGAGAGTATTTATGATACGCACTTGGTCTTATCCGAATAAGTGCTTCTGCGTGTAAAATAGCATGTCCCCATATAGAGGTCGGGAGTTTTGATCTCATGATCAATGGTCTTGCAATCAATTGCAGACGTTTAATTAATGATTCGGCCAAACCATTTTGTGTATGAACATGTGCGACGGGATGTTCAACATCTATTCCAGTTACCATACAATAATCATTGAATGCTTGGGATGTGAATTCACCGGCGTTGTCTAGTCTAACTCTCTTTATTGGATAATCAGGAAACTGAGCTCTTAGTTTGATTATCTGAGACAGAAATCTCGCAAATGCCACATTTCGAGATGATAATAGACAAACATGTGACCATCTACTAGACGCGTCAATCATTACCATGAAATAGTAGAATGGTCCACAAGGTGGATGTATTGGTCCACAAATATCGCCTTGAATTCGTTCAAGGAATTTTGGTAACTCTTTATCTATCTTGGTTGGCGATGGCCTTATAATTAATTTCCCTAGAGAACATGCAACACATGTCATTTTATTCCCCTGACAAATTTCTTGAATTTTCAGTGAATGACCATGTGAGTTCTCAATAATTTTCCGCATCATGGTAGTGCCTGGATGGCCAAGGCGATCATGCCAAAGTGTGAAATCATCATGATTCCTTTTGATCACTAGATGTGATTCTACGACATTTATATATGTATGATGCAAACCAGAAGGGAGTTTTGGTAACTTTTCTAGTACTTGCCTTTTTCCCGAATTCTCAGAAGTAATGTACATGTACTTCTTCCCGTCCTCAGTTGCAGACTGAGTGTCAAATCCTTGAAGATATATATCTTTAAAGCTCAACAAATTCCTTTTAGAATTTGGAGAAAATAGTGCATTATTAATCGAGAATTTTGTACCATTAGGTAACGTAAAATTGGCTTTACCAATCCCTTCAATCAAGTCTGCAGGACCCGATATTGTGTTGACAGTGATATTTGTCGGTTTTAAATAAGAAAAATATTTCTTATGTTTCAAGATAGTGTGCGTTGTTCCACTATCTGGTATACAAATATCTCTAGCATTCGTCTTGGATGATGTTTCATTTGCAATATAATCCATTTCTGTGATAAATAAAAGAAGTTAATAAGATAATTTTATTTATGAAAGCACATATTTTACAATAATTATCCATTATTAAACAAAGATAACACACTAATTATACAATAATTATGACCACACTAATATTTTACATGAGTGATAATTATTTATGTTACAATCACATGGATCTTCAAGAGTCACATGGTGGGCGTCTTAGATTTCGGTAATTGCGGTCTCATCGAAATCATTTGCAAAGTCAGACGCATCAAGGTGCGTTGTACCCTCAGAATGTTCGGCAAGATTTACTTCTTTTCCTTTGCCCTTGGCGGATTCTTTGTACAATGCACAAAGGTGTGCAGGAGTGCGACATACCCGCGACCAATGTCCCTTGGTACCGCATCTGAAACACGCTTCTTCTCGCTTCTGGGAGGTACTTCCTTGTTGTTCCTTTTCCTTAGAGGGTTGTTCAGGTCGGACCCATTGGAATGATTTCCTGACATATGGGGTGAATTTTCTCCCACGTCCGCGATAGTTTCGACGTCCACGACCCTGAAATGCCTTGTTTTCTCTCGCTGGATTCTTAACATTTATTGCATTTGCTTCAGGAAATGCTTTAGATCCAGTGGGTCGAGTCATGTGATTCTTGATGAGGAGCTCGTTGTTCTTTTCCGCTAAGAGGAGAGCCACAACCAAATCTGAAAATTTGGTATATCCACGCAACCTATATTGTTGTTGGAGTGTGATGTGGTTTTTGTGGAATGTGGTGTAAGTCTTTTCCAGCATTTGATATTCCGTTATGGTGTCACCACAGTATCTCAGCTTGGCCACAATTCCTAATATAGCGGAATTATAGTTCATCACTTTGTCGAAGTCTTGGAACCTCAAATTTTGCCACTCGTCCCGAGCAAGTGGAAGTGTTATGTCTTTCTGATGATCAAAGCGATCTTTCAGAGACTTCCAGAGCTCTTTGGGATCCCTTATGTTGGCATAGTCGTATATGATACTCTCATCAAGATGTCTTCTAAGGAAGATCACCGTCGTGGCCTTTTCTCGGACTGTTGAGGTATTTTTCTCCTTAATGGTTTCCGATAAACCTTCGGATTCCAAATGGAGTTCAACATTGGTAGTCCAAGAAATGTAGTTTGCACCAGTGATGTCTAGTGCTGGAAATTGGAGCTTCTCGATGTTTGCCATTTGATTTCTAAAACGAAAGAACAAAATACATTATTAGATGGATGATTTTATTAAAATATTTGAGGTGCAGGAATAACTAGTGCGATTACAAGGAATACAAGTGTATAAAACATCAACATAAAAATCATTACATATTCTTCAGGAGAAAATTCTCCGATGAGTAAACAATAAAAGGAAACAAGTAAATAACCTATTACAAAAATTAAAAACGGATGAAGCATTTTTTTTTTTTTTTTTTTAGAAAAGAAAATAATTTGTTGAAGAAGGTTTTGGAGGAAGAGAAAATTGGTGAGTGAAAATAATGAAAGATAAGTATATTTATAGATTTAAAAATACTGTTCATTAGCCGTTAAATAGCCGTTAGAAAAGTAAAAATAATTTAATCTTAAAAACACAAATTATTTATGACCGTTGGGAGTAAAAATATAAAAGATAAAAAAAAAAGTAATCTGAATATATTAATATACGATCAAAAATAACATACCAGATCAAATATAAAATTATATATAGGTGGCCGAACCTCCTTTTATAACAATTGTAATATATTAACATATGGTGAATAAATCATCCATAATAAGACGGAAATAAGTAAATAAATTATGGTGATTTGATTCATCCATATAAACATAATTAATAAATAAATTATGGTGACCGTAGTCCTCCATTGCTAAAATAAATAAATTATGGTGACAAAGTCATCCATATATAGACAATTAAATAAATATTTAGGCGGTTAAACCGACCATTATGGTGCCATAAGCAACCATTAAGAAATTAGTTAACGGGCGGGATGACAATATTCCAATAATTAAAAAAAAATGTCTTGATAGAGTGATCGTGCTGATAACGTGTTATAATTCTGAGAAGTTATAATTCTGATAATTAAAATTGTTTAGCTATAAAAGGACTTTAATGAAAGAAATGTTTTAATGAAAGAAGTAAGAATAATACCAAAGGAGAGAGTGAGAGAATGAGTGATGTATTAAGAAGATGTGTGTTTTTACAATGAACAAGATGCTCCTTATATAGGAAAAATTTTCCCCTTGGATTCTACTACTAGCTATAATGACTATGGGATCCAATGCATTCCACTTGATTAACTTTTGACTTTTGTAACACTATCAATATTTTAACTTGCATTTTCGTGGGTCTATTTAATTGTTGCATTATATGGCCCACTTGTTGAGAGAGGATATAGTGGGATATGGTATAATAACACTTTCAATCTTAACTTGTCGGAATCCATTTTTTTAAAAAAGCATAACCCAATATTTGGACTTAATACATAACAGTATGGCCGGTGGGATGCGTTAATCGGCCAACATGAAAAGTGATGGTTAATTCGTTTTGGGTTTTGGGTTTAGGCTTTAGGGTTTAGGGTTTAGGGCGCTGAACCATCACTTACAACGCCACGGCACACAACGCCACGGCACACCACGCCACGGCACACAACGCCACGGCACACCACGCCACGGCACACGACGCCACGGCACACGACGCCACGGCACACGACGCCACGGCACACGACGCCACGGCACACGACGCCACGGCACACGACGCCACGGCACACGACGCCACGGCACACAACGCCACGGCACACGACGCCACGGCACACGACGCCACGGCACACGACGCCACGGCACACGACGCCACGGCACACGACGCCACGGCACACGACGCCACGGCACACGACGCCACGGCACACGACGCCACGGCACACGACGCCACGGCACACGACGCCACGGCACACGACGCCACGGCACACGACGCCACGGCACACGACGCCACGGCACACGACGCCACGGCACACGACGCCACGGCACACGACGCCACGGCACACGACGCCACGGCACACGACGCCACGGCACACGACGCCACGGCACACCACGCCACGGCACACCACGCCACGGCACACGACGCCACGGCACACGACGCCACGGCATACGACGCCACGGCACACGACGCCACGGCACACAACGCCACGGCACACGACGCCACGGCACACCACGCCACGGCACACCACGCCACGGCACACGACGCCACGGCACACGACGCCACGGCACACGACGCCACGGCACACCACGCCACGGCACACGACGCCACGGCACACGACGCCACGGCACACGACGCCACGGCACACCACGCCACGGCACACGACGCCACGGCACACGACGCCACGGCACACGACGCCACGGCACACGACGCCACGGCACACGACGCCACGGCACACGACGCCACGGCACACCACGCCACGGCACACGACGCCACGGCACACGACGCCACGGCACACAACGCCACGACACACAACGCCAAGGCACACAACGCCACGGCACACGACGCCACGGCACACGACGCCACGGCACACGACGCCACGGCACACGACGCCACGGCACACGACGCCACGGCACACAACGCCACGGCACACAACGCCACGGCACACAACGCCACGGCACACAACGCGACGGAACTCCACGCCACGGCACACAACGCCACGGCACACCACGCCACGGCACACGACGCCACGGCACACGACGCCACGGCACACGACGCCACGGCACACGACGCCACGGCACACGACGCCACGGCACACGACGCCACGGCACACGACGCCACGGCACACAACTCCACGGCACACGACTCCACGGCACACGACTCCACGGCACACGATGCCACGGCACACGAAGCCACGGCACACGACGCCACGGCACACGACGCCACGGCACACGACGCCACGGCACACGACGCCACGGCACACGACGCCACGGCACACGACGCCACGGCACACAACGCCACGGCACACAACGCCACGGCACACGACTCCACGGCACACGACTCCACGGCACACGATGCCACGGCACACGAAGCCACGGCACACGACGCCACGGCACACGACGCCACGGCACACGACGCCACGGCACACGACGCCACGGCACACGACGCCACGGCACACGACGCCACGGCACACGACGCCACGGCACACGACGCCACAGCACACGACGCCACGGCACACGACGCCACGGCACACGACGCCACGGCACACGACGCCACGGCACACGACGCCACGGCACACAACGCCACGGCACACAACGCCAAGGCACACCACGCCACGGCACACCACGCCACGGCACACGACGCCACGGCACACGACGCCACGGCACACGACGCCACGGCACACAACGCCACGGCACACAACGCCACGACACACAACGCCACGGCACTCCACGCCACGGAACACAACGCCACGGCACACCACGCCACGGCACACAACGCCACGGCACATCACGCCACGGCACACAACGCCACAATACAATCACAATATGATGTGTAGACTCTCAAAATTTAAACTAAAACTCTGTCTATATTCGTATAAACAAAGCATGTTTTCATATCATGGTAAGCAAACACCTAATTATAGCCACAGAATTGTGATTGTTTACACTCAAAAAAAATTGTGATTGCTTAATCAGAAAAGAGAGTAGTAATATTAGGGAATGATCTAGTCATACGGCCACTACAAAAAAAAAAAAAAGGTAGGGAGATGGATATGGGAGTGTCATTAGAGCACGTACAATGGTAAGACGGGGGCAGTTTCCTAGGCGAAAAAATTATTTAAATAATGTGGGTCCCACGTGGGGTCCACATTTTTTTTAATATACGATCTCTTAGATCTCTTATATAAGAGACGTCTCTTGCACTGTGCAAGACACGTGTCAAGTTCTTATTGGTTGGATTTTTTTTTTTTTTTTTTTTCGCCTTTCAAAAAAAAAAAAAATATATTAATAAAAAAATAAAAATAAGAAACCCTACTGCGTCCGCGGATGGACGTGGTCTTAGTTTCAAGAATCAAATAATAAAACAACTAGATTAAAAGAAATGTTCAGTATGATGATGAACGTGTGGTTACTCGTCACGTTTATGGCAATCTCCAAATCTTGCTGGTTCGATGTGCATGCATGCATACATCCACATGAAGATTATGATCACATATACACATATAACCATCTGTCTAAATAAATAGCTATCGTCCATTTTTATTTTCTTAAAAAATGTCCATATATATACAGACACTAACACACATACAAAAGCAGGTTATTTCCATGCATGTTTTCATCTTTCTTTAGACATTTTCCGATAAAATATCAGGCCCGTTCCATGGGATAAACCAAAGAAGCGGTGACTTATGTTGTAATTTTTTTTCTTTTTCAAATCTCATATATTTTCAGCTTAAAACCTAAAACTCAAATTATAGCCTTTGTTAGATAATATTTATAGAAGATTGACATATAGTATTTAAAATGATTGGTTAATATCGTTAATAAAATGATTTTAATAATGCTTGGATTACTAAAAAAATAAATGCAATATATTAACTGACAAATTATCTAAATCGATTTGTTTTTTTCAAAATTTTCCAATTCTATTTTTGTGTGTGATTTAATCTCATATTTTTTTTTTTGAATTTAACGAAGAACCGTTAGTATTAAAAAAAAAAAGGGAATATTTTTTTTTTTTAATTTTGAGTTAGTATTAAAAAGTATGACACATTACAAAAAAAAGATATTTCCGTTAGTATTAAAAAGTAAGACACATTTTAGTTTTGAGTAGGGTCTCCAATAGACATGGACCGGCACCGTAAAATATTGTTTCTTCTCTTAAGAACATGTTTAGCTATTTCTTTCTTCTTCTTTTTTAACGCTAGAAGATTTATGATTTCATTTTCAAAGTCGGATACAAGGATGGAACGCAATAACAAAAGACTAAAGCCGGCTACCATAAGTGATACCGGAGCCAAGAGCCGACGGACTAATAAGTAATCCCCAGAGACATAATAAAACCCAAAAAACAAATAAAAGGCAAGCTTACACCAGCTAGGAAATGCAAGAACCAGATCGAGATCCAACACCAAAACTTTATATTGCTCCAACACATTAGGAGCCACGAGAGACCGTATGCAAACAACCTGAGGAAGACGAAGGAACCAAACTTTATACCATCCGACAACCGACGACCAGATGCGATAAGAGCCGCAGCTCCAAATCCTAAAGTTAGAGCCGGATAACCCTTGCATAGAAGCAGAAGATAATGAAGAACACCACATGAACTAAACCGTAGCTACCAAAAGATAGGATAAGCGATCTCTCGAAAAACACAGCTTCGATACCACCCGAAGCAAACGAAGACGAACCCAATACAGCCCGGGAAGGATATAACACAGCCAGAGACAAGGAAGACCTTGGACAGCTGCAAGAAACAACCAGCACAACCCAGCACAAGAAGCCGGGCCACACGGACAGTAAACTCAAGGAAAGCCAGCAACACTAAGCACACCACCAACAAACATGCTTGCAGATCTAGATCTCGATCTAATAAAGCAACATCTAACTGGGAGAAGCAAGCCATAAACAACTTAATAACAATCCTAGCCCAAACACTAACTCGAAAGATCACAGACCTAAAGTCTCAGAGACGTAAATAGAAGCGAGAAAACACTTGGGGATACAACCTCCGAGACGCAGAAATCATCACAAAGACGCTTTTGCTCCGACAACCAGCCACCACCGAGGCGATGTCAGGGGCCAGACCATCCTGGAGACAAAAGGAGCTCAACCTACCAGAACCCTCCGCCTTAGAAGAACCGAAAATCTCGCCATAAAACAGAGGCGCACACCATCAACGATGCGCGATCTACAGGGACACCGGAGATAACCGCGACTCCGAAGACGACGACCGAGGGAAGGAGGAGGAGGAGACTTTCAGAGAAGGTGGGACTGAGGGAAGACGCCGGCAGAGCTATACAAGACAAATAAAATGAAACATGGCCTCTCCCGGCGGCACAGGCGCAGATCACCGGCCGCCGGAGAGGAAACGCTGAGATTTCGAAGTTGACGGTGGCTCCTCGATTAACGCGTCAAAGAGCTTCTCCAATTAGGGCGAACTCGTAAAGTGAGTTTACTATTCTACTATTTCTTTCTTCTTGAAACTGACAATCATATATATACATTAAAGAAATAATAAAAGAAAAGAGGAAACTTTGAAGAAAAAAAAAATTAAAGGGAAATATAAACAAAAACTAAGAATAATACGAGCAAAAAATAAGGAAAAATTACAGAAACAACACAAAATTATATTATTAAAATATCTCTAATGAAATGATAACAATGTAACCTTTGATTCAAGTTAATTATTGCATTTGAAAAAAAAAATGTGTGGATATGTGTTAGAAATTGTTTATAATTAATGTGATGTCTTTTTTTCTTATGGTCTTAACCACATATTTCTAGTATATTTTACCACTAATAATGAAATTTTCTACTGAGTGCTATAATTCGAACTATTGAGTATCACTATTAAAAATTGAGATATATTATATGTTTGATTCATATATCTGAAGTATTTATTTGAAATTATAATCTGAGTCATGATAAAAAAAAAATTAAAAGTCCAATCACTCAAGAAAATATTGTATTGATTGGGCACTTAGTTGTAGACGGATGCCCACGTGGTGTTACAGCCTTGAATGTGGTGGTTCGTACAAACAAGTTGAATAATTATGGTTGGAGGGGCTATACACCAAACATCCATTTTCCGAGGCTTCCAAATCGATCTAACTATTCGAATATGGAAGGTAAGAACATTTATATTATTTTGGTTATATTACATACATAATTTTTTATAACCAATAAATAAACAACACACAAATGTAGGATCAAAAGCTTGGAAGTTGGTGGCTTGGTGTCATCTTTAACAATAGTGTCCTCGAGCTGTTTTCCTGACAGCGGTGTAGGAAATGTTGCTTACATGCGTGACCTCCAGATTGCACTAGCGGAAAATGATTTCCAGCTGTTCAAAGAGCTTATGATACTGGAAACCCACTCCCTCCTCCACTTTTACCGCGACAAGAAGCTGAACGACACTTATTTCTCATACGGAGGACCGATGCCGCTAAGTCAAAAAGCAGTTCGTCTTATGATGGACTGTATTATTATGTATTTTGCTTTCTATTTTATTGATCTTTTAGTTTTTTTTTGTTTGATTGTTGGTACTCGTTAATGTATGAATATGGTTTTTTATCATAAATTTTTACTTACATAACATCGTTTTTATATCATAACAATTTACTTACTTAAATTGTTACGGACACCAGATTGCAGCTTAAGGAATATATTATTTCCGCGGGGAAGAACTTGATCCAAAAATGTCTCCATGGCTGATCCGTACCCTCTTTTCTAGGACATCCATGAGATTGTCACTCCTACTATGAATGCCGAGCTAACTCGAAATCCATCGACTGAGGAAATTATAAAGGCATTATTCTCATTAAATCCTGGTAAAACTCCGGGTCCAGATGGAATGATGGTCTTATTTTACCAAAAGTTCTGGGATGTGATGATCCAGAACTAACTCAGTCTATCATGGATTTCTTCACGAATGATTCTTTTGATCCAAGATTAAATGAGACAAATTAGGGCTGGGCATTTTACCCGAAACCCGAATCCGAACCCGAACCCGACCCGGAAAAATTCGATCCCGATCCGAACCGATTTTAAAAAATATCCGAATGGAGCTTAAGTCAAAGTATTTCGGGTATCGGATAATACCCGAACCCGAACTGAACCCAAACGGATACCCGAAGTAACCTAAAGTTTAATCTAATTTCGGTTAGTTATGATACTTTCGAGTATTTTTGGCTAGTTTGTGTAGTTTTTGTTTTTATATTTTGGATAATATATACATTTTTGAATAATTTTGAATGTTTTTAGGTAATTTGAGTATATGTTTTTACAGAATTTTTGGGTAATTCAAATATTTTAGAATATTATGAGCAATTTTTCCGATTTTTTAGAAATTTCATGGTGACTTTGGATACCCGAACCCGTCCCGAACCCGATACGTCCCGAACCGAACCCGATCCGATTTTAAAAAATACCTGAATAGAGCTTAAGTCAAAGTATTTCGAGTATTGGGTAATACTCGAACCCGACCCGAATCCGAATGGATACCCGAACGCCCATGCCTAAGACAAATATTTGCTTGATCCTGAAAGGAGATAAACCTAGAGAAATGACAGGTTTCGTCCAATCAGCCTCTGCAATGTGAGCTATAAAATTATATCTAAGATCTTGAGATTAAAGAAGATCCTTCCGGAATTAATTTCCGAGACCCAATCTGCATTTGTAGTGGGAGACTAATTAAAAATAATATCCTTATAGAACAAGAGAACTTTCATGCACTCCGATCTAATCCCTCATGTCGTAAAAAAAATTCATGGCCATTAAAACCGACATGAGTAAGGCTTATGATAGAGTCGAATGGACATACCTTTCCTCTATTATGAGACATTTGGGTTTTGACTCAAAATGGATTTGTTTGATTATGTATTGTGACTACAGTCTCATACCGCATCTGTTGGATCCCGATGGATCAAGGGTTTGTTATATTGAAATTTAGAACCAACCTCGTTCTTACCTTTGGCAGCGGAAGAAGATGGTGAACGAGATCAGTGGAGCAACGCAACGCTTTGCCTCTACCAGATACACACGCACGCTCGCTGGAAACGGGATGCTAGTGCCAGATCAATGGGGATCGAAAGGTTCTGGTGTGTCAAGTGTTTCTGTCAAGAAAACTGGACGGCTCTCTTGTTTAGGTCGAACTAAACACGTTTTTATTCGACCTAAACGTGCTTAACGGGCCAGACTCAATTAAGCCATAACCCGAAAAGCCTGTTCGGAAAATCCGAACTGTGTCGACCGACACACAAGCTGTGTCGATCGACACAACACCTTTATATCGATTCTTATGTGTATTTCAATACACATAACATGATCATTGCCACAATGATCATTCCCATGTCGTAGCTTCCAATTCGCTTAGGTGTGTGACCCTATAGGATCATATAATACTGGCAGTAAGTCCACGACCTACAGATTGCAAGAGGCTTCTAGCAAAGCATTGCAAACGTCCAGTATTATACGAATGTCAGATCTCGACACACAACTATCACAGAAGTGAGTACAGGTGTGATTTCAGGACACTATCCCAACAATCTCCCACTTGTACTGGAATCATCAATTCCTATAATCCTTTTGTCTCTATATCTCGATTTGGCATAAGGCAAGATTTGTGTCATCCTTATTAAGCCAACATCGTGTTTATCGAACTCCTGATCTCATACTGAACATTACAAACAACTGAACTACAGTTCGTTTGAGTGCGGCCACACATTCTCTCAGCATTCAATCTTCGATAGGCCCTGAGATATTTATCTCCCGTTTTTCAGGAGGGACAAATTCCATCTTGTTCCATCCCTGTTTCAACGCACACTTCATGATAAACTTGAACAGTGTCGTTATAGCCGCCAGTTACGGATCGACGTTTGACAAAGTCAAAATGTACCAATTCATATGCAAGAAAGCATGATGAACTCAGGTCTTAGGATTATACTCTATAGTCGTAATAAGAACCTCTTATGACACAGATATTACATCTTTTAGACTTCTCATTAGCGGGTCATGTCAGATCATATGTCCACTGAAATATATCTATGTGACTGACTGCGATAATCATATCTTTGGCTCCATGAAACTTAGCCAACAGTCACCTCACAATCTAGTCTCTAACGGTTGTCAGTGTCCCGATTCTACAACCTTGACTAGGGACAAAATAATTTATTAACTTATAGGGTTTCATGATCAAGTTCTCAACTTGATGACCTATAATATGTCATAAACTTATTTTGGGACCATTATTTAGATCAAAATAAATAATGCTGAAATCAAATTTCATTAAACACTTCTAAAAGAATGTTTACAATAGCGTCTTATTATAACTAAAACAAAAACCAAAACTCCCACTAGAATCAAGATTATATCTTAAGATCTCTAATGCCTACAGCAGTCGTATGACTCTCATGCTTAGGCCTTGGGAGTGACTTGGTTAGAGGATCAACGACATTCTCGTTTGTCGGAACTCGGCTGATCTTCACATCACCTCTATTGACAATATCACGAATCAGATGATATTTCCTCTCAACGTGTTTGGACTTCTGGTGTGACCTGGGTTCTTTCGCCTGAGCAATGGCTCCATTGTTATCGCAGAACAAAGCCACTGGCTCCAAGATATTAGGAACCACACCAAGTTCAGTCATGAACTTCTTGATCCAAACAGCTTCCTTTGCCGCTTCTGAAGCAGCAACATATTCAGCTTCCGTTGTGGAGTCAGCTACGGTATTCTGCTTAGAGCTCTTCCAGCTCACCCCACCGCCATTTAGACAGAAGACATATCCAGACTGTGATCGGAAATCGTCTCTGTCCGTCTGAAAACTCGCATCGGTGAATCCATTCACCACAAGTTCATCACTATCTCCATACACAAGGAACTTGTCCTTAGTATGTCTCAAATACTTGAGAATATTCTTGACAGCTGTCCAGTGAGCTTCACCTGGATCAGATTGGTATCTACTCGTCATGCTTAACGCGTAAGCTACATCTGGACGAGTGCAGAGCATGGCATACATAATAGATCCTATTGCAGAGTCATAAGGAATCCTATTCATGCGTTCTCGCTCAGCAGGTGTCGCCGGACACTGCTTCTTGCAGAGACTCTTGCCATGAGACATTGGTATGAAGCCCTTCTTGGAATCGTGCATCCTGAATCTGTGCAACACCTTATCTATATAAGTGTCTTGGCACAATCCAATCAGCTTGTTAGTTCTATCTCTGTAGATTCTGATTCCAAGAATGTATGCGGCTTCTCCCATGTCTTTCATGGAAAAACAACTTCCTAGCCAAGTCTTAATAGACTGAAGCAACGGAACGTCATTACCGAGGAGGAGTATGTCATCGACATACAGTACAAGAAATGCAATTTTGCTCCCACTTGTCTTCTTGTATACACATGATTCTTCTTCGTTCTTGATGAAACCGAATTGTTTTACTGCTTCATCAAAACGAAGATTCCAACTCCGTGATGCTTGCTTCAACCCATAAATGGATTTATGAAGCTTGCATACCTTCCCAGCGTTTTTAGGATCGACAAAACCTTCAGGCTGTGTCATGTACACATCCTCTTCCAGAATACCATTCAGGAATGCGGTTTTGACATCCATCTGCCAAATCTCATAATCATAATGAGCAGCAATCGCTAGAAGAATCCGAATAGATTTAAGCATAGCTACTGGGGAATAGGTTTCATCATAGTCAATACCATGAATTTGTTTGAAAACTTTAGCCACCAATCTCGCTTTGTAAATCTGTACATTGCCATCCACGTCAATCTTCTTCTTGAAGATCCATTTACACTCAATGGCTTTTACACCACTAGGTAAATCGACCAAGGACCATACTTGGTTTTCTGACATGGATGTCATTTCGGATTTAGAGGCTCCAAGCCACTTTTCGGAGTCCGGGCCCATCATTGTTTCCGCAAAGGTCGCTGGTTCGTCACCTTCAATGATCATCAGATCATTTGAATTGGTTACGAGAAATCCATAGTATCTCTCGGGTTCGTGATGGATCCTTCCGGATCTGCGAACTTCAGGCTCCACAGGCGCCGGTTCCACAGAACTTTGTGGATCCAACTGCTGCTCTTCCTCAATAGGTTGGGCAGTCTCCTGTGCATCTTGAATTTCTTCGAGATGTACTTTACTCCCACTGTTTTTCTTAGAGAGAAACTCCCTCTCAAGAAAAGAACAGTCCCGAGCAACAAACACTTTGTTCTCAGATTGGTTGTAAAAGTAGTATGCCTTGGTTTCCCTAGGATAACCAACGAAATAGCATTTATCTGATTTGGGTGCAAGCTTGTCAGAGATTAAACGTTTGACATAAGCCTCGCAACCCCAAATCCTTAGGAAAGACAGACTAGGAACATTCCCAGTCCACAGTTCATGTGGTGTCTTTTCCACTGATTTAGATGGCACCCTATTTAGTGTAAACGCAGACGTTTCTAGAGCGTATCCCCAAAAGGATAATGGAAGATTAGAATGACTCATCATAGACCGAACCATGTCCAACAAGGTTCGATTCCTCCTCTCTGACACTCCATTCCATTGGGGTGTTCCAGGGGGAGTGAGTTGTGAAACAATTCCACACTCGCTCAGATAGTCGCTAAACTCTTGGCTTAAGTATTCTCCTCCGCGATCCGATCGCAGAACTTTGATACTTTTGCCAAGTTGATTATGTATTTCATTCATGAATTCCTTGAATCTATCAAAGGATTCTGACTTGTGTCTCATCAAATAGACATAGCCATACCTACTGAAATCATCAGTAAATGTAATGAAGTATTTGAAATTTCCTCTGGCAGCAGTACTCATTGGCCCACATACATCAGTATGAACAAGGCCCAATAAATCACTGGCCCTTTCATTTGGTTTGTTGAAAGGGGCTCTAGCCATTTTGCCCACCAAACAAGACTCGCATTTCTCACATGATTCAAAATCAAATGAGCCCAGAAGCCCATTTCGATGGAGCCTCTGGATGCGTTTCTCATTGATATGGCCCAAACGACAATGCCATAAGAAAGTCGGGTTTTCGTCATTGGACTTAAACCTCTTTGTATTTATGTTAAAGACAGGCATTTCTTGGTTTAATAGATATAACCCATTATTTAATGGGGCGCTACCATAATAATTACCATCACGATTAAAAGAACAAACTTTATTCTTAACAGCAAAATCAAAACCTTCCAAATCCAAAACGGAAACTGAAATTATGTTTCTGCTAATCGCAGGTACATAGTAGCAATTATTCAAAATTAAAACCATGCCCGAAGGTAAAGACAACTCGTAGGTGCCTACGGCCAGTGCAGCAACCTTAGCTCCATTCCCGATTCGTAGCTCTACTTGTCCTTTCTTCACCGTCCTACTGTTTCTTAGTGCCTGCACATCGGTACAAATATGAGCACCGCAGCCGGTATCCAATACCCACGAAGTAGGACGAGAAGATATAATACCAAGTTCGATAACATAAATACCTGAGTCAGACGCATCATACGTCTTCTTCAGCTTCTTGTAATCTTCCATGAACTTCTTGCAGTCTTTCTTCCAATGCCCCAACTGCTTGCAGTAGTTGCACTTATCCTCAGGAGAAGGCCCGGATTTGGGTTTCGGCTTGGGCTTGTCCTGATTTTCAGTCTGGACAACCTGGGCCTTACCCTTACCCTTCTTAGGTTTCTTAAACCTCTTATTCCCTTGTACCATCAGGACACTGGGAGTAGCCTTCTTGAGATTTGGTTCTGCTGTCTTCAGCATACCGTGCAACTCAGTCAATGTCTTAGTCATGTTTTGCATGTTGTAGTTCATAATGAACTGATCAAAACACGACGGCAATGACTGCAGAATCATATCAGTGGCCAGCTCCTGGCTAATGGCACAGTCCAGTTTCCCCAAGTTATCAATGTAACCCATCATTTTAAGGACATGAGGACTTACTGGACTGTCCTTAGCCAGCTTGCAATCCATGAGAGATTTAACCGTCTGGTATCTCTCTGTGCGAGCTTGCTCCTGAAACAAAGCTTTCAGGCTGTTAATCATCTCAATGGGTGACAACACGTTCTCATATTGCTTCTGCAGCTCAGAGTTCATAGTCACCAGCATTAGACAATTAACATCTTTGACATCCGCTGAATGCTTATCCCAAGCATTATTTTCTGTCTGCGGAGCATTGGAACGTGGCCTCTCGGTGAGAACTCTTTCAAGGACATATTCCTTGTTCTCTTGCCTGAGAACTATTCTCTGGTTCCGATACCATTCCAAGAAATTAGATCCATTTAGCTTGTCCTTCTCAAGGACGGATCTTAGTGAGAAAGTGTTGATGTGATTTGAGACAGACATAGCTGTAATTCAAACAAAAGGTAGATTTTAGTTATAAAGCACAAGGAATGAGAATTCTTATCTAATAAGAAAACTCGCATTGTATTCAAACTATGTTTCCTCATATGAATACAATGATCCAAGATCCTCAGATTACTAAAATTCGAGTGGGCGACTCGCCGTTACTCAAGCTTTAGTCATCTAGGTAAGCAAATCATTGCTAATTGTACTCAGTACAACTCTTGGTCGTGAATAAGACAAACTATGTCCAATCCACTCTGATGTCTCTGGGCCCAGAACTTCTGACAGCCCAGTCAAGTATAACCAATCTTTTATCTGTCTTGTGATCACTGACAGTTGCACTGCAAGTCTGTCACTGACCACCTGCCTTACTCATTCTGCTGTGGATACCAAGGACTCCAAGGATACCCAACAACATCACGAGCTTTTGACAGTAGACAAGATCGGGCAAGACATCAAGATCACTTGATATTTAGTTGAGGAAAAGAACTAATCTTATCTTGATTTATATTCACTATAAATATATCAAAATAATAACTTTTAATTAAAACATTTAGTTTTATTAAGTTTAGATTCATCTAATACTTTTAGGATTAAATATTCTGGTTCATGCAAATTTGTGGTCAAACCAACAAGTCTGCGGATGTTGTATCGATCGACGCCAACCATTGGCATCGATCGATGCAACTTTATTTAAACCGTTCTTCGATAACCGGTCAAACCGGATCGAATTTACTTAACCGATTCAAACCAGTTGAACCAGTCCGGTTTAATGGTCCATGTCGATCGTCACACACTGTGTGTCGATCGATATGACCAAACCAGAATCAATTTTGGTTAATAAAATTAACCGAGCCAGATAACCAGTTCAATCCAATTGAACCGATCTATCTAATCGTATTGCCTGTGTCGACCGACACACCCAGTGTATCGATCGACGCAGCACGATTACGGGTACTCGATCTCAGATCGAAACCCTTAAGGTTAATTGCGGATTTTCGCTTTGTATCGACCGACACACGCTTTGTGTCGATCGATACTGTGCGACAAACCCTAAATTTTATTCGCGAGTTTTCGCTCTGTGTCGACCGACACACGCTTTGTGTCGATCGACACCCTGCGACAAACCCTAAAATTTTACATTTTGCGCCGCGGCGTGTCGACCGACACACGCTTTGTGTCGATCGACACAGTGCGATTTCAACAGTTCATCGTTTTTCAACAGAGACAAAATCCGAGATTTATTCTATGAAAACACGATTCAGCAAGCAATATACAGATCAACAACATCAAGTTTCGATTTTATATTACCAGTTTCAATAGCTAAACCCTAAGCATGCTCTGATACCACTGTTGGATCCCGATGGATCTAGGGTTTGTTATATTGAAATTTAGAACCAACCTCGTTCTTACCTTTGGCAGCGGAAGAAGATGGTGAACGAGATCAGTGGAGCAACGCAACGCTTTGCTTCTACCAGATACACACGCACGCTCGCTGGAAACGGGATGCTAGTGCCGGATCAATGGGGATCGAAAGGTTCTGGTGTGTCAAGTGTTTCTGTCAAGAAAACTGGACGACTCTCTTGTTTAGGTCGAACTAAACACGTTTTTATTCGACCTAAACGTGCTTAACGGGCCAGACTCAATTAAGCCATAACCCGAAAAGCCTGTTCGAAAAATCCGAACTGTGTCGACCGACACACAAGCTGTGTCGATCGACACAACACCTTTATATCGATTCTTATGTGTATTTCAATACACATAACATGATCATTGCCACAATGATCATTCCCATGTCGTAGCTTCCAGTTCGCTTAGGTGTGTGACCCTATAGGATCATATAATACTGGCAGTAAGTCCACGACTTACAGATTGCAAGAGGCTTCTAGCAAAGCATTGCAAACGCCCAGTATTATACGAATGTCAGATCTCGACACACAACTATCACAGAAGTGAGTACAGGTGTGATTTCAGGACACTATCCCAACAGCATCCTCCTCAATGGAGTGCCTAGTGGACATATCAGACCGTCCCGTGGTATACGCCAAGGCGACCCTATTTCCCCATTTCTCTTTGTGTTATGCACCGAATGCCTTATTTCTCTTATACGGAAAGCAGAGATGAATGGGAGGATCCAGGGACTGCGGGTAGCTAGAGCCAATCCTCCGACATCACATATACTCTTTGCTGATGGTAGTCTATTCTTCTGTAGAGCGGAAATACATGAGAGTAAGGAGCTTATAGACATCATTAAAACATGCGGAGAAGCTTCTGGACAGAAAATTAACTTCTCTAAGTCATCTATCATGTTCGGTAGTGATGTGCCTCACGAGAGGAAAGGTGAAATCAAAAGAATCTTCGGTATTTCTCAAGAAGGAGGGATGGTTTCATATCTCGGTCTACCAGAGCAAATCAATGGCTCGAAAGCGAAAACCTTTGCCTTTGTCAAAGATAGAGTGCATAATCGGGCTAGAAATTGGTCTTCAAAATTCTTGTCTCGGGGAGGCAAATAAGTTCTTATTAAATCACAAGCCCAAGCGGTCCCGAACTATGTGATGTCGTGTTGTCTTCAACCAAAGTTTGTATGTTCCAAATTAAGAAGTGTAATCTCCAATTATTGGTGAAGCTCCAATGCTAATAGTAAGGGTATCCATTGGGTGGCATGGGATAAACTCTGCTGTCAAACCTCTGAAGGAGGACTAGGTTTCCGAGCACTGAAAGAACAGAACATGGCCCTTCCGGTGAAACAACTTTGGAGAATTCTCAAATTTTCAGATACAAGTCTCAAATAGACCCTCTTACGGTTGGAGAAGTTTGATGGCAGAGAAATCATTATTGATATCAGGTCTAAGGAAGACTATAGGATCAAGATTCAGCACTAGAGTTTGGAGCGAATCTTGGATTCCCGACTGTCCGGCTCGTGCAACGAGAAGTATCAATAATGAGACTGATCCACATTTATATGTGAATTTCGCTTATTAATTTTGAATCAAAACAATGGAAAGTAGACCGTCTTCGAGATCTCTTTCCACCAGAAGATATCTCCCTCATTTTGGGCTTACATCCGAGCAAGTTAGTCTCGAGAGATAGTTATTGTTGGATCATTACCAAATCCAGAAACTACACCGTAAAAACCGGTTATTGGGCCGTGAGAGCTCTCTCTCGCCCGGCTTGCGAACCCCGTTCTCAGGGACCAAGTACTACGGTGCTTACGGCGCAAGTTTGTAAGTTAAAAATCACTCGAAAAATTAAACATTTTGTGTGGCAATGCTTGTCGGGTTTCTTACCCACTTGTGTCTCTCTTGCATATCGCCATATTGGCAGAGATTCCACTTGCCCCAGATGTGGTGCAGAGAAAGAGACTATTAACCATGCTATCTTTAAGTGTCCCCCAGCTCGTCAAGCTTGGACACTTTCGCCCATTCCATCTGCCCCTCATATCTTTCCATCTTCATCGGTGTTTACTAATATGGACTTCCTCTTTTGGAGAGCGAAAGAGATTATGGGTTCTGAGGATTCCATAAGCTTCTTTCCATAGCTTATGTGGTTTATTTGGAAGGCTCGCAATAGGAAAGTATTAGAGAATTTTAATGAAGATGCTAGATTGACTCTAGAGAAAGCTAGACTTGAAGAAGAAGCATGGAGAAAGGCTAATACAGAGGAAGATGAGAATCTCCTCACAATATCCCCACAAAGGACTTCTCCATCTATTACCCTTTCATGAATATGTCTCTCATGCTTCATTGATGGTTCTTGGGTTGAATCGGATTCGGTAAGTGGACAATGGTGGATCGTCCATCAAGGACTTGAGATTGTGCACTTGGGTTTTAAGGGATCCAGAAGAAGTTTCTCTCCCCTTTATGCCGAGCTCGACGCCCTCCTTTGGGCTATGCAGTGTCAGAAACTTCACCTGACGAGCGCTTGCTTCTTCTCGGATTGTGTGGAACTAATTAGTATGCTCGAGGATCCAATGGAGTGGCCCTCCTTCTCGTCGGAATTGAAAGACTTCTGCGCTCTTAAGATTTTCTTTCCTAACTTTTGTATTAAGTATGTTAGTAGAAAGTTTAATACTCGTGCTGATAGTCTTGCTAAAAAAGCTAGAGCACGTGGCTTCTTATTTCCCCTTGTAAGTTTATCGGTTCTCGACTCGCTTTCCTTTGAGAAGAGTCGAACACCGAATCTTTAATAAAATGGAGTGTTTGATGCCAAAAAAACCATATATAATTGTGGATTTCTTATTAATTCCATAAACTCAATTAAAATTCAAATATTTAATAGTACTATAATTTAAGTTTTTAAATAATTCAAATTGCTTAAAACACGTAAAACTAATAATAACTAATTAAAAAATATTTTTAATTAGTTTAAGCTTTTCAGTTCAAAAAAAAAAATTAGTTTAAGCTTTTTGTAAATGAGAATGCCATGTGACTTTTCCTTAGTTATCTTATTCTTTATCAGTACGATAGCTAACATGCAAAGCCAGAGAGATAGCCTAGGAATGGGGGGAAAGAAGTGGAGGGAGGGCAGAGAAAGAATGTGGAGTTATCTCTAATCCCTAGACTCTAGAGATGTGTAAAAGACATGGTTATATAGATAATGATAAGATGAAAGAAAAATCACAATGCTCTGGTACCACAACATCAAGTTGACATCTTCATGTTGGTGGACATATTGTGGAAGGACCACGTAGAATATATAGATAATGCAATCAACTTAACAGGAAAAACTTTTTCAACTAATATAACAAGAATAAGGGGTTTACTACAGACAGAGATCAGCAGGCAGCAGCAGAAGAGAAGGCCACTCAAATCCAAAACACTTATTATTGCTCTCTTTTTTTGTCATAGGAGAAAGCTTACGTAGAGCTAGACCTAAACATTTTGCTGACCTTAATTGTATACTAATAAGGCCATGTATTGAGCTTCACAGTAGTGTATCATATCATCCATTTACTCTTTTCCGTCAGCTGCTCGGAGTGAGCCAAGCTGAACCGGTGCTTGAGTCCCAACCACCTTCGATGACCCGTAAAGCGTTACATCACTGCCTTTAGCTTTCTCTTTCTCTATCTGTTCTTTTATCCAGAAGTAGGTTATTCGAAGCCCCTCCTGATTAAGTTAACCAGTCATTAACTCTCACTTAAGATTCAAATTATCATCCTATCTATGAGTTACTTTGTAATAGTAATGTTAACGTACCTTCAATCTCATTGTTGGAGCCCAACCAAGCTTTTCTTTGATCAGATTGTTGTCCGAGTTACGGCCACGAACACCTTCTGGTCCTGGAATGTGATGAATTGGAAGCTTCTTTTCCTCAAAGCTCAGAACCATCTCAGCCATCTCATTCATGCTCACCATCTCATCGCTTCCAATGTTCACCGGCTCACGGAAATCTGATTTTGTCAGCCTAAACACAACCATGAGGAAAACAAACAAAAAAATCAGAAAATTATACATGTTTTGTCAACATACAAATTTCAATCAGTTTTATTGCATTCACCTGAGTACACCTTCAACGCACTCATCAATGAAGGTAAAGGAACGGGTTTGAAGCCCGTCTCCCCACATCTCAAACCTATCTGTGGAGGTAAGAGCCTTTCTGCAGAAAGCAGCTGGAGCCTTTTCTCTTCCACCTGAAGTGACCAATATGTACAGCATAACATTAAACCCAATGGTAAAGCAAATAACAGTTAGTTTGTATTTCTGTTTCACCTTTCCATGTTCCAAAAGGACCGTAAATGTTATGAAACCTTCCAATGCGGCACTCAATTCCAAAATCTTTGTTGTAATGCTTGCACAGCTCCTCCGTTGCTAGTTTCTCCAAACCATAAGCATCTTGAGGCTATATAACATTAGAAAGACTCAGTTATATATTTTGCAAGAACAAGCATATGAATGATGATCATCAGGGTGACACAAACCTCTGCAGGCCAAGCATCTGACTCCTTCAAGCTCACATTGGTAGTTTCCAGCTGCTTGAACTCCGGATAGATACATGCACTAGACGCATAGAAGAACCTGACGGCCAAAAAGTACCAATCTTTAACTCTGTTTATATAAAAATATAGCTCAAAAACTCAAGATAAGGCAATCTGACCTTTTAATCCCATTGATCCTAGCAGCCTCAATCATGTTAAAGCTGATCATGGTGTTGTTGTACATGATAACCGAGTGGTTTGACTGGATGAAACCCATACCACCCATATCAGCAGCTAAGTTAAAGACATGATCAACTCTATGAGTGACCTTGAGGCAATTCTCCATGACTCTGAGATCAACAAGGTGGAACTCATCGCAGAACATGTCTTCAGTCATGTGCTCGTTCTTCTTCCAGTCAGAAGCAATGACGTAATGGCCCTCGTGCTTAAGACGGCGAGCAATGTGGGAAGCGATGAAACCTCCAGCTCCTGTGATGGATATCCTAAGCTTCTCAGATGGCCAGTAGAGCTCTCTCTCAAGCTCCTTGTATGTGTATTCACCATAGTCAGTTCCATTGGTAGTTGTCATTCTGCAGCAAATAAAACACACATAAATCTTAATCAGAAAACAAATCTAGAAAAAAGAGAGTAAATTTGTAATCTTTGAATCAAAATTCAGAAGTTTCAAAAACAATTCGATCTGATAAACTTTATCCAACAACTTGGGAACAGTCAGATCTCATGCAAAAGGGTCCAAATGTACAATCTTTAAACGAAACTGATTCAGAATTTGCGGCATTACGTCGGATATAGATAGTTTAAACAAATCTTAGACTCGATTCGAGGTAAAGTTTTAACTTTTATATATGCCCAGAAGCAACAGAGAAGATGTCAAAATTTCGCAATCTCAAGCAAAATTAAATGGCAAAAAGAAACACAGTTGTTACGAAATCCCAAATCTGAACATGAAACCCTAGAAGATTACAGCAATGAATTAGAAGAAAAAAAACTGAAACGGGGGATATAAACCTACGAGATTGGATCTCTAGCTTCGAAGACGGTGAAGAAGAGATAATGCAAAGGAAAAGAAGAAGAATTGATAATAAAGGTAAAGGATTTGAGGGAGGAGGGAGAGGAATTGTGTGTTTTGTATATATACAGCAAGGAGACTACGAGGAAGCTGAACAGAACAGAGCAACACCACTCGTTTATTGTTTTTTTCCAACTCCTAATTGGTACTGTGCCTCTCTGTGTTTTCCTTTTCGTTCGAAAGACTAATATACCCACAAAAACAAACAAAATATTTCGATATTTAAAAAAAATAATTATTGATAATGTTCAATTTCCTTGTATCCTCGATTTTTTTATTAAAAAAAATATTAATAACGTGGAATTTCCTTGTATACTCGAAATAATATTTGAAAAGGTTTGTGAATTTATATATTAAAAATTCCGTATAATAAGATAATACACATTTTTATATAAGATATTAGTATATTTTGTTAGATTCTTAGATGCCCTTTTTCATTATTGTCATGGGTCCATTTTGTTTGCTCATGATATTACATGTGAAAAAGTATAGAAACATTTAACATGTGTAAAAGAACTAAGTAGTTCAATTATTTATAAAACATCATATTGTACAAGCCCTTTGAAAATTTATACATCAAATTCTCATTTTGATTTATAGAAAATAGAGTTTCTTTATCTATTAATAATAACAATCTAAAAAATACAAATGAACGATCGTGTCTTTTCAGATTCATTTTTCTGTATCTTTTTGTATATGGTTTTAATTTTGTCAAAATATGCATCTTTTCATTCTACTGTTATTTTTTTAATTGTTTCTTTTAATCACAACCTTTCAAATCCTATATATATTTTCAAACATCTTTCGTTTATTTTTCAACACAATTCTTTGGGCTCTCTTCTATTTGTTTCTCCGTTAAAATCACAGTTATTGTTTAAAATATTAGTAATCTAATTGTTTAGACAAAAGTGTTTATGTGTTCTATTATATTTATTTAACCACATCATTTTCTTATTTTTCTATATATCTTCCTATTTTGTTTTTCTAATAACTATATCATAACCTAAAACCAGATTTCACATCAGCAAAAAACACAAATAACTTAACCACAATATTAATCTCAAGTGCATATTTTTAAAGTCTCTACAAATCAATCTCTTGATATTTTCGCATATAACTTCTTCTTTCGTCAAAAGATACGTGTTTATTATACGGTCACATCTTTTGGTTATACTATGTATTTACAACTTTTGAAATAATATTTTTTTTTGAACATCATTTTCTATTTCTTAGATACAATTATTTAAGTTTTCATTTTATTTGTATACCATGTTTTTTTATTTTCCTCTTTTCATTCACTTTTTTTTTCTTTTTATGACAATCATGTTCTAACTTAAAATCATATATCACAATAGACACAAATAATTTAACCACAAACAACATCTAAAAAATATCAAAGAATAGTCATGTCTTTTCGGATTAATTTCTTCATAGATTTTCGTATATGACTTCTATTTTCACCGAAGGTGTGCCTTTTCATTCTATGATCATTTCTTTTAATTGTATTTTTATTCAACCTTTTAAATTTTATATTTTTTTTAAAAAACATCCTTCATCTATTTTAAACATAAATCTCAATTATTGTTTAAGATATCAATCATCTATTTTTCAAGACACAAGTCTTTACGTTTTCTATTATATTCATCTAACCACATCACTTTTCTTCTTCTTTTTGTTTTCCACATCTTATTTTTTTTGTTCTTTCTAACAATCATATATTAACTTAAAGACAGATTTAACACCTACAAAAACACAAAGAACTTAACCAAAACATCAATCTCAAGTACATAGTTTCAAAGTCTTCAAGGAATAATCTCTTGATAATTTTTTCGCATATAACTTCTAATTTCGTCACAAGGTGTGTGTTTTTATTATACGGTCATATCTTTTAGTTATGTCATTTAATCAAAGCCTTTGAAATAATATGTATTCCATATAACTAGTTTCTTTACTCTTTTCCTCTATTAATTTCATTATTTTTCTTTTTCTAACAATTGTATCCTAATAAAACCAGATATCACACCCACACAAAGAACTTAATCAGAATGAGCATCCAAAGTACATTGTTTCAAAGTAGATTAAAATATGAATAAATATTACATTTATCAAGCGTACGATTCATGTCATGAAGTAGAATTATCTTCTACCAACAATTAGCTTTACAAGATTAATTGCTTCAATATTGTTAAATAATGAAGGTAGTTTTTATTAGTGAGTCTTTATTACCAAATTTAGTTTTCAAATTATGATTTTTTTCTCTATATAGCAGTTCATTTCATATAGAAATATAAAAATAATTCGAATTTGGAAATAGTTCTAACTATCATTATGAGACTAACAATTTTGCACTCGTATTTTTGATTAATAGTCTAAATCTTATTTCGATATTTTATTTGGTAGAATATCAACCAATAACAAATGATAACATTGTTACAAAATTAAATGGTGAAGGTGTTTTTCAATAAAGAATGTGTATATTAGAGAAACCAAGATGATTCGTTTATGATCTACATTTTTCGGATTAGATAAAATAAATTGTGCCCCATGTAATGTGATAGATGCAAATATCATGGTATAATCCTATCATAAAAGAACTATAAGCCATTCTTAGTTAGAGCACCCACAATGGGGGTTTTTAACAAAGTTTCTTAAGAAAAATATTAATAAAATATTGTGGGTTCCACATGAATAGTTAACAACCAAGTTCTAAAAATCCTTAGTTAAGAACCCGGCTCTTCACTGTTCACGTGACGTGGCGAGTCGGGATTGGTCATTTTTTTATTTATTTTTTTAAGTTTCAAAAAAAAAAAAATTTTAAGAAACTTTAGAGGAGTCCACCATTGGACATGCTCTTACATCCCCAACCAAAATATTTTAAAAAAGTCTTTATTTTATTTGCTAGAGTGATTGCACACAAAAAAGACTTTGAAGCTGTGATATGGTTATTGTCGATTTGCTGTGATATGGTTACTGTCGATTTGCTAGAGTGATTGCACACAAAAAAGAGAAAAATATAATAGATAACAGATTATATAATATACGAGATTATATAATCGAAACTTTTCTCGACAGTCGCCAAACTTGCTATTTGTGAGCTTCACTTCCTGAAATAACACTTGTCTATTCGTAATCTTTGATCTAAGAAATTGAATGCATACTTGCGGAACTGTGGTCAGTCGATGAATATGGTACGACCTGGAATTGTTGCATGATCAAGCTCCCAGTATCCTCCTTGCCGTGTTGCCTTCTTCTCATTCTCGTGTTTGACAGCCGGAATCCGATGAGAAAAACTACTCATTTCCGCCTTTGGAATCTCTAACGAAGCCGACCATTTGATGTATAGAGGACTAAAGCCTCGATCAGTCAAAGCCTTGACGACGGTATTCCCATCCCAGTAAGTATCCACCACTTCTACAATATCATGTTCTTCTTCCGTGCTATCACAATTATTACGGAGAGCCAAGATCTCACCTTTCCATGGGTATATTTGGACGAACTTCTTCCTTCTATACTTGACCATATGTGAGAATCTGGTTCGAGGAAAGGTTTTAGGTTTTCCAGTTCCCAACTTGAAATCCCCATATGACACAGGGCGGGTTACCAGTTCTGTAGCTGGTTTCATGTGGGTCACGTGTAACACGAATTCATGCTCGGTTTGGATTTCCTTGATCTCCACGTACTCTGTAAGCATTGCAATAAATAGCCCATATCTGATCAACTTGGAATTTGTCTTCAGATCTCTGACTCTTGAAGTCGAAGGCTATATGCGGTGTTTTCCAACTTGATGACGCGAGAGTTGTCTCAAGGGACTCCTTAGTAGAATCATCCAACTGAGGTGGCAAATCTTTATGCTTGGACCGTCCACTGCATCCTCTTTTCTTCGAGCCTTCTCCTACCTTACTTTTTACCTTTTGTTGTATGCCCTTGGGTGATCTTTTTATTACCAAAGAATCTGTCACTTCACCTATCCCACTTGTCAACTTCTTCTTTGTCGCTGCTTCCCAAAGAAAGAGAACTAATCACATAATCTTCGTCTTTCTCCACGTCGTGATCATCTTCGTTGCTGCTTCCCAAAGAAAGAGAAATGATCACGTTATCTTCTTTTATCTACATGTCATGATCTTCATCATTATCATCATCATCTGTTTCATTCTCATCATCAAAAATTTCTTGTATTTGGACATGAGATTTTGGCTTCACAACTCTCCGGAAAATGCTTACAAAGAAGCTTCGCGAACCATCGTAAGAGAATATGAGAAAGTCTCTGTCAGTGGGATCATTGTCTGTGTTAATTTTAGAGTTTTCAATCATTGATTCTTTTGTCACTTAATCTCTTTAAGGTTTATACCCATCAGCTGAAGGGTTATTGTTTTACACTTTGGTGAAGATCTCCTATTAAAGATTGATCCAGAGACAAGATAAAAGTCTGATGTGACTGTCATAGGTGTTTGCCCTTCAACTGAGTTGTCCTGCATTTTCAGGAAAGGCCTGAGATGGTTAATGATGCTCCTTGTTTTGAGACGATGTTTTGAGACGAGTCATTGAATACTGACGAAGTTTCTTTAGCTGCATAAACAAAATTTGGAACCTCATAAAGAATCACTCCTTCAAGAACTTGGATTAATAGGCTAATGAACCAAAATGAATAAAGCAAAGACAGATCCTACATTTTGAGCAACAGAGAAGAGAAACTGAATTCATATGGAGGTTTACTCTGCAAGTAGTTAGCAACAGTAAGCCACTCAAAACCAAAGTATCAATTTCTTTATAAGTTATTTTTGTATCTTTCAAAAAAATAAAAAAGCGAGAGAGTATGCTTCATCACCTAGTATTAATAAATGCAAAGCTTATTAAAATTCTATAATGTAACAAATATATAATTGTTTTTTGCATGCCTGCAATGGGGTTCTCCTTTAGACATCCCCAGTTCGTGGTTCACTCCATCATTATCCAAGATACCAGAGAGTGGAATGTGTCTCGTATTTCCATTCAGAAAACATTATTCTCATTTTAGGTCTGAGACCTAGCTATAACTTTTCTTTGGACAGTTATGTGTGGAATCATACAAAGAAAAGAAATGATACGGTAAAGTCGGGTTACGACTAGATACATGAACACAAACTTCATAAGTATCCTGAAAAGGTACTGAAACCAAGTATCACATGCCTACAGAGACAAGTATGAAAAATCCGCACAACAAAGAAGATTAATCATTTTATGTGGAAAATTCTTTCAGAATGTGTGGCAACATGCGAAAGGTTGGTTTATAAACATCTGGCCACCAATAGGAGTTATGATAAGTGTGGTTTTCCTTAAGAATCTATAAATAATTTGTTTTTCGAATGTCCTTCGGCTTTACAATTTTGGGCTTTATCGAACTATCCATCTATTCTGGTCTTCTTCTCGAATACCTCCATTTATAGGAACATGGATTTCCTACTATGGAGGATAACGATGTGGGACTTTCTGAACCACAACGAGGTACTTTACCTTGGATTTTATGGTTCATATGGAAGACAAAAAATGACAAAGTTTTCAACGGAAAAAAATATTTCTGACAGGGACTACAACTAGCTTCACTTGAGGCGAAAAGCTGGAGACAAGCTATTTCTTATGAAATAGAGGAAAACATTGTCAAAGATGTGGATATGACATAGACTAGTGATCGACCCTTAGTTGCCAAAGCTTTGTCATGCTAAATTGATGCCTCGTGGATTGATCATGGCCATGTCAATGGACTTGGGTGGTACTATAAGGACTATGGGGGACTCGAGTTATCTGGGGAAGAAGCATGCCGACGTAGTCTCTCAACGCTTCACGCGAAACTCAACGGTCTTATTTAGGTTATGACTTGTTTGCATGATAGACATATTCGATGAATTCTTTTCGAGACATATTGTTTTGATTTGGTTGATATGATGGAAAATCCTGATGATTGGTCTGTTTTTTCGTCATATATAACTTGAGTTATTCTTCTTAGACAATTTTTGAAGTTTTTAACATTCAACATATTCCTCGAGAGACAAACTTTAGAGCAGATTCTCTCGCAAAGACGACTTAAGCACGGGGCACACTATTTTTCCATATGAGTCAAGACGTTCCGACTGAAAAAACTCCAATGAACTTCTTAGTAGAGCAAAACTAGAATTAATCTAGTGGATTCAGAGGCGGAGCCACTTGAAGAGTAGGGGGATCAGCTGACCCCGGTCAGATATAAAATTTTAATGTAGTTATCCTAGGTTAGTAAATATCTGTAGCACAATTGGACGAAGTGTTACCCGCTGCACCCAGCAATCTTCGTTCGAATCCCCATCATGACCCCCCTTGGATTAATTTTCCTACTTTTTACATTTTTTTTTTTTTTTTTTTTTTGTCAACAGTGTCATTTAAGCGGGCCAAGGCCGTTAAAAAGTTACAAATGGGCAAAAGCCCCAAAACAGAATGAAATACACGAGCCCAACAAAGCCCAATAGCCTGCTACCGAAGATAAGGACAACACGTGGCCAATGCTCCGAGAAGCCGACATGCACTGAGACACGCGTCAGGTAGCACCGCCGGAAACAGCCCGCGAACGTGGAGGAGAACGTCGCCGTAGCTCACCGGACCATCACTCTGTGAGAACGAGAACCCATTTGCCGGTCTAAAACTTCCGAAGAACCACCGTGTAAAGCACCTGCATCCAAAGAAAACAACTCCGAAAACTTCACCGGAATCGACCCAATCAAGGAGGCGCTAACGCCGAGTAGGTTAATACCCCTCAGAATCCACCGAGCGCTTGTCCCCTAAAGCAGGTGGGCACGCTAGCGATATTATTCCCCAAAGAAGGACGAGCCATAGCGAAGCAAGAGAGAAAACCAGAGATGACACGGCGAGGGAGAAACGAGGAAGCAAGACCGCCGTCGAAAGACGATAAGAACCGGGAAACCCGGTAAACTCCGAGTAATCGGAAAGATTAGCCAGACCCAACTAACGACGCCGGACTTATTTGAAACGGAAAAGCCAAAACAAAACCGATCGAGGAACGAAGAGATACATGCGAATAAGCCAGGCCCGATCGGAGCAAAGAAAGGAGGGGAAAAAAGATTTCGATCTCAAAAGATAGGAAGATAAAGGAGGAGAGGAAATCAGAAAAAAAACCCCTGATCGGAAGCTCACCGGCCCTCTGAAAAATGAAATCGGAGAAGAAGGCAGCGGCGGTTTCCGATCAAAGCTTCTCCCGCTCTCTCTCTAACCTCTGTACAAGAGAGAGAAAAGCTTTCCTACTTTTTACATTAATTCCCCAACGTTTTGTCTTTTTCCCTTTTACCATAAATAGTTATTTTTATTTATTTTTCTGTTTATCCCTGTTTCCTTATAAATATTCTTTCCGTTTCTTTTCTGTTTTTTTTCACCAGAATTCAAAAAATATTAATTTCTTCATACTCATCATTTATGTTTGGCAAAAAAAATCCCATAAATAATATCATTTCCTCTACTTTTATTTATTTTTTCACCAAAATACAAAAATATATATTTATTTGTTTCTTATCCCCCACTGATTTTAGTTCATTTTTCAGTTTTACACTTCAATTTTCTAATATTATACTTTAAGAAATCTTACATGATAAAATAAGATATATATTAAAAATTTGGGCAACATTTTATATTTTATTTTGTTTGATTATACTTTTATTTTATCATTTAAAAACTTTTTTTTATCTACTATTATTTTAATATTTTTAGAAAATTTTGAAAACAATACACTAAATTAAATGATTTTATGTTATTTATGTTCTAACAGTATTAAATATACTTTAAAAATATTTGAATAAATTTTATTTAGAGTATGACCCCAATAAAATTATTTTCTGGTTCCGCCACTGAGTGGATTGGTGACAATATATATATATAATCGTTTATTTTGGTACTTGAGTGATAACTCGGAGTTTTAGAGTAGACATTTTTTTTTAATTGTTCATAAACTGAAATATTATTTGTCCTCCGAAAACATTAATCACTTACCATCTCTCTAATTTCTATCTAAAAGTTTGTGACTGATAGAACCCTTTTTTTTTGTCATCTATTTTTATTACAAATGATAAACTTAAATTTATTTAATTATTTGTCTATTTTTTATTTTTTAAAAAGACCGAAAGCCAAATACATTTACAAAATGCTATACCCACTATGAATATGGAGTAATAAATATTTTGCAGTTCATTTTAGTTTAATTTTTTTTGTCAAATTTTAGTTTAATTAACAAACCATAAATGACGTAAAAAGTCATAAATTAAGATAAGAAAATAGGGAAGGCGAATCACACACATAACTCCTATTATTTTTCCGACCACACAGTCGATCGTATAATATAACACTATTTTAATAATATATTTTTCCCTCACTTTCTCGATACCCATTTTATTCTAAAAATCTAAATCGGAAAAGGAAGCAGATTCTTCTCCGTTCTCTAAGATCTAGGGTTTCTTCACACTTTTCGCTATTCCGATTTGGTTAATTGACCCATTTCGAATTCCCTCCTCCACGTCTCATCTCACTTTCTAGCTTTAGTTCGTCGGTGTTGATGCGATTCGATTGATTTGATTTAGATTCACGTGAAAATTGACTATGGTGGACGCTGTTGTTTCCGGAGACATGGCTTGTCTCGATGCGGATTTGTTGCAACTGCAGGAGATGTCTACGTTTGTACTGAAATCTAGACCCGAATTCACGCAGAAGCTCTTCGACCAGTGGCTGTCGCTCCCCGAAGCTCATCGTCAGGTATATCTTCGATTCGGGTTTTCTTCTCCTGAATTTTACTTATTGCTTCTTTGGCTTCGTTGCGTATTGGATTTATTTCCGTCGGTTTCAATCTTTAATCAAAAGCTGTGGTCTTTCGTTATGTGAGCACTACGAAGATGGTTTAGGACCTTTAGGTTGCTGGGATTTGCTAGCGAAATTACCATTTTAGGCATTTCTGTGTAGAGTAGATTTGTTCTGAAAGAGACAGTTTTGGTTAAAAATGTTTTATTGTAAACAATTTTTTCAGTGATTTCTAAAGTGCAAACTAATTTCTACTTTTTTCCCCTTATCTATTTTCTAGGTTGCATCATTGGTTCATGATGCAATGGCGGGAGCTCCTTTGAATGTTCCTGGAAGTGCATCTGGTTCAGGTCCTGGCACCAGCAATTCTTTACCATCCATGTTTCCAGCGGGAAGTGCTCCTCCACTTTCACCAAGAAGCTGCGGTTCACCACGTACAATGAAACAGAGGGCCCCTTCTAATTTAGGCTCTCCTCTAAAAGTACTCAACGAGCCTGTTAAAGAGTCGATACCTCAGGTTTTGGAACTGACACTGCAATTTTTAATTAAGTGCATCCCTTTTTTCTTCTTCCCCTTTTATGTTCTCATGGAGCCCTTTATTTATGATGGACTTTGAAATGGGTGTAGTTTTATTTTCAAAATGGGCGTCCACCTCCAAGCGAGATCAAAGAGCAATGTATGTTTAGAGTTAACCACTTTTTCTACGGCCACAAGGATGGACTGCAAATACAAGGTAAGTGAAGCATGAGTTTTGTAAAATCTAAAGTGAAACTTATAGGGAATGCCTTATTAACTTTATTTCCTTTCAATATTCAGAATTCAAATTAGTCACCCGTGAAATCTGCAAGCTTCCATCTTTCTTCTCCACATCACTTTTCAGGAAGATCGATGTCAGTAATACAGGTTTTGTTACTAGGTGTGTGCTTCTATGCTCTCTGTATTGTGAATTCTGATATGCGCATTGTTTACAGTGTGTGCTTCAAGCTTGCTTCCTCATTTTATAGCCTCTGTTATGAGTTCAGTCTTGAAGATATCGTAAAACCCATTAACAGACTTTTGGAGTTTAACTTATTTTCCGTTTATGCAGAGAAGCATTTATTGATTATTGGGTAAACGGGAACATGTTGATAATGGATACAACGACCCAAATATTTAAGATACTAAAGCAGCAGAATCAGAATTTCCTTGTGAAGGTAGTTTTCTTTTGATCAGTTTATTCAATAATGATAATTAGTTTGTTTCTACGACCTTCTTTGCATTTTCGTTCTCAGTTTTCTTTTGCTCTGGCAGGATGATTTTAAGCCACTACTTAAAGAACTTTTGGCGACACATCCTGGGCTAGAATTTTTGCAAGGCACACCTGAATTCCAAGAAAGATATGGTTAGGTCCTAACTCAGTTACAGTTTAGTTAGTTTCCTATTTCATCTCATCTTGGCTCTCCCCTCTCGGCTATTTTTTAAGTTATGGTGTTTAGTTTTCCGTAAGTTGAGCTGGAATTTGGTAGTATATCATATTTTTAGAAGTTTGATGTATATTGTTAGCTAATAGCTAATGTGCTAGTTAGGAAGAATGAGTCTGTTGTGTGCAGTATAAAGTCGTGTAGATTTGGCGAGTGGTTACTCCCGTTTATATCATTGATAGATGCCTAAGTGGCATTACTGTGTAGGACTCTGACAAGCTTGCATATGTTTCTAAGCAAATATTTCTTTGTTGTGGTAGACATCTTCTTGTAAGTATTGCTTTCTGATACAGTTTGTAACTTTGTATTTGATTGGCCAGCTGAAACTGTTACGTACAGAATTTTTTACTACATAAATAGAACTGGAAATGGCCGACTTACATTTAGGGAGCTTAAACGTGGAAACTTAATCGATGCTATGCTTCATGCTGATGAAGAAGAAGATATCAACAAAGTATTGAGGTACTGATAAAGAGTTTGTTCTATTGGTGTAAATATTGAATCAAGCCTTAAGCTATGCGGATCTGCAAATTATAGTTTTGTGTCACTCTTTTGACACTAACACTTTTCCATTTACTTTGGAAACTAGATACTTCTCATATGAGCATTTCTATGTCATATACTGTAAGTTCTGGGAGCTGGATACAGATCACGATTTCCTGATAGACAAAGAAAACCTTATGAAATATGGCAACCATGCTCTTACTTACCGGATTGTCGACAGAATATTCTCCCAGGTTTCGTCTTAAAAGTCTTGATCTGTTAGCATTATTTTTACATGCTTCTTGTTGCAAAGTTACGACTTCTCTTAAGATGACTGTCATCATGGATGCATTATTTTTACTCAGGTTGCCAGGAAGTTTACTAGCAAAGTTGAAGGGAAAATGGGGTATGAAGATTTTGTCTATTTCATACTTGCGGAAGAAGATAAATCGTCGGAGCCTAGCCTTGAATATTGGTAAGCTGTGATATAAGGACTTAAAGCTGGCAGACAGATATAGTATTTTGACTGTTTTGATCTGACACAAGTATATATTGGACTAGGTTTAAATGCATTGACTTGGATGCCAATGGGATTATTACGCGGAATGAGATGCAATTCTTTTATGAGGAGCAGTTACATCGAATGGAGTGTATGGCGCAAGAGGCTGTTCTGTTTGAGGATATCTTATGTCAGCTAATTGATATGATCGGACCAGAGGTACAACATTATCTCTTGTTATTGTGGATATTATATGGCTTAAGCTCTTTACATTAAAGGAATATATAGGGCGTTAGGATATCTTATGTCAGCTAGTTGATGTTTACAGTCTTCTTGACTGATTCTTATACTTTTGTTCTTTGTTTGTCATTGTTTCTTGTTGCTGGCCACAGAATGAAAGCTATATAACCCTGCAAGACCTGAAAGGCTCCAAACTCTCTGGAAACGTCTTCAACATCCTTTTTAATCTTAATAAATTTATGGCATTTGAAACACGGGATCCGTTCCTCATTCGTCAGGAGCGTGAGAACCCGACATTGACAGAGTGGGACCGTTTTGCACATAGAGAGTACATAAGGCTTTCGATGGAAGAAGATGTTGAAGATGCATCGAATGGAAGTGCTGAGGTTTGGGATGAGTCATTGGAAGCTCCCTTCTGAGTTCATCCAGGTAACTTCATCCCCTGTATTTACTCTTCTATTTATAAACCCGTTATGTGGATCGGAGAGCCAATGTTCATTTCATGGAAAATCATATTGTCTTAGAAGCAACATAATTTATTTATTTTAAACAGTGGGATGGATAAGAAAAACGAAAAGGAAGAAATTTAAAAGTTAACAAAAATCTCCGACTGGTGCAGTTACTTTTATTTATCTAATCATATTGGTTAATCATGCATTGCAGGGTGTTCCATTATCACTGAGCAGTAATACCAAAATCAATTGAGAAAAGTCTTGGGAGCTTTGTGGACTAACCGAGAAGGAAAGACGAGTGTAGCCTCTCTGCTTCAACATTCGTTGTTAGGTCATCTTGGTGGGAGTTATATCTTCCTCAGGGTTTACAATTGGAATCCAGGTTTGAAACCGGAAAAATTGCTTTGGAATAATATCTGTTTTCCTTTTCAGTTTAGGCTGTTTGATATGCACGAGTTTCATTTATTTATATATAATCAGCGATGCTGTTTTTGCATGTTACTCATGCACTTTAATCTCTCTATCTGTACCTACTTTGTGGATATGGTGGTACTTTTCGCATCTTCTGTTGTTCAGAATTGTTAATGTGCCTGGTTGGTGTTTCTTTTGGATAGGCATCCTAGAAAGTTCATAGGTTCGTATTCCATCAGGTTTTAATCTCAGGGAATAATAATGCTACTTGAAATCATTTTGATGTGTGTAGAAAATAGGCTCTGGGGGTTTGTAGATAAGATATGATCAAATAAAATGCATTTGGAGTCCAGAGAATGAAAATTGGCGCATGTTCTGTATATAACCTTGTCCAGTATCCACGGATAATGCGCAACTGCTTCTACCTTCTTCTGTTTCTTACGACGAATGCAGAAGATTTTCATCAATTTTGCACATCGATTGAATTCGAAATCTTCAACAGTATCTCGTATCGCACTTTTTCACAAGGCATACAAGAACAATGGTGGAATCCAATCACTTTCACTTCTACTCTTTATATCTTTTGTCAACTGTTGTAGTTTCAAATATCCATCAAAGAAAAATCTAATCAGCTTATAAGCCGAAAGGTGAAATAGAATCGACCACCATCGAACACAAAAAAGCATGATTGTTTTTGTTTTACGTTTGTACATTTTCTGTTGCATTTTCGTTACCCGTTCACTTTTCACGCTTCTTATTCGGGAATCGGAGCACGAGGCTAGAATCTGATTCTATGTTGTTCTTGAAGATCTGTAGCTTCTTCGCCACACTCTCTTTTAGCAGCTCGATTTGTATTGATTTCTGATTTCATCCGTTCGATTTACTTCTTCTCCACATCGAATTTTCCTTGTCGTTTCATTGCTGTTAATTTCGATTAGTGGATGCGATTGTTCCCGGAGACATGGCTTGCCTTGATGCGGATTTGTTGCAGCTACAAGAGATGTCTTCGTTTGTACTGACCTCTAAACCCGGGTTCACTCAGAACCTCTTCGACCAGTGGCTTTCTCTTCCCCAAGCTCATCGACAGGTATACTATTCCAGTTCCCGAGATTTGGAATCTTTCATTGACCAATATGCTTCATCCACGTAAATCCCAAGTCTAAACTTTGTTTCCTCATCGGGTTTCTTAGATTGCATCATTGCTTTATGATGCCTTGGCTAGAGCTCCTTTCAATCTTGTAACTGGAAGTTCAAATTCTGCAACCAGCAAATCTATACCCTCCATGTTTTCTGCGGGAAGTGCTCCTCCACTTTCACCAAGGAGCTGTGGTTCACCGCGTGTGACAAAACACAGAGTTGGCCCGTCTAACTTGGGTTCTTTGGTAAAAGTAACTACCGAGCCTGTTAAAGATCCAATGCCTCAGGTTTTGAATTGCTTCTCAAGAATCTTGTAATAACTGCATTCTTTTTTATTTTATTTTTTTTGGTTCGTTTTGTATACTAATGGAAGTAGAAACACGACTGCAGTTTTATTTTCAAAATGGTCGCCCACCACCAAGCGAGATGAAAGAGCAATGTATGTTTAGGATCAACCACTTTTTCTATGGTCACAAGGATGGACTGCAGATAACATAATCATATTTAAAAGGTAACTCTTAGACGGGGTTGCTTTACTAACTCTAAATACTTTTCTTTTTTCATACACAGAGTTCAAATTAGTCACACGCGAAATCTGCAAGCTCCCATCTTTCCTATCCACTTCACTTTTTAGGAAGATCGATGTCGATAATACAGGTTTTGTTACCAGGTGTGTGCTTCTATGCTTGTATGATGTACACATAGTACTTCAAGCTTCCGGGCTCATTACATAATGATTTTGGTGATCACAGTATTAAGCAACCAGTATAACAGTCTTTCAGTGTATGATCATGCAGAGAAGCATTTATTGATTATTGGGTAAATGGGAACATGTTGATAATGGATACAACAACCCAAATCTTTAAGATACTAAAGCAGCAAAATCAGAATTTCATTACTAAGGTAATTTTCTTTTGATTGGCATTTTCAGTCATGATAGCGAGTTAATTTGCCAATCTACTTGCTCATATGTTTTGCATTTTTAAAACTTAACTTATGTTTTTTCTTGCAGGATGATTTCAAACCATTACTTAAAGAACTGTTGGCGACACATCCTGGGCTAGAGTTCCTGCAAACCACACCTGAATTCCAAGAAAGATATGGTTAGTCTCAACTTCATATACATTTTAGTCAGTATCCTAATTTGTCTCATGTTTTCTTTTCCTTCTTGGGGTCTTGCTTGAGTCTTGGGGTAATTGAGCGGTAATTTGGATCTAGATTTTCCACTGAATCACGCTTGTTTGTTATATAAGAGAGAAATCTGAATCTATTTGCTAACTTTTGCTTCATTAACATTTTTTTGTGGATGTGCTTTGTGAATCATTTGTCAGTTAGTAATGAAATTAGTTGCACAAGATTATTGTTTGCTATGTTTGGTATTTTCTGCCACTGTTGAATATGGTGGGATCAAAGTTGTCTTTATCAGGATGCTGTTTTCTTCTGATACAATGTTTTGGAATATTGTTGGACCAGCTGAAACTGTCACCTACAGAATATTTTACTACATAAATAGATCTGGAAATGGTCGACTTACATTTAGGGAGCTTAGACGGGGAAACTTAATCGATGCAATGAAACATGCTGATGAAGAAGAAGATATCAACAAAGTGTTGAGGTACTGGAAAGAAAGAGTTCGTGTTATTGTTGTGTATATGGTTTTGTTTCACTTCATTTGATATCAACACTTTTCTACTGAATTTGGCAACTAGGTTCTTCTCATATGAGCATTTCTATGTCATATACTGCAAGTTCTGGGAGCTGGATACGGATCACGATTTCCTGATTGACAAAGAAAATCTTATGAGATATGGAAACCATGCTCTTACTTTCCGGATTGTCGACAGAATATTCTCCCAGGTTGTCTAAAAGTTATTGTTCATTTAGAATGGTTTTAATGCATCGTTTCTACTCGTCGATGTTATTCGTATATGCTTCCCTTTCAAGACTTCTGTCCTTCGTGTTTCAAGTTGTTAGTTTTCTTCACGGATATTGCTTTTACTCAGGTTGCTAGGAAGTTTTCTAGCAAAGTTGAAGGGAAAATGGGGTATGAGGATTTTGTCTATTTCATACTTGCGGAAGAAGATAAATTGTCAGAGCCTAGCCTAGAATACTGGTAAGATTTGACATAAGAATTCAAAGGTGGCAGACCGATATCATTTCGAGTGTTTTAATCTGTCAGGATATATTGTGCCAGGTTTAAGTGCATAGACTTGGATGCAAATGGGATTTTTACGCGAAATGAGATGCAGTTCTTTTATGAGGAGCAATTGCATCGCATGGAGTGCATGGGGCAAGAGGCTGTTCCTTTTGGGGATATCTTATGCCAGATGATTGGTATGATCGGACCAGAGGTTGAACAATATGTCTCCTGATATTTTGGTTATTATATGCTTGAGCTATTCTAGTATTTGAAGGAAAATAGGATGGTTTTGATGTTCTCAGTTTTTCTTTCCAAGTCTTACGATTTTGTTGCGTGTGTTTCATTGTTTTTTGTTGCTTGCCACAGAATGAAAGCTATATAACCGTGCATGACCTGAAGGGCTCCAAGCTATCTGGAAACGTCTTCAACATCCTTTTTAATCTTAACAAATTTATGGCATTTGAAACACGGGATCCGTTCCTCATTCGTCAGGAGCGTGAGAACCCAACTTTGACAGAGTGGGACCGTTTTGCACATAGGGAGTACATAAAGCTTTCGATGGAAGAAGATGAAGCATCTAATGGAAGTGGTGAGGTTTGGGATGAGTCACTGGAGGCTCCCTTCTGAGTTCATAAAGGTAAGCTTCCTTTGATTCACTCTCTTCTTAATAAACGATGATGCAGAAGAGAAAACACATAGTCACTGGGAAGATTCTTTGGAGCTTACAAGAGGAAGGAAAGGAAAAACCGATATCCTCTCAGTTGAACCATACTTAATTGTTTTTATTTTCCACATTCATTTCGATTTTAGCTAAAACAATCTGTCTAGCTCATCGTTTGTATTTGCATTCATTGTGGTGATGTCTCTGTTTATGGGTTTGTAGATGTGTTACTTGATCATTTACAGTTGTTGAGAATTGTGAAGACCAATGCCCATAGTTCCTTTTTTTTTTATTGGCTCTGTTGTTTTTAGAGGAATCCAATGGATTAGTTTCAGGTTTTGGTTGTGTTTATATGTATCACGTGACTCCAATTTGGCTAAGAGTTGTAAGTTGGTAACCCCACCAAACAAGTATGATTTCATTCACAAGACAAGGAACCAAAAAATCTTCTTTGGTCCTAATTCTGGAGTTTATGACAACATGTGAGGGTCCAAAACCGTACCCCTCTCTCAATCGGACATTTAAATGAATCCCCAACTTGGATCTGATGGATTTTTTTTCCAGATTTACAAAAGAGAGAGTGATGGGTTCAAGCTCCACGGTGGCGCCAATTGTTGAAGTGGGAAAGCTGAACTAGCCACCCTGTAAATGTGAAGAGAGAGAGACGTAAAAGCTGAGAGACATACTTTAAAAAGGGAAATCCGATGGTAAAGTCGTAATAAATTCCAAATCTAAGGGCAATAATCAATAGACCTCCCTCCAGAGAACCGTATACCAAAAACCAAATGGTATTGCAAATCGGAGAGAGAGAGAGAGAGATCTGAGTAAAGCTTATACGGCATTAATGGCCTAGTAAGTTCCTAGCCGCTAGATCGAACCTCGTTGGACGATTATTGTCAACCGTTGCCATTTCTCTTCCTCTCTTTTTTTCCTCTGTCTCCTCCGTGTTTTGGATCGGACGGCTCCGGTTTAGGATTCCCCGAGCCTCCTCAGGTGACTTTTCCTCTTCATTACAAAATGAATTAGAATATTGAAAAAAGAAAAGTAGAGAGGCATGTTGCTTGCTTGCTTCTCTCCTGAATCTCTGATACAATCACATTTAGCTTGTTTTGGCATTACTTTTGTTTTGCGTTAATGTTGCGTTTTGAGATTTGTTTCCGGTAGGTGGTGGATAGAGTTTGATATGTTCTCCTGTTTCCGCTAATTTAAAAACTTTTTTGATGGCTTCTTTTCTTCTGAATCTGTAGCTTGTTTTAATTCATATCCAAGCTTACGGTGGAGCTCATAGACGAATCTGTAGTTGAAGAAGATAAAAAGCAACTGGACGGTTTTGTTTGTGAACCTGTCTGTGATTCTTCTCCTCTGCTAAAGGTCAAATCTTTTTTGTTCAACGTATACTAAAACCTCCCTGAGTGATTTCTGGGTAAATGGAGTGAAGTAAAATTTGGAAGAGATTTTAAATAAAACAAGTGAGTGAGCCTATGGAGGATTACTCAAAGTATACCCATAGTCCTGCCCATCTAGCGGTTGTCCTCCATGATCATGCGGCTCTTAGACGAATCGTCATGGACCTTCCCACTTTAGCCAAAGCTGGTGAGGTTACTAACGAGGCTGAGTCTTTAGAAGCTGAGACTCGTGCTGATGCTGTCACTGCTGTCATCGATCGACGTGATGTTCCTGGCCGTGAAACCCCTCTTCATCTTGCTGTTCGTATGCGAGATCCAGTCTCTGCTGAGATTTTGATGTCTGCTGGAGCAGATTGGAGTCTTCAAAACGAGAATGGTTGGAGTGCTTTACAAGAAGCTGTTTGCACTAGAGAAGAGGCCATTGCTATGATCATTGCACGGCATTACCAGCCACTTGCTTGGGCTAAATGGTGTCGGAGGCTTCCTCGGATAACTGCTTCAGCATCTCGTATCCGTGATTTCTACATGGAGATAACTTTTCATTTCGAGAGCTCGGTTATACCTTTTATTAGTCGTATTGCTCCTTCAGACACTTACCGGATATGGAAGCGTGGTTCGAATCTCCGTGCTGATATGACCCTTGCAGGTTTTGATGGGTTCCGCATCCAACGATCAGATCAGACTTTTCTTTTTCTGGGAGAGGGTTACAACTCCGAGGATGGGAAAATGTCACTATCTCCTGGCTCCTTGATTGTTCTTTCTCACAAGGAAAAAGAAGTGACAAACGCTTTGGAGGGGGCAGGTACTCAACCGACAGACACGGAAGTTGCTCATGAAGTGGCACAAATGTCTCAGACTAACATGTATAGGCCTGGCATTGATGTCACTCAAGCTGATTTAGTTCCTCAGTCGAATTGGAGACGGCAAGAGAGGACAGAAACGGTCGGGAGTTGGAAAGCCAAAGTGTATGACATGCTTCATGTGATGGTTAGCGTGAAATCAAGAAGAGTTCCAGGTGCAATGACTGATGAGGAACTGTTTGCTGAAGACAGAATGGCGAATGGTGCCGACAATGATGGCTTTGAGGATGTATTAACTTCTGAGGAAAGAAAGCAACTAGATTCTGCCCTTCAGATGGGGAACACCGATGCTGCTGAAGATGAAGAGAATGACGTCAACAACGATCACCAGGAAAATGGTTTAGGAGGAGAAGCCAATGGTGCTCCTCTTAAGGATAAGAAAGGCTGGTTTGGTTGGAATAAGAAAGGCTCAAAACCTGGTCATGATGGTGCTGAAGATACAACAACAAAGCTTAAGAAAGGCTCCAAATTGGCACCAGAAGAGGTACACCAGAAAGAGAAAGGGAAAAGCCAAAGATCGTCAACGCTATCTGATAATACTAAGGAAGATGCTGGAGATGGCAAGAAAGCAAAGGATAAAGGCGGTGCTAAGAAGAAAAAGAATGAGAGCGAGTACAAGAAAGGGTTAAGACCTGTGTTGTGGTTAACACCTGATTTCCCTCTCAAGACAGAAGAGCTTCTCCCGCTTCTTGACATATTAGCCAACAAGGTCAAAGCCGTGAGGAGACTCAGAGAGCTCCTTACCACAAAACTTCCCACAGGAACATTCCCTGTTAAGGTAATTTCTTTTACCCTGTTATGGATTCCCTTTCAGTTTCAGACAATCTTATGTTAAGCTTATCGGGTCTTGTCTTCTCATTGTGCAGATTGCGATCCCTATTATTCCAACCGTCCGTGTTCTTGTCACTTTTACTAAATTTGAAGAGCTCCAACCATCTGAGGAATTCTCAACGCCACCTACTAGCCCGGTTTTTCATGATGCAAAGTCATCAGATAGTTCATCATCAGCGTCATGGGTGTCGTGGATGAAAGGTACTCGTGGTGGTGGTCAATCAAGTGACGGCGACAAGGACAATGAAGTTGACCCTTTCCTGATACCGTCAGATTACACATGGGTCGACTCAGCTGAGAAGAAACGCAGAATGAAAGCCAGGAAAGCTAGAATCAGGAAGAACAGGAAACACGGTGCTCCAAAACCTGGTTCCTCGAGTTCCCGTTCCAATCAAGAACCGGAATAATAATTGCCACCCTATAAGAACAGGGGTGTCACTTAGATGAGTAAAAGGTTGGTTGTGTTATTGTTTGTAGTATGCCATCTTATTGTGAAATTATTGAGGAACACGTTTGCTATATAAGAAACAGCCATTTTGCTCTGTTCAGTTCATCTTCAATTATTACTTAACAGGTTAAAGCCATTTTAGAATCGGTTCGGTTGGTTCGCTGTTGCTCTGGATTGTTTGTAAACAACAGCATATCCATCATATCAAATCAGATTAATAACCAATATTGCCAGATTTCAAATGGGATACAATATTTTTTATGTACACGAAAACATCTGCATTAATACTTGGTAGTGTTGCAGGGACTTCAAAGCAACTGCTTCCTAAACTGAACAAAACACAAAGCTATGAAGAAACCATAATCATTTTAACAAAACTGGAGTCATTGCATCTCAGTGTTTCCACAAAACACCTAACTTAATTCCCAGTAAACATGTTTGGCCAACGAAATCAACCTTTAAACATGTTTTTAATCTACTAATCTTCTCTAGCCCGTTTCCTTGATGCTGTAGCAGATTCGGTTTGGTCCCCTGTTTGTGTCTCAGCACCAAATTCGACTTCTGCAGATGTGCCAGTACATAACTTTGATGATGGTTCTGAGGAATAGGTCTTGTCCTCTTGTAACTTTTGTTGTTTCTCAAACATCATCTGTAGGTATCTGCCCTGTTTTTCAATCTGTAACTGTAGGGACCGTTGTACCTGGGGCATATATTTCAACAAGATCAGACACTAGTAAATGATATGCAGGACAACTACTCCTTTCTGGTTAGAAATCAGGCAAAAAAAGGATACTTTTTAAGTGATTACGCAGGTGAAAGAAATCATTACCTCGAGCTGCTCATGGAGACGTTTCTGAACTTCCATCTGTAACCTTAGAGCTTGTGTAATCTCAACGCTCCTGAAAACGAAATAGTAACAAAAATTAACTAGCTAGAAACACATAAAAGTATTTAACCTTATTACAATCAAAATTCTAAACAAATACGAAGAAAAGATTCCTGGTCAGGAAACTGAAATTTCCTTACGTTTTCATGTCAAGAGATTTGATATCTTCGATAGATGTCAAATTCTTCTCTTGAGATTCTCCTGTTCAAGAAAGAAACAAAATTAATACAGAGATATGTGCCTCTTCATAAGCTTTTTCTAGAGTGACGAATTCTTTAGAGGCCTATGTGGTTCAAAGCTTAGCAAAAGTGCAGAAATATTCTGTGGAAGTCCAAACCTGTAGCTTCTGAGGTCTCCGGTTTATACCTTGCCGTTCTGTATTTCTGTAGAAAACGACCGTAGAAAATGAGAAATGAGCTAAGCGTAGCAGAAAAAACATAATGAGATCCAAAAAGAACAAACCTGCAAATGGCTTTTGACGTGATAAATGGTCAAGACAGGGTTATTCAAGAGCTTCAAAACAGCCTTAGGCGTGGCTCCTATGGTAGAAAAGAATAAGTTCTACTGTTTACAACTAACACAGCCTTGAGATATTCAGGAACAAAGAGAAGAAGAAAGCTTACGCACGTTCACTACCACCAAGCAGATTAACAGCTTCAACGAACGCCTCATGCAGTTCTGGTGTCCAACGCATGCGTTGTTTAGATGTTGCTGAACTAGCTGATGAGTTTCTGGCACTGAGCTGCTCCTCCAAAGAAACCACCTGAAGCTGCTGGTTAGCTATTATCTCTTGCCTTGGTAAGTCGGAAGATAGTGTCGATATCTGTTGCAAATCATGTGAACGATGATTAAATGACATAAGAGCAAATATAGAGATCATATATGGCTATAGAGAAACTGAACCTGTGAATTGTGGGGGCTTGGATCTCCAAGAAGTTCAGACCAATTCGGCTCTGAACCATTGTCAATCAGGTGATCTGCCCAATTTTGCCATTCGCTTTTCTCATGGAGCTCCACGGATGAAACCACCCTTACTCCGCTACTCTCTGCTTGTGGATTTAGAGCAGGAACATGGTCAGAAAAATCAAAGAACTCGTCAAGTGGATCTGTGAATTCTTGAGGGTGATGATTAATCAATGACAAGGATTGTGCTTCCAAAGGGCAATCCTGCATAGCCACTCTATCGCTTGGCATGGTGGATGGCTGGGTTTGGGAATTCCTTCCATGAGTTGAGACAGCTGAAACATTGCAGAATCCGGAGGGAGACGAAAACAAATACCCACCAGAGTTGCCACCAGAGACCACCTGACAGGGCACAGGGTTATTCATCAGTTCCTGCCCCGATGAACCCCAGAAAGAGTTATGCAACTTGTATCTGTCTTCTACAGTAGTATGTAGAGCTGAAAAGGATGAAGACATAGCGGTTGAATATCTGAAATCATTAGCCAGAGTCATTGAAGACGAGCAGTTTTGCACAACACCACAAAGTATCCGAAATTAAGAAGGCAATGAAGGAAACTTTGATGCATGAATCACAACGAGATATGAGACTCACATTCGGTAAGTTAATATACAGAATATTACTTTATGTAGAGGAGAGGACATGACTACCATTGAATAAATTCCTTTCACATAATTCTGATTCTATCTTTTTCCACAGTCAAAAAACAATCTCTCAGGAATATTCCCAGCTTTTTCTTTAGCTTTAGATCACAAACTCTTAGCTTTCAATCTCTACTCTCCTTGTTCTACCCTTAGAAACTGAAAAATTTTCAATCATCAACAAATATTACTAAAAAGATGAAAGAAATGAGAGGACAAATCTAGTGTGCTTTTCTCATCCAGAAACCTATAGACCAAGAGAAATAATCATGGTGATGATGAAGCATCTACATCTGGATAGTGAAAGGCCTTACATAAGATATGGAATCAATGCTTAAAGAATGAAATTTACGCCCACTTCCAGAAAGCTAAATAAATGGCTTTTGATGAGCTAGAGAGACGTGCAAGGAGTCACCATGAGCATAACCCCATCAACATTGAAAACTCAAAGAACACACACAACAAGGAGAATCTTTTCAATTACTGAAAAGACATTCAGAATCAAAATTCACAAAACTAAAACTGTACAATCCTAAAGGCAACTCTATGTACTAAAGCTGTAGGTTTAACATAAACTGTCTCTTCTTTACATATGAAAAAATCAGACCTTTTGTAGAAAATTCACCAGTAAAATCCACAAACAAACTAACCCAGCTATGTCTATAAATCGTTAAGTTGGAAACTAAATATTGCAAAATTAAGGTAACTTTGATAACTTAGTAATTACTCAAAATTTGATAAGGAAAACTAACAATTAGTGAGCAAATAGAAGAAAAAAACGATTTTGTCTTCAAAGCTGTCAACTTTGAAATCCAGAAACACAAACTCAAACCAAATAACCAGCTAATCCACAAGTCATGGACACACAAATCGACCCATCAACTCCTAAATCCCAGAAGAAGATTGGTAAAACACATCGAATACGAGAGAAATTTTCAACAGTAAATGGAATCTCCGGAAAAAAGAGGTGAAGAGAATCTTACTCGAAGTGAGCAACGAAAATCGAAACGGAATCAAAGAAGACAAAAAAGGGCCCTAATGATGAGTAATGAATGATTAAAGAAGGCCTTTTTGGTTTTAGTATTTGTCTTCTCGATTTCCCAAAAAACTCTGCCTAAACCATGAGATCAGAGGAGACGTATTCTGGCTTCTCCATCTTACGTCTCTGTTGTCCCTATTTTTTTTAAGTTTTCTCCTGTCCGCTGGATTCCACTAGTGTATCTATCAACGGCTGAGATTTCCACGGAGTACGAATTTTTTTTATATTTCTCTTGAATTTTATTATTCTTCGGTGTCAAATGCTTCAAAATACAATAATTTGTTGTTCTTGTTTTTTCCTTCTAAACATAGATTTTTTTAAAATATTTAATATTTTAATTATTTAAAAAGTATTAATTTATAAAATAATTAAATTATAAAAATAATTTATGATCAAATAAATTTGTTAACTAATTCATTTATTTATATATGAAAATGCCGCTTTCTCTCTCTTGTTTTAGAGAGAACTTTTCTCTCTCGTTCCTCCTTGTTCACCGACTAAATCTTTCACAAGGATGACTTCGAGATTGATCTAGCGGTTTCTATTAGGGGTTTTTTTTTCTGATTTCGATTAATTATAACTTTCTATCCTCTTTGAATCGAGATCTTTTTCCCCCTTTTTTGTAGCTTTCGATCGAGACTGCTCTTTACGGTTTGTTTCTTGTTGTTCTTCGATCGGTTTTGTTTAATTTCGGATTTTGGGTGTTTAAATTTCGATCTTCTCTTTCCAATAAGTCCGATTTTGTTGCCATGACTGGCTATCTCTTTTCCGATATCGGAACTTACCGGTTTGCTCCGGTTCTTCTCGGCTTTAGCCGGCGATCTCGCCTCCTCTCTCTAGTTCACCGTTCACTCCCTGGGCTATCTCTCTTTCGCTCCCATCCGTCCGTCTCTCTTGGATTAATATCGTTTTTGTTCCACTGCTTTGAGGATAAGCGCATGGTGGACTTTGATGGGATTTTTAATCCCCTCTGCAAAGACGTCTCCTTGGCTTCGGTTTGGTTCCGGCGGCGTTTCTGAGATCGTTTTCTCTGTATGCAGGTGGTGTCTCGGTGGTTTCGGGATGTGTAGATCGGCAAATGGTCCTCGGTTCCTTCAGAGAATTGGTCCGGTGCGGTTCTTGCGGCTTCTCCTCCACGCCAGCTGCCTGTCTCCGGCACTGCTTTCCTTTCCGACGCGTCTCCTTGCATGCCAACGTCTCCCCAGGCTCAACACGTGGTGCCTTATCTCTTTAGGGTTTAGTTGGGCTTTGTTGGGCCTTGTTGGTTTAGTCCGATTGGTTTCTCTATTGGGCTTCGGCCCGTTTGTACTTTAAGGTCTTGACCTATAGAATGAAATCGTTGACAAAAAAAAACTAATTCATTTATTAGTTTTTTCATTTATTAATTTATTAAATATTAATTTATAGAATTTTACTGTATTTATCAAAGCGTCATGAATTAGACTGTTTTTTTGGGTAGAGGACGTGGATGATAAAAAATTATAATTTTTATAAAAATTGCTGGTAATATAGAAAAAATAATTAATTAAGTAATGTTGACAAAAATTAATTAAGTAATGGAAATGAAGAATATTGAAATTAATTAAGGAAATTTGTTCAATAAACATTTGAATAATTTGTATTAAAATAAAATTGATATTAATATTATAATATCATAGTATATTAAGGGATGCTTACTCTTTATTAAAAGAAGCAAAAATGCTTAGTCATAGAAACACGTGTCAACACAAGAGTGGAAGCAACTCCCGCGAGTTATTTGGAATCGGTTGCACTCTCTCAGATCTCTGTTTTATTATATAAAACAAAAACAAAGCCTCTCCACACCACAATACACAACGAGAGAGAAATAGCGATGGCGACAGATGCAGGATCAGAGTCGATTGCGACGGTGGCTTCCAAAGCTCCCGTAACGGCCGAGAGGAGGGTCCGCACTGATCTCGACGATCGTCTCCCCAAACCATGTTCGTACATTATCTTTATTTCTTGTCTATATTTTTTCCCCATTTCTGTAATCGAGTTTCCAAAATTAGTATCGGATCTGTGCATTTTTGGACTGTGTGATCAATGAAATTTCCCAAATCGGATTAGAATGGTTGTTGCATTTTGCTTACATATTGGCTACACAAATGCGAATTTCATTTTGTTCTTGTTTGGTAATGAAAACAGACGTGCCTCGAGCCATGGTTGCGCCTGACATGGAAAACGTTAACGGGACAATGGGACACAAGCACCACGACATGTCTGTTCTTCAGCAGCACGTAGCTTTCTTTGACCAGGACGGTGATGGTATCATCTACCCATCAGAGACATTCAGAGGTATCTGTAAAGCCGTTTGAACAATTGAGAATAAAAAAAATCATTAATCATTTGCTTTGTTCTGCTGATCAGGATTTAGAGCACTTGGTTTCAATGTGATCTCCAGTTTCTTTCTAACATTCCTCGTGCATCTTACGATGAGTTACGCCACATTGCCTGTAAGTTTTTCATCGACATCTAAGTTGATTTAGATTAGAGCATTCAAATAGAATGTCCATATAATGTCCAATATTGTTTAATTTGATTGTGGACAAATAGTGATTGTATATATTAATAACTATGTCTATTAAACGATCATGTGCATTAACGAAGATGTCCAAATGGACTGTATATGGTCATCAGTGGACAATAAACGCAAAAAAAAAAAAAAAAAAAATCGAATAAGTGAGAACGACGAAAACAAAGAGAAAGGGAAAAAATTCCTAAATCGATTTTATCTAAAAAATTTAAGTTTGTTGGATTGTTTATATCCAAATGTGTCCGGCTCATTTTATTTGGTGAACAATATCGATTTTAGCTTATTTTAACACATTAAAAATATGAACTTATCTTTTTTTTTTTAGTCGAACCACATTCAATTGCATTAATCTTGAAAGGTAATAGGAACTACAGACAGAAGAGCTGATTTGGCTAAGCCATCAGCCTCATTGTTAAGGTTTCTAGGGATAAAGAAAAAAGAAACAGAGATAAAGTGCAAAACAATTGATCGAATGTCTTCAAGAAGGCCATGGAGATCATTGTGATGCTCAGATGAGTTGAGGAGCCTGATTAGAGTCTGAGAATCAGATCTAACTTGAAGGGTCCGAACCCCTGATGATAGGGCGTGCTGCAAGAGGTAGAGCACAGCCCAAGCTTCAGCTGCAAGAGCAGAAGGAACGAAGAGTTTAGAGGCAGAGAAAACCTGTGCCGAGATGCTCTCAAAGAGCTCCGTAGTAGTACGGTATAGCCAGCCAAAACCACTAGCTAGGGAGTGGGGCTGCCAAGCTGCATCAACGAAGCCAATAACTTCGTCCGCAGGAGGTGGTGGGATTGGGTTAGGGGGTACTTGACGTGGTGGGATCTCAAGCTGCGCTAAGGACCACAACTTAGCTTCCAAAATAGCTTTATCCATTGTTTCAGCTGCAGTGAAGGATTTATCCTCAAACACAAGTTTATTTCTTCCTACCCAGATGAACCAAACAACCCAGGGGTATAAGGGTGAGGTCAATCCCGTCGGAGGAAGAGTAATCCAGGCAGGGGCAGAGCGTAAGAAGTTGTCAGTGGACAGATTTTATCTAAAAATATGAACTTATCTATAACCGGTATTTAATGCATTAGACATGGACAATCTATTTTGACAGCTACGATATGATGTAGAGTGACATCTTCATTATCTCTTTAGGTTCCTGAACAATGTCTTCTCTGTTTTCTTTTCCTTATGAACCAGACTTGGATGCCTTCCTATACATTCCCGATCTACATCAAAAACATCCACAGAGCCAAACATGGAAGCGATACCTCTACTTACGACACAGAAGGACGGTTCGTCTTATCACTAAGTAAATCCTAGTCCATGATACTTTGTCTTGACTTGTGATTATAAATTTGAAAACTTTCAGGTACATCCCAGCGAATCTGGAGAACATGTTCAGTAAGTACGCACGTACAGTGCCTGATAAGCTAACCCGTTACGAGCTCTGGCAAATGACTGAGGCTAACCGCAACGCATTCGATTTCTTTGGCTGGTCTGTTTTCCCACACCTCTCCCCTCTCTTACTCTGATCTCTCTGTATTAATGCCCTAATGGTGTGTGGAAATGAAAACAGGGCAGCGAGTAAAATGGAGTGGGGAGTACTGTACTTACTGGCTAAAGACGAGAATGGTTACTTATCTAAAGAAGCTGTTAGGAGATGCTTCGATGGGAGCTTGTTCGACTACTGCGCCAAGTCGAGAACCTCTGCTACAAAGGCGGATTGATGTTTTACTGTCTTGGCAATTGATGTCTTGAAGTAACCTTTGTTTAGTTTCTAAACCGAAAACACGAATCAGATCATAACTCTTTGAGATCTAAGTTCCTCATCTTTTTTAATGGTTCTGTATTTTGACAACTGCGTTGCTTGAAGTATATCAAGATGTGCTTGTGCTCAATATGCCACAGTGTTTGTCTATGGATATTTTAGTTAGTTTTGTCCAACGTTGTAGAGGATAGTGAATAGCATAAATTTGTTCATATGGAAGAGAGTCATGGAGAGGGAACTAAACAAGACAGAAAGACTAAAAAATGGAGTTTATAATTATATATTGAGGATATAATAAAAGAGATGAAAAATAAAGAAGCTTAATTAGACATCCACGTTCGGATTATCTGTTTGGTTCCGGTCAGTTATTTTTGGTTTTAGTTTTTTAGGTTGTATAAATTTTGTCTCAATATGATTATTTTCATATCTCAATTTGGTTTTAGTTCAGTTACATTTCAGTTTCAGCCAATTTGTTTATAAAATTTTAAAACTAAAAATGGACCAAATTATTTTTGAAAATATTTAGTTTGATTCACATGTAGTCAAATTTGTTTAAATCATAATTTATCTATGGTTTAAAAAAAAGCTAATTGTACTATCCAAATTTGTTGTGGAGGATAGTGCAATTAGTTTTTTTTTTGTCAACGTGCAAATAGCATAAATTTGGTTATGTGAAAAGTAGACCTTGTCAAAACATTCGGACCCGTAAATCCGAATTATAACCAATCTGAAAACCGATTTGGATTGGGTTCGATATAAATAGTTTTACCCTATGGGTGTTCCACATTTATATACGTGGGTATCGATTTAGTTCCAAGTATTATCCGATATCCGATTTGACACTCGAAACTACTCAAAAAAAATTAAATATATATAATTAGTTATTTTCGGATACTACATGTATTATTTTGGTATAAAAGATACTTTAAAAGTATTTTGGATAATTTTTGTTTTTTGTTTTTTTGGGTTATTTTTCGGATTTTTATGTCAATTTTGGATTTACGTGTCAATTTCGGTGCTAGAAATGTAAAGAAGTAAAGAAATCCAAGACCGATTAATGTTTATTTTTTTTTTTTCCGAATTTTTATCGGTTCTCAAAAGTGAGACACAAATTGATCTGGAACAAATAGGATCTGAATCGAAACTGAATCGAAATACAACTGAATCTTAAATGAATATAAAATTTCTCTACCCAAAAGAATCAGAACCGATCAGTTTTTCTTCCAAACCTACTCGAATATCCAAATATCCACGACTATAAGAGAGTGATAGAGGTAATTAAACAAGACTGAGTTGACAAAAAAAAAAAAACAAGACTGAAAGACTGAAGAAAATAGAGTTTATAATTATATATTGACGATATAAATAAGAAGAAAAATAAAGAAGTCTGTGGGCCTTATGGACTTTAATGGGCCCATTAGGCCCATTAGTCCTAATAGGCGTAGTGGGCCAAGAAGAAGTGAGGTTTTGTGCTAAGTACGGTTCAAGACATGAGAATTTTGTGACTGCAGCCGCCTCTCTTACTTTGCTTCTTCTCCTCAACCCTCTTCGTCGTATCCCTTCTTCGTTTCTACGCTCCTGTAATTAGCTCTTTATCTGATTACCCTAAAAAGTCTTTTGAGTTATTAGCGATTGTATTGATTTCTTTACATTCCAATTTTCTGAATTTTTTTCTGAAATCTTATTGTCACAAAAGGCAATTTAGATTAATGGCAGAGAGTAAACCATTGATCGGTCTTAAATGGGAACCAAAGCTTCCAGGCTTATCTCTAGAGTCTAAAACTGGTTCCTGTTCAAGCAAAGTAGCTGAGAGACACGAAACCGGTTCTCTCTGGACATCCAAGTCAGAGCTCGTTGATGGACTTTGTCTTCCTCCTACTGATCCAAAGAAAGTTAACAAGATGATTGGAAAGCAACTCAAAGACACCACTGGATCAGACTGGTAACTTTTGCTTCTCACCATTCTAATTATTATACCCTTTGTGTTTGATATTAATTATCTGACGAGGCTCACCATTGTCTTGCAATTGTGGATAGGTTTGATATGCCTGCACCAACGATGACTCCTGAGTTAAAAAGAGACCTTCAGTTGCTCAAGGTAATGGGTTTTTTGTTTTTTTCTTGTTTCTGATTTTTGTTTCGAAATCCTAACTTAATCTCTGTTTCAGTTGAGAAATGTAATGGATCCTAAGCAACACTACAAGAGAGTTGTGTCCCAGTCAAAATTAGCGGAAAAATATTTCCAGGCACGTCTATGAGTCGCAAAACTAGATCATTACAATAACTTTTGTCTCGGCCTCTGTCTTACACCAACTCTTACTGTGTAAAAAATAAACAGGTTGGCACAATAATTGAACCGGCTGAAGAGTTCTATGGGAGATTGACAAAGAAGAACAGGAAAACATCTTTGGCTGAGGAGTTGGTGTCAGATCCCAAAGCTTCTCAGTACAGGTAAGTTGCTTCCATTGTCTGTTAAGAAAGATTGTATAAGAATATGCTTAGTGAGTCTTTTTTGAGGCTGCTTGATGATTGCAATACCATTATTGTGTGATACATCGAGTTAAATCCATCTAAACCTGGCTTTGATAATGGAATTGGACTCAAGTTGATTGAAAAAGTTGCATGATGTACCCTTGGAGATGTCTTGTTAGGTATATTGTTTGTTTAGTATCTATTTACTCGCAAAGATGATACCTTTCAGTCAAGAATTATGATAGAGGAGTTTGTTTTCTTGAGAACTGAGAGATGTTGCGGCTAAGACATGAGTGGGAATATTTGCTAAGTGATTGTGTTGGTTGTGTATGTACAGGAAGCGTAAAGTCAGGGAGATTGAAGAGAAGAACAGAGATTCTCAGGATAAGAAATGGAAGAGAAAGAAGGGAAAGGACTCCAAGAACACAAAACATAGAAGGAACTGAACTACATTTGTTAGAGAATATGATCGCAGTTTTGGTACCCCTTACCTTGTATTAATGGCTGTTGTTGTTTTATGGTCTTAGTTTAAATGATTGGTTTTGTTGATTACAGTGCTGATAAAGTGAACAGCAGTTTTGATGAAATTAAATAGATCATCGAATCTTTTGATCTGGTAGTTATGTCATATCTTTCAGAAGAGTTGCAGATCAATTCGCGACCTTCTTCCTGTTTTGATCCGTAAATACTATTATTTTGGGGTTTTTTTCTGATCTCGTTGTTCTTCATCTCTTTGATTCGCTCGAGATTTTTTTTCCCCAAAGATCGTGTCTTTCGCCGATCGGGTTTAATTGAGTTTGTGTTCTGAGTTATGATCGGCTGTCTTTTGGTTTTTGCCCAATAATCCCAAGCGATGTTTCTATGGCTGGCTTTCCCCTTCCGAATCATCGGACTTCGCCGGAGCTCCGGCGCTTTGTGTTTTTTCGATCTAGCCTTCCTTTTTCTCTTTCGCCGATTTTTTCCCTGTTCTTTCTAAGCTTCGTCTTCGGTCTTCATCTCTGCAGGGATTAATATCGCTGCCGTCCCATCGCTCTGAGGATGAACCCATGGTGGATTTGCTGGGTTACTAACTCCAGCTGCGGTGGCGCCTCCTTGGTTTTGAAGATTTCCGGTGAAGTTTTAGTAACTGTTTTCTTTGGATGCAAGCGAGTTGATTGGTGGCTTCGGGATGATTAGATAAACAGATAGTCCCTGGCGGAAGCAGTAAATCGGACCGGTGGGTTTTGGCGTCGTTCTCCTCACCGTTCGCCGGAGGTTTCACGGCGGCACTCCTGTTCGTGACGCGTGTACCCGCATGCCTGAGACCGCGACTTCTATTGACATGTGGCACCTTATTTTCATCTGTGGGCTCTTGTTGGATCAAGCTTCACTTATTTACTGTTTTTCTTGTTGGCCCATTTGTAATAATTTGTACGCCTTGGCCCATGAAATATAGCGTGATGACAAAAAAAAAACTTTACATTGTTTTTTTTTTTTTGACATCTGTCTACAATCTACATTGTTTCATAGTTGTCACTTGTCATCTGCCATGCCAAGTCCCTTCTCAAAAGTCAAAATGATTTATTCATCGTCTCATGACTATCATCCAACATTTATAAACATATATATGATAAAAAAAAACATATATATGATCCTTTTTATATTTGAGTTGTGAAGTTATTATACTGTGATGATATAATGATTCATCAACATTTTTGGATCCTGAAACCAACTTGATTTGTTAGTAATGAGGAGTTTTGTAATATATCTGAAAGTTTTTGGGACCATTTGTACTTTTTAAAACTATAGTGGTCAATTAATAAATTAAGAAAGAGGTTTCCTCAATTAACTGGCAAAACCCATTAGAAGGCCCATATACAAAAGCCCAGTTGTAGTAGAGACGACGGGTTGTGGAACCCTTCCAAAATAATCGACTCCTTGCCGGAATCTGAAAAGTTGGATCGTGTTTTTGTCAAGCGAGAGAGAAGCAGAGTTGCATGGCCGGACTTGCAGCCTCTGGACTTTGCTGGCGAAAAGAGGAGATCCGATTCCTGATGATTGAGTCTATCTGAGCTAGGATTGCGTCAGTAGTTTTATAGTTTCTGACAGTTTCATCGATTAAGGTTTCGTCCGCCTGTACTTCGAGGTAGGTGAGCTGTTTCTGTCCTTTCTTCGACGTCTTTCACTCTTCAATCGCCGAGATTGTTTTTGCTGCTTCTTTCAATACTCTTAGAATAGTATATCCCCTGAGATACGAACACTTACCATTCAATTGGTGTTCGTATCATGAATCTAGGCATGGAGTCTCATGAGCAATCCGAGAGAAAAACTTCGCCTGAGAAAACTGGTTCGAGCAGTGTGTCTAAGAAAGTTGCTGAGATCTGGGAGCGAATGAATGAGGGAGTGCCAAATAAGCGATTCAATTTCGTCTCAAAGAGCTCAACCGCTTTGCCCGCTCAAAAAACAGTTAATAATGTAAGTTTTTATCCCTCTCTGTGTGTTTGGCTTCTTTGTTATGTTATCCTCTGGGATTCAAATTTGTTTTTTTCGATTGACAGAACTGGAAAAGTTATTTTGGTATGGATGCAAAGAAGCACAAAAGTGTACAGAAGGAAGATAGTGTTCCTGATAGTAGCTGTAGCGAGGAGGCTAAGAGCATTGCTGCAGCCGCTCTAGCTGCTATCAGAAACGCAACTGCAACCGCTGCAGCTGCATCAAGCCGGGGCAAGATTGAGGTCAGAAAAGGCTTACCTTTTGTTTGATTTTGTGTGTGTTTGACTCCGTTTAGTTAGAATCTAACATCTCTCAGCTGTTTGGAACTAAGAAGATGGATTGTCTAGGACTAAAGCTGGCTTTTTGTTTGAATTTGTGTTTTGCCTCGGCAACGCTAGAATATAAGATCTCTCTGTGTTGGACTAGAATCTTTGTCTCAACCTTTTTTAATCTGTAAATTGCAGATAACCGAGGTCAAAGACTTCGCGGGTCAAGAAATCGAAGTAAAGCGGTTAGTGGAAGCCGATTCAAAGGAAGCATTAGAGAGGGGAAACAATGCCTCCTCCTCTTCTTCCACTTCTGTGGCAACGCCATCAGCGGTTGATGCGGTTCTTGAGCAGATAAAAAAGAAACAGAAACTGAGTGTTTTGGACAAGACGAAGAAAGATTGGGGAGAGTACAAAGAGGAAAACAAAGGTGTTGAAGACGAGCTAGATAAGTACAAGAAGAGCTCGGACAAGTATCTCGACAAAGTTTCTTTCTTGGAGAGAGCTGATTACAGACAGTTTGAGAAAGAGAGAGACGCTCGTTTAGCTCTCCAGTCCAAGAGAAGACACGATGATGTCTGAATGTGAAGACCTCTTTTAACGTTCTTTTTTTTTTTTGGTCAACCTTTTAACGTTCTTCTTGTGCTGCAAGTATTCTTGTTTCTGGTATGTAGAGAAGTGATCTTACGAAACCTTGTAGCAGTTTCTAAGGGATTTTTGTCACATTCTCTGCAGTGTCTAAACCATGACTCGTACTACTACTTCAGCAACAACACTAAAACCTTCCCCATGTGAAAACCATTCATAGTAATTCAGATAAATATATTATTATATAAATGCCTCTTCCCAATATCGACTTGCAGATATTTTTCATTTACGCACTTATGACATGGGCATAATATTTTACCGTATTTACGAGCAAATGGTTGATTTGTCGCATGATATATGAATACACGCAAACCATCTTGATACTTTTTCGTTACTTCACCGCTCTCCGGATCTTTGTATTTGTACATCTATCGTCGTAGAGCATATATTTTGGTGCTCTGAAGACATTAATTTTTTGGTACTACAAATGATTGCCAATTTTTTTTCAATCCTATAAAATTTGTTTGGTGTTGTGAATTTTACATCTCCATAATTTCTTATTTTGAGACCTGGAAAAGTATTTGATATGAACTAGCTAGTCTAATTTGCAAGGGAATATGTATGGATGGAGATATTTTGATGTGTTTGCGATGGATTTGCTATAGAATTGCTTTGAATATGCAACCGAAAAAGCCCTTGCAATGGGTGGTTAGCTTCCATGTAAAATGTGTTTAACTCGAACTTCCTCGCTATTCCCTTGAAAATTATACTAGGAAAATCAGTGTCGCATATCCCTTACACATTTACAACGGATGTGCCAGAGATGGAAATCCCCTCGTAAATTTCTTGCAAAACCTTCAAAAATTTACTAAAGACCTCGTCATCACATATCTCTTGCAAATTTGCAACAAAGTTGCTAGGGAATTTCCTTCCTTCGCAAAATAATCACGCATAAGTCGCAATAGAGCAATGTATTTGCAAGGACTGGTTTCTTAGTAAAGTTGCAATGGATATTGCAAAAATGTGAGAGAAGATGTCTGTTGCAAATTTTTCTTCTAAATGGCTTGTATGAAAAAACGAGAGTCCATGCTCAGATTAATATTCGATCTAAAAGATCACGAAGAGTTTAGCCATTATTGGCTATTTGAGCTCGCTATTAATTCCCGAAAACACCATTTCATTCTGGATGACGTTAAACTTGATCCCTAGAGGGGATACATAAGGCAACTCAATATAAATATATGAGTGCAGCCACAATTCTATTTCTTCTAAGATAGCTCGACATAACTCGATCTTTGTAAATTCTAATTCGTTGATTCAGTCTTACTAGAGTTCTACTCTATTGAGTCTTACCCTCACTTTCTCTAATCTCCTCTTAGCAAATCCCAGTTGTGGGTTTTAGCTCCCACAATGTTCAGAAGCAATTGTTGTACATCGACTCTCCCTGGCTCGGGGCTACAGTCCAAAGTCTGATCATTGCGGGCATGTGCAGAAGTACTTTGCACATCGACTCGCCCTGGTTAGTGACTACAGTCCAAATTATGATTATCATCATATATAATATAAAAGTTGAAGCTATAAACATATGAGAGTGTTCATATAGGATTTAAAAGCTTAATATTATTGGTTCACTTCATCATTCAAAATTAAAAAATTTACAAATTTCAAAATTTACTAAATAATAAAACTAACATAGAAATGAAAATAAAAAACATCCATAAATTATCATAAAAGAACATAATGTTAATCATATATCATATATAATATAAAAGTTGAAGCTATAGGTATCTAAGAGCGTCCACATAGGATTTAAAAAACTCAATATGATTGGTCCACTTCATCATTCAAAATTGAGAAAATTTACAAATTTTAAATCATATATAATATAAAAGTTGAAACTATAGGCATCTTAGAGCGTCCACGTAGGATTTAAAAAACTCAATATGATTGGTCCACTTCATCATTTAAAATTGAGAAAATTTACAAATTTTAAATTTTATAAATAGTTAAACTTACATAGAAATGGAAATAAAAAATATCCATAAATTGTCATAAAAACATAATGTAATAAGAAACATAATTTTATGAATAGGAAAACTAACATTAAAATGGTAATAAAAACATACATAAATTGTCATAAAAAGAACAAAATGTTAAATAAGTATTAAATAAAAATATCCATAAATTATCATAAAATATAATGTAATAAGAAACACAATTTTATAAATAGGAAAACTAATATAAAATTGGAAATAAGAAACATACATAAATTGTCATAAAAAGAACAAAATGTCAAATAAGTATTATTTAATTTAATTATGTACTTACTTATATTAAACAAATGAAATTATAAAATTAAAAATATCCATAAATTGTCATAAAAACATAATGTAATAAAAACACAATTTTATAAATAGGAAAACTAACATAAAAATGGAAATAAGAAATATACATAAATTGTCATAAAAAAACAAAATGTCAAATAAATATTATTTAATTTATTATATACTTACTTATATTCAAAAAAGGAAATTATAAAATTCAAAAATATTATCAAATATTACATACATGATTTACATTTTCCTTGATTAACATAATTTCTAACTATTATAAAAAAGAAATAGTTTCTTTCTTAAAATTAGAAATTTTCTTTTTTAAAAGTTTAGCAATTGATTATAAATACGCAACTCAAATTTCAATAGCTTACATAAATTTCGAAATCAAAAATAATTTTTGAAAAACAAAAATAACTTGATAAAACAATGGTCAATTCCTTTTCGAACTAACCTTTTACTTCTTTGTTTCTGAACGAGTTCACAAAAGTTTTAACAAGAAAGAAGTTTTGGTTAGAGTTCTTCACTTCTGGGAGGCACGGAACATCAAAAAAGGGTTTACTTATGGGTCTTGAACTCCTTCTCATTGATGAAAAGGTAATTACAAATTTATTAATAGATCATCTATTCAATATTTATTTAACACAACTCCTTATAAATTTCAACAAAATATTGCAGTGTACTGTTATCCACACATTCATATCTACTAATCGGATATGCTACTATGAATAGAAATATTTTTTTATAATATAAATATTAAAATAAAAAAACAATAATAAAATTACAAACTTTATTAATATTGAATTTAAACTAATTTAGAAAAATATAATAAGTAAAATTATAAATATGTATCCGCGCTACGCGCTACGCGCGGATGAAAAACCTAGTATAATATAAAAATTGATGCTATAGATATTTGAGAGTGTCCACATTGGATTTTAAAAACTTAGTAATATTGGTCCACTTCATCATTCAAAATTGAGAAAATTTATAAATTTTAAAATTTACTAAATAATAAAACGAACATAGAAATGGAAATAAGAAACATCCATAAATTGTCATAAAAAGAACATAATGTTAAATAAGCAAAATTTTGTAAATATGAAAACTAACATAGAAATGAAATAAGAAGCAGAATTTTATAAATAGAAAACTAACATATAAATGGAAATAAGAAACATACATAAGTTAACATAAAAAAACAAAATGTCAAATAAATACATTGTTTTAATTTTCCTTATTTACATTTTTTTCATGTTTGCTGATTATGTTACGTATATGATTTACATTTTCCCATGATTAACATAATTGAAAATTTTCAACTATTATGTACATGATTTACATTTTTCTTAATTAACATAAAAGTTAACAATTATAAAAAGGAAATCAGTTCCTTCCTTAGAATTATGAGTTTTCTTTTAAAAAAGTTTAGCTATTGATTATAAATAAATAACTCAACTTGCAATGGCTTAAACAAATTTCTAAATAAAAAATATTTTTTGAGAGGCAATGATAACTTGATAAAGAAATGACAATTTTTTTTCTAGCCCAGCTGCTTTTTTGTTTTTATACGACATTCGGAAAAGTTTTAACAAGAATGAAGTTTTGGTAAGAATTCTTCACTTTTGGGAGGCACAAAACATTTTAAAAGAAAGTTTACTTATGGGTCTCGAACTCTTTCTCATTGATCAAAATGTATTTGCAAATATATTAAACATATTTATGTTTACTTTAAAATTATTTAAATATAATATTAAAAGACTTATATATTTTAATATTTCACTATTTCGAATTTACAACTTAAATAAGCTATTTAATTTATTATTCTGACTACAATTTTTTTTTAGTAAATTAATCATTAAATTTTAACAAAAATTATTTTAATTTATTTTATTATTATAAAATTTAACCAAATATGTAAATATAAAATATCAAATTTTTTAGTAAAAACTAATACCAATAAATTATTTTGTTACTAAATTTTTTTCTTTTTGTAAAATCGAAAAAACAGTAATAAAATTATAAAATTTATTAATATTGAATTTAAACTAATTTAGAAAAATATAATAATTAATAAAATTATAAATATGATCGACTTAGGATGCACGTAAGCTGAAATCATAAATGGGTCACGGTATTAAGACCCGGTAACGGAGCCCATAAAAAAAATGGAAAGCCGAAACAGCATGGTGTTTACTGGCGGACCTGATAAATTACACGTCGTCTCATCAGTTAGTAGAAACTTCTTGAAAGCCCGTGAGAAGTCAGGATAAGGACGCTTGAATAGGGAAGTGATAAAGACGTGATTTTTCAAGAAACTTGCAGAACCTTCTCTCTCTTATCCTCTTCCCTCCCCCTCTCTCTAGTCTCTCTCTCTATATATACGTGATCCCACAGAAGTCTCAGAATCATTGAAGAGTAAAAGAGTTGATAGTAATCACAAGAAGAGTGAAACAATGTCTCTAATTCCAAGCTTTTTCGGAGGGCGAAGAACAAACGTGTTCGATCCATTATCGCTTGACATATTTGATCCGTTCGAAGGATTCTTAACGCCTTCAGGGTTGGCAAACGCACCGGGAAAGGACGTTGCAGCGTTCACAAACGCGAAAGTGGACTGGAGGGAGACAGGTGAGGCGCACGTGTTTAAGGCGGATTTGCCGGGGCTAAAGAAGGAAGAAGTGAAGGTGGAGGTTGAAGATGGAAACATACTTCAGATAAGCGGAGAGAGGAGCAGCGAGAATGAAGAGAAGAGTGACAAGTGGCACCGTGTGGAGAGGTCAAGTGGGAAGTTTATGAGGAGGTTCAAGCTGCCAGAGAACGCAAAGATGGAGGAGGTGAAGGCCAGTATGGAGAATGGTGTGTTGTCGGTTACTGTGCCCAAGGTGCCTCAGAGGAAGCCTGAGGTCAAGTCCATTGACATTTCCGGCTAAAGAGAGAAAAATGTGTGAAATAAATGGTGTGGCTTTCCTGTGTTTCTTGCTTTCTTCTCTTTTCATGTGATTATGGGATCTGTCTCTACTTGTATCATTATCAGTAATAAGTGTGTTCTGTAGTATTAAAATCTCCCAACTGATGTACATCCAAATCCCTTAATACAAGTGAAGTCGTAACTGTTTTTTCAGTAAAACATGAGTACTACTGTCTAAGTCTTTAGTGTCGCATATCAGCAGAACATTTGAGGAAGCTGTAAGATCTAACTTTTTGTGGCTGTTCAGGACAAGGGTTCTAAGGACAGGCACTTCAAGATTGAGGTCAGGAAAGGCTTACCTTTTGTTTGTTTGTGTGTGTTTTGACTTGGTGTAGTTAGAATCTAAAATCTCTCAGCTGTTTGGAACTAAGAAGATAATTATTGTTTATGACTAAAATCTCTGTCTCAAGTTAATATTCAGTTCAACATTTGGGAACACCTAAGTAAAGCTGGCATTTTGTTTGAATTTGTGTTTTGCCTCGGCAACGCTAGAATCTAAGATCTCTCTGTTTAGGAGTAGAATCTTTGTCTCAACCTTTTTTAATCTGTAAATTGCAGATAACCGAGGTCAAAGACTTTGCGGGTCAAGAAATCGAAGTAAAGATATTAGTGGAAGCGGATTCAAAGGAAGCATTAGAGAGGGGAAACAAAGCCTCCTCCTCATCTTCCTCTTCTGCGGTAACTTCATCAGCAGTTGATGCAGTTCTTGAGCAGATAAAAAAGAAACAGAAGCTGAGTGTTTTGGACAAGACAAAGAAAGATTGGAGAGAGTACAAAGAGGAAAACAAAGGTGAGAAAGAGAGAGATGCTCGTTTAGGTCTTCAGTCCAAGAGAAGACACGATGATGTCTGAATGTGAAGAATCTTTTAACGAAACCTTGTAGCGGTTTCTAAGGGATTTTTGTCACATTCTTTGGTGAGTTTCGGTTGCTTCATGGATGAGTTGTTAAACGTTCGGGTCAGTTGGGATCGGGCAGAGCGTTATGAACTTTTGTTTGGACATTGCAACAGAAATATCGATAAAACAAAAAATACACGAGTTATTACATATTACATTAAGCTCGAGGATGTGTTTGTCTATGAAAACGTAAAAGCTTTTGAATCTAAAGATCAACGGCGGGTGGAATCTCGTCGACGGTGAGATCCACTCCATCATCAGGCAACTCAGATCCGAGTGGTCCTAGTATCCCTTCAGAACTCAGCGTCAGCCCACTCTGCTCAAACATATACCAGCGTTAACTTATTATTTATCCTCCAGCAAAAACAAAGTTTCTCTGGTTATTTCCGGTTATCGATCACAATCAAATTTGGTGAACAAGACAAACCCCAACAACAATTCTTGAAAAGAACCAATGATGATTAGGACCTAAAACCGTAGGAATAGAACTTTTTTAGAATTTATTTGTGGTGGTAGGAGCTAAAACTGTTGGCTGTTAAATGCGAAGTCCAAGATGATTACTACATACAATTATTATACATACACAACTAGTTTGTTTGGAGAGTGGAGGCCAGGCAAGTGGATAATCATACCTCAGGTTGGAAGCGAAGCATGTCTGCACGAGCCATGGCTTCTGCTTGGGCGATTCTCTGTCTGAACGTCTGAGCCATCTCCTCAGCCTTGATATAACAGGAATTTAGAAAACAGGATCAAGAGACTACAGAGGTAGTGGAGAGAGTATTCAGCGGAAATAGTATTACCTTCTCGAAGACAAGTTTTGGGTTGCGAATCATATCACCGGGTGTTGGCTCCAGTTTCTTGGTGGAGAGACTTACTCTTCCTCTGTCACGGTCGTGGCTCAGTATCATAACCTGTTAACATTATACGTTAGGTATTATAGCTCAAACATAGATATCAAAAATTTCTAAGAATATCTGTGATAGAGACCTTCAAAGAGTCACCGGGCTGAAGAACAGTTGCGATATCTGAGACACGGTCATGACTGATCTGACTGACATGGAGAAGTCCATTGATTCCGCCAATGTCAATAAAGGCACCGTAGGGTTTCAAGCTTTGAACAACTCCGATAACCACAGATCCAATTCCAAGCTGAGCCTGGCTATCTGCAACAGCTTTACGGTTACTGAGGACAAGCTTTGTTTGTTCCTCATCAACCTCCACAAACTTGAGAGGTATTTCTTTTTCAAGAAGCTCTTCAGCTGGTGCTTTCTAACAAATGAAGAAAACACATCGTTAATCAGGCTGTGTTGTTGACTTAAAAGCAAATAGGATTATCCGCTTGTTGATTATCTCCTTTTGAGCCAACTACTAACCGATGATATTTGCGAAAACGGCACAAATCCACGAAGACCCTCCACTAGAGCCACCAATCCACCTTTGTTAGCACCAATAACCTACGCGTATAACCCAATTGCTGACATTGTTAACCAAAAGAGTAGCAAGGAAGTTCTTAAACGTACCTTAGCCTTGACAATGACATCCTCAGCCTGAAGCTGCCTGCATCGTTCCCAAGCAAGTTCGTATTGGATCGTTCTTAAGCTCAGTAACAAGCTGTCGTCACTTTCGTTTTCACCTATGATGACAAACTCTTCTACCATACCAGGAACTATACCAGCTTCTTCCACATGCTTGATTCTATGAATGCACGCTTGTTCTACTGATAAGTAAGCCGATGACTTTGCAGAAATGTCAACTAATGCACCATTTGCGTCAGTCTTGAACACCGTTCCTTTTACCTGAACAATATCATTATCGTCTTAGTTTGGTCTATACAGCAATAGATTACAGAAGAAACTGTTTCTCATTTTCAAATTGGATGATTTATGCATATACTCAAGCTCCTCGACTCAAAACTCAAGCAGCAATTACAGCTGAAATTTCGATTTGTTTCTCTCAAATTCCACAAAAAGATGAGACAAACCTTAGTGCCGATTTCGGAATTGAAGTCGTATTGTTCAATAGCAGCTGCGAAATCGTCGACAGTGAAAGCAACACCTTCCATAGGAGCAGTTCTGCATCGTTCATAAGCGTCCTCGAACATCTTCTTCAGCTCGAGACGCTCTTTTGTCTGTCCACTAGACATCGCAACCGCTGCGACGATTTTCGGAGAAACGGAGGCGGATTTGTTCTGCGGAAAGTTCTTGGCAGCTCTCCTAGATAACCTAGAAGAGGAAGAGAGTGGAGAGCATCTCAACCCCGTGAATTGCTGAGCCAAAGACGCCATTGTTTCCTACACTCTTTTTTTTTCTTTCTATGGCTCTTCCTGCGTTTTATCGTAGAGTTAGATAAGGGAGATTACAAGGAATAGAGATGATGATGATCTGGACTTTGGGACAGTTTTCAATTTGATCGGACGGTCGAAACACCTGCTACACGTTACGGTGAAACTACTTGACGTTTATTAATCCTCTAAACAGCGTGACGTTTATGCCATGGATAGAAACAAGAAATGTGTACACTAAGGCTAACTCCAATGGGACTCCAAATCACCAAATTTGGTGTAAACCCATCTCCAACCGAACTGCAAAATCCAATGGTAATTTTTTTTTAGTGTTTTATGAACAGTGTGGCAATAAAAAAATAATATTATTTTATTTTTATTTTCTATTTAAAATATAAAATTAAATTGATTATACATACTAAAAATCAATTAAAATACTTAAAGAGAAAATTACATAAAATTACATAAATAAAATTAAACTTACATAAAAAATTAAAAACATAAAATTACATAAATAAATTTAAAACACACATAAAAATTACATAATTAAAATTAAACTTACATAAAATTACATAATTAAATCCTAATGCACATAAAAATTACATAATTAAAACCACACATAAAAATTATATAATTAAAACAAACACACAAAATAATTTAATTATACTCGAAATAACCATTTTCGCCTCCGTTATTATTTAATAATCAGTATTTCTGTTATTTTAAATTTATGCATTAAATGTATTTTTTATCTTAACAAATTGTAATTTTGATTTTTTTTAATTAATCAAATATAAGAACAATTAATATTTATTAAAATTATTTAAAAATAAATAGAATTTAAATTTTAATAATATAATATCAAAAAATATTATTTTTAGTGTGAGATTTGGTGTTGTGGTTGGAGATGGAAGAAAAAATAAAACACCAAAACACCAAATTTGATGTTTTGGTGTACACCAAATTTCGTGTTTGGGTTGGAGTTGCTCTAAGTGTGGCTCAAAAGATGTATAGCTTGCATGACGTTTTTTTTTTGTCAACCCTTGCATGATGTTTTAAACACACAGATAGAATATAGGGTTGACTTCGCAAAACCCTCTGAACTATTCAAACCCACATCTAATCTCCCCAGATTTTCGAACTATTTACGAAACCACCTATACACTCTTAATTTTTCCCCGTAAAAGAGGTTTATATTCACGAAACTACCTCATCACGTCATTACGAAACTCTCATAATTAGTATTTATTAGTTTTACAGATTTTAAAATTATTTTTCAATCAATTTAAAATCTTTAAATACTTAAATCATACTACTCAATTACATGGATTTAATTGAATTTATGCATTTAATTAGAAATCCAAAAGTATAAGTGGTTTCATGCTGAGTTGGTTAACATTAGGGAGGTTTGTAAAGAGCTCAAAAGTTTAGAGAGATTGAATATGGGTTTGAATAATTTAAAGGTTTTGTGAAGTCTAGAAGTGTGCAACTCTGTTCTCCAGTTCTTCTCCACTCCGTTCATGCAATCATCAGCCAATACAACCATCTTATCTCTGGTCCCAAAGCATCCTGGCGTCTCTGCAATTGGTGATTATCGTCCGATTTCTTGCTGTTCAACAATCTACAAGGTGATATCAAAGCTGTACTGATACTCCCAAACCCAAACTGCTTTTGTTCAAGGGCGTTTACTGATAGAGAACGCTACACTGGCAACATAAATTGTTAATGACTACCACAGAGATAAAGGTCCTAAGAAGATAGTTATAAATGTAGACATAGCTAAGGCGTATGACACTATCAGTTGAGATTTTGTGCTTAATTGTCTAGCTGCCATCAATGTTCTTAATACTTACATCTTATGGCTAAAAGCATGCATTAGTACTCCAAAATTCACAATAGGCTACAACGGGCGAATTGATGGCTATTTCAGGAGAAAAATATGATATTTAAGACATGGTGATCCCTTATCACCTTATCTGTTTGTAATAGCAATGAATTGTCTGTCAATCCTACTAAATCAAGCGGCCGAGGAAGGAAAATTCGGCTATCACTACAAATGAAAGGAGTCAAAACTCACTCACCTATATTTTGCAGATGATTTGTTAATCTTCTCTGATGGCTCTCTCTCATCTGTCCAAAACATACTGACGATTCTTAGTAACTTTCAAGAGCACTCTTGTCTTGCCATTAGCCTCCAAAGACTTCCTTCTACACTTCATGCCTATCAGAAAGCGAGATCACGCAAATTGAATAAACAACAGGTTTGGCTCACGGTTCATTGCCTATTATGTACGTAGGAGTTCCCTTGTCTTCTAAGAAGCTATCAAAGCACAATTGTGCGCCTCTAATACAAAGTGTAAAAGGTAAAGTAAATTCATGAAGTTAGAGATCCTTATCTTTTGCGGGAAGACTATTATTGATCAATACTGTCATCTCGGGCATCACAAATTTCTGGAATTCAATTTTTGTCTTCTTTAAAGCTTGTGTAAGGTTGATCAACTCTTTATGCAATGCCTATCTCTGGAAAGGTACCGCTGAGGGGCATTACACAACACGAGTGTCATGAGAGACTGTCACACTTGCAAAAGAACAAGGCGGTTTAAGCTGCAGGGTATTGATCATTTGGAATAAGGTGTGTCTAATAAAGCTTATCTGGCTACTGTTTTGCAATGCATGATCAATCTGAATCGCATGGTTCACCAAATAAGTTTTGCTTGGCTCGATAAAAAACTTCTGGACAGTGAAAACAAAACCATAAACTTATGCATATAATCATATCTACTTGAAACCATGTGTCGTGTTTTACTACTCATTTAATAGTTCTTTTCTTCTTAAGATCCTTTGACCCATTTGGTCACTAGGTTTATGCCTTAGTATTCCATCTGAAGTGCATTTGCGAAAAGTATTTGTCACAAATCATCCTCATTGTAATAAGGTTGGAGGTTATGGCAAATAAAAACACTTGATACCATCAAAATGTCGGACTCATGCATGCTCAACATTGATGAGAGCGAAGTCATCGAAAAATGCCGGACTAGATCTGAGTATATTTTGGACCTATGCAGAAGCGTCATATCCTCTAGCATGAATCTTCTTGTAGAGAGCCCTCTCTGGCATAAGAATTTGTCACGCGCGCACCATGGGATTAATTAAGATTAATGTAGCTGAAGCATGGGCACTGCTCAATCTCTTGAAGCATGCTCTTTCATCAGGAATTCGAGTTCTCCAGATTCGATCTGACTCTCAGACTCTTATCCGGATTCTCAATTCATCTGAGCAGCATAATGATCTTCATGGCCTTCTCCAAGACATAAGATCAATTAATATGCAATTTCTATCTGTTTCTTTCTACTTCATCCCAAGGGATTTTAATTGTAAAGCTGATGGCATTGCCAAAGCTGCTCTCCAAACTCTAGCTCATGTACCAATTTCTATTTAAGTAATTTAAGAGGTTCGACTAAAAAAAAAAAAACAAACTGAACAAGACATGTTGTGAAGATTTCTCAACCCAACAATCTCCATCTTTCGCTTAATGAAAGTCCTTACAATCCTTGAGTAAAAAATCGGAGCTGGTGTAAAATCGTTTGAGTACTAGAAATTATACTTCTTCTCCCATTATTTCATTTATAGTTAAATGAGAGTGTGATTAGCTATTTGTTAGATGGTTGAACCTTTTTTTTTTTGCTTTTATGATTGATTGACACAAAAAATATGATCATCCCTTTATAATCCTAGTTCCTTGAATTCATCTTAGGCCCTTTCTCTTATTGATTTAAGCTTTTTATTCTCTTTTCTTATTGTATTATCTTCTTGTTTGCTTCTTTGATCACTAGGAAATTAGAATCATCAATTTAAACTGAAATTGGCTTAGCTTAAGTAATGCATGTATTTTTGGTGTGTTGTTTCATCTCAAGTATGGATTAATCATCAAATTACTATAATGACATGATAGGATTTGAGTAATTGGTCTTAAGATTACAAATATCCTTTATCAAGTAGTTTCACCATAAGTTTCTGGGTTTGAGTAGGTGAGGGTGATCTTATAATGATTTAGGATGTTTAAAATCTTATTTCTTACTTGTTAGAAGTTCTTAATGCTAAGATTGAACTTGCAAATCAATACTTGATCTTAAATATTTCTGTCACTGAGTATATATTAGTGTTTGAAACTCTATCAAGTGTTTTACATGTTTAAACAATGAGAATTGATGTTTAATATGTTTGGTGGTAATAAGAACATGTTCACAATGCATATCTATCTTGAAATTGCCAATGAGAATTGATGTTAATGCTTGATAGGTATAGAGCTATTATCATGAGAATGAAGTAGCTTGGTATGTTGTTCTTTGCCTAAGAAATCATTATATTGTTATAAACACTTTTTGATCAATTGTTGATCACCCAAACCGAAATCTCAGTCCAATTAACTTAGTCTTTTAAATTGTCTTTATTATAATTTTCCTCTATTTTTACTCTGTTTTTACCACTTCTAAATATTGCTTAAGTTTGTATTTCATTATGTGATCTTGCTTTGAATTGGGTACCCTTTATTTATTGCAAAATTACTTACCAAATCCGCGAATTATTTTGGTTGCATTTAAATTGAGTAAATACTTGTATTCTTAGTGTGTTTGATCACCAAGTAGATTGAGACCCCAAAACTACAAAAACTAGGATGTATACTTACAGCTGAAATGGTTAAAAGGACAACTTTTTAGCTTGTCAGAAACCTGCGAGTAACTTGTCTTGGATTTGACACTCTATTCTCAGGCTGAGGCGCCTCGCCAAACGCTTTCTTCACTGAAAAGTGGGAGATGGCAAACAAGTAAGCTACTGGTTTGATCATGGGTTAGACCATGGGCCTCTTACAAATTTCATTGGTCAAGACGGCCCTCGCCTCTCGGAATTCCTGAAGAATTGTGTGTTGTTGACTCTTGCACTGTTGCTGGTACTTGGAGACTCCCTTCTGCCCGTACTTGCATGCATGCTCTTGCATCCCTTTGGAAACCCCCTGCTACAAATGGTACCTTCCTCTCTTATAGCTGGTAGCGATGATTACTTCTACCAAAATGTTGCCTCTGCTTCTTTGGATTTCTCTGCCAGACAGAACTGGGAAAATATCAGACCTGGGAAACTGGTTGCGCAATGGGCTAAGACTGTCTGGTACAAAGGACATATCCCCCAAGCATGCATTTACTTCTCGATAGCTCATCTAAACTGTTTACCGGTTAGAGCTCGGCTAAATGCTTGGGGGGTTAAACTCCCCTGTTTCCGTTGGCATTTGCGATCAGTCTGTTGATTCTCGGGATCATGTAATATGGCAATGTAGCTTCAACAAACTTTTTTGGGAGAACATTCTAAAGAGACTTGGCTTTGCTAGTTTGTTATTTATAGACTAGGATAGTTTCATGCTTTGGCTGTCAAATGTGACACCAAAAAAGACTTCAATTCTCTGCAATTTAGTCTCTCAGATCACTGTTTATCTCATTTGGAAAGAGAGGAATTCAACGATTAATACAAAAGTCATCAAGCAGATTGACATGACAGTGAAGGACTCTATCCACGTCCGCTCCCAAAGGAAGCACTTCTCGAATCTTCTTTCTCTTTGGTTCTCTCATGATTAACTTTTGTGCTTATGAACATTCACCTTTGTTTCGTTTAGTTTTTTTTTGAATTTTTTGGGCTTTTCGATTCTTTCTTAGCTACGACCAGCTGATGTAAAACAAACCGTTCCCCATTTTTCATATATAATTAACATGTTATAAAAAAATAATGGAAATCAGTTTACACACAAAAAGGGAATCATCTGACGAAAAAACTGAAAGATGGGTAGCCTTGGATGGCATGTAGCAAAACATCAATTTAAACACATCAATGATTCTCTAAGAATCTGGATATTTCTTTTTCCTTTGAAACCCTAAATTTCATGTGATCCAGAATTAAGCAACAGAAATCCACTGAAAGTGAAGCCTAATGCTTTATAAATGTTCCGAATTCTCTCAAGAAACTAGAGTTGAATCTATAAATTGACTTCCTCCGAAAACTTTTGCTTCGTATGAATGAGAGAAGTATATCAATGTGAAGTTTAATTTTTTTTAATAAAAAAATAGGACAAAATTTTGACCATGTTAAAATAGTATGAAACAAAACTCCTCTGCGTTTTCAACTCTGGCAACTTCTGAAAAAGAGTCGCATCAACATTATCAAATATACTATCTTGCTGCGTTATGCTATTTTTTCCAGTCAATATGTGATTCTGTATATTATTTAAAAACAAATTTTCTACTTTTCACATCAAAATGTGATTTTAAACCTTAAATTTGTGTAAAAATATGTTTTCACATAATATAGCTGTAATTTCGTGGAGTTTAGAGAATTTACATTCTAAAAAGGAGTTTTATTTTCCATTTGAAAAATAAAAATGTTACTATAGTAGAAAATAAATAATTAAAAGGATTAAATTAAAAAAATTTGCATCTAACACACTCCATTTTTAACCAAAATATTTTTTGGTCAAATGAAAAAATATGGAAATATAACGTCATCATTTTACTTATTGTTTTAAAAAAAATTAATTAAAACATAGAAATACTTTTGTAGTCAACAAAAAATGATTTATATGAGATTTTCTCATATCCCCATTAATAAAATCATATCAAATTAGATTTATTTACATGTATGTATAAATGTATTCAATATTTTGACCAGCTATGATTCCTAAATTGTAAAAAAATGATTTCACCTTTTTAAAAAGATTTATAGCCGTTTGTCGCCACATGTCTCCCCTCATCTCTCCTTTTATCCTATAAATTCACTAATCTTCTCAACCAAATCACAACAAACCTTGTTATAACTATACTAATCCTCTCAATCAAATTCAAACAAGCCTTATCATAACTTTACTAATCTTCTCAATCACATCCCAACAAACTTATCATAATCTTACTAGCTCGTTAGATCTGTCTTTCAATATTTTTTTCAATTGTTCTCTCGGACCTTTCCGTCTTATTTCAATTTTTTTCAGAATTGCCTCGGATTTTCTTTGGAAAAGTATGAATCTCATCAGATTCCTCTACAACATCTTCTTCTTCACTTTCTTCTGCATCTTCTTCATTTAGGCTCTCCTCTTCAACTTTTCTCTTGCCATTTTCTGCACCGTCGCCGATAATGAATCATTTTAACAGGAAATTGAGTAATACTCTCCACAAATTATGTCGATCATGGAGGTCTTTGTTGCTTCCATAGCTATCCTCTTGGATGCTATAAGTCCCATACCTAGCCTTGAATTCAGATTTAGTTTATTTTGAAATATTTTCTTCTTCTTAATGGCCCATTTTGTGTGGTGTTTTTCTTCCATTTTATTTGGCAAGATCCTAAAGAAGAAACAAAAAAGTGTGCATTTATGACTGGTCTTACTTTTAAAATGGAGGAAAGACACCACACAAAATGGGTCATCAAGAAGAGAAAATATTTCAAAATAAACTAAATCTTAATCCAAGGGAAGATATGAGACTTGTAGCATCCAAAAGGATAGCTATGGAAGCAACAAAGACTTCCCCGACAGAATTTGGAGAGAGTATTACTTAATTTCCTGTAAAAGTGGTTCATTTTCGGCGACGGGTGCAGAAAATGACAAGAGAAATGTTGAAGAGGAGAGCCAAAATGAAGAAGAAGATAACGCAGAGGAAAGTGAAGAGAAGATGGTGTAGATGAATCTGATGAGATTCATACTTTTCCAAAGAAAATCCGAGGTAATTCTGAAAAATTGAAATAAAATAGGAAGGTAAGATTCTAGGAAATACTTCTGCTGGTGAGCCTCTCTATAATTTAGTCACATGAAATCTGTGTTCCACACTTGATTTCTCTTTAGTATAAAATGTTGCAATGGCATGCCATCTTATATATATAGTATGTGAAGTTGAATTCAGAAGTTGTTTAATAATGGCGTTTTCCAGGTGAGGTATATAATTTTGGATGCAGGTGCTTCTCAAAGATGTGCTTCTCAAGAAACCTCTTCAGCAGTAGCCCTAATGGCACCAATTACAGTCATTTGTAATCCTTTCAAGAAACTCATTGTTATTCCGTAAAAGACAGTAAAGTTGAATCTATTAATCGGCTTCTGTTGTTACAACAACAGACCTTTCACATGACTATGAGAAACCATATCAATCTATTCATCTTGAGTGCATTTACCATAGCTGAAACGAAAACTTGTTTTGTATAAAATACCTTTTGAAACAACCCGAACAAGACATGTTGTGAAGATTGTTCAACCCAACCATCTCCATCTTTTGCTTGATGAAAGTCCTTACAATCCTTGAGATACAAAACCGGAGCTACCGTAAATCGGTTGAGTACTAGGAATTATACTTCTTCTCAAGAAGCTTCATCAATGGTGTAAATATAAGTATCTCTAAGATGCAGATGAAGAATTGGAAAAAACCTGGCACCATCTTGCTCTAGTTTTTGATTTCTTTGTTAGAAACCAAGCATGGAGATTGCCACATTTTTTACACGCTATTTGTTTGCACTCTCTTAAAGCTTCCTCTCCTTCACCTTCTGAGCTTCCAAAACCTGAGCCAGAGAAACCGTGTCCCCGAGTATCCTGGTTCTTGATGATGTATTAAGTTAGCATCTTAAAATAAAGACAAGTATCCAAGTAGAGAGGGCGGTATCAAAGACAAGCCCACTTCTGCAACAAAACCGAATCTGGAATGGAGGCCCAAGCAGCACCAGCCCAACTCCAGTCCAGATCAGATTACCTGCATCAAAGAACAGGACAAACAGAGTCAAAAAGCAGTGAAGTGTACGACGCAAACAATCATGAACCAGACTGGAAAAGCAGCCTGCAATGCATCTACAGCTCATCACCTGCCAACGGCAAATAGATTTTCTGTATTGAGTGATGACGTGATAGATTAGATATTGTAAAACCCTAGTGTCACTACTATAAAGATGATGTATTGCAGTCTTTGTAACGTTTTAAGGAAAACAGAAATAAAAATAAGTTCCAGTCTTTTCCTCACTTATTCAAATCTTTCATGGTATCAGAGCCATGGAGCTCTCTTCTTCAGGATTATCAATTCCAACTATCAATGTTACTCATTGCATTACCATCACCTTGACCGAACGAAATTATGTGCTCTGGAAACGCCAAGTCACTGCCTTCCTTCGAGGTCAGGGACTGCTCGGCTTTGCTACTGGTGAAACACAGAACCCACCTCTCACTCTTACAGTTCCTGGGATCAACAATACGTCTACTCAAATGCCAAACCCTGAGCGAGAACACTGGATGCGTTCCGATCAAGTCGTCTCCTCTTGGTTGCTGGGATCATTTTCTGAAGATATCATGAGTCTCGTTGTTGACTGCAATACAGCTCATGAAATCTGGACCTGTCTCTCCAAGCACTTCAATAGAGTCACATCATCTCGGCGTTTTGAGTTACAAAGGAGGATTCAGACAATTTCTAAGCAAGATAAGACCATGACTGAATACCTAAGGGAGATCAAGAATATCTGCGATCAACTCACCTCTATTGGGCACCCGGTTGATGATGAAATGAAGATTTTTGCTGCACTTCAGGGCCTTGGACGTGAGTATGAACCCATCAAGACAACCATCGAAAATATCCTTGATACCTTACCATCACCTACTTTTGAGGATATCGTCCCAAAACTCACCAGCTTCGATGAAAGGCTTCAAGGTTATGACACTCAACCTTCTGTAACTCCTCATATGGCCTTCAATACAACAAGGTCAGACGGTGGTTACACAAGCAGAGGACGAGGCTATTATTCCAGAGGTCGTGGTCGTGGATCCTACTCAACACGAGGCCGTGGTTTCCATCAGCAAATCTCCCCTTCTGCAGGTTCTTCAAACTCATCTGTGATCTCCTTTGATAGTACTAATCGAGTTTCCTGCCAAATCTGTGGAAAGCAGGGACATCCTGCATTAAAATGTTGGCACAGATTCAACAATGCATATCAATCTCAAGATATACCTTCAGCTATGGCAGCACTACGCATCACAGATGTCACATACAGTAATGGAATGGAATGGTTTTCAGACAGTGGAGCTACAGCCCATGTCACCAATTCTCCTCACCATCTTCAAACTGCTCAGCCATATTTTGGTTCTGATTCTGTAATGATTGGTGACATCAATTATCTACCTATCACTCACACTGGATCCACCTCCATTGCTACTTCCTCAGGTACTGTTCCTTTGAAAGATGTTTTGGTATGTCCAGCTATTGCTAAGTCTCTCCTGTCAGTTTCAAAAGTTACCAAGGATTATCCCTGTTATTTTAAATTTGATGCTGATGAGGTTCATGTGAAGGACAAGAGAACAAAGAAGGTACTCAAGGGAAGAAACCATAATGGCCTTTACTTCCTGGAGAATCACCCTGCTCAAGCTCACTTCTCTTCTAGGCAGCACTCAGCTTCTGACACTGTCTGGCATAGAAGACTGGGCCATCCTCAAGAGCAGATTCTCCAGCTTCTTTCTGCAAATAAAACAATTTCAATAAGCAAGAGTACCAAGCAAGCCTGTGAAGCATGTTATCTTGGGAAAATCAGCCGTCTACCTTTTGCTTCTTCTAATTTTTTGGCTTCTAAGCCTTTAGAAAGAGTGCATTGTGACCTCTGGGGGCCTGCACCTATTATCTCTAATCAAGGATTTAAGTACTATGTAATCTTCATAGACCACTGGTCTCGTTTCTGTTAGTTCTTTCCATTGAAAATGAAATCAGATTTCTATGATATCTTCTGCAAGTTTCAGTCACAAGTGGAAAATCAACTTGGTCACAAAATTATCACTTTTCAATGTGATGGAGGAGGGGAATTTATAAGCAAAACCTTCATGTCTCATCTCCAACAGTGTGGTATTTCTCAGTATGTGTCTTGCCCACGCACTCCACAGCAAAACGGATTGGCAGAACGTAAACACAGGCACATTACAGAGCTGGCTCTCTCCATGATATTTGACAGTAAACTACCTCAGAAGTACTGGGTGGAATCATTCTTCACAGCCAACTACTTGATAAACCTGCTTCCCACTTCTGCTCTGGACAACAATCTCAGTCCTTATCGGAAACTACTAGGCTTGGTTCCAGAGTATACTGCTCTCAGATCCTTCGGCTGTGCCTGCTTTCCTACTCTGAGGGACTACACTGTCAACAAATTCGATCCAAGATCCTTGCCGTGTGTGTTTCTAGGCTATACTGCTCGGTTTAAAGGATATCGCTGCTTGTATCCACCAACTGGCAGAGTCTATATATCCAGACATGTACTCTTTGATGAAAATTCATTCCCCTTTGCTGATAAATATTTCAACTTGCAGCAACAGGTCAATACTCCTCTGTTAAACGCATGGCACAAGAGTCTGGTACCTATCTCAACTTCACCAGCTTCTGCTATGCCCAGACCAGCAGCACCAGATCAGCCCTTGTTGCGCTCTCAACTGATTGCTGCATCTTCTCTGTTCACGGATAATGATTTTCCTCCTCTTACAAGACCTACAAACACTCCTGTCACACCTGCTGTAGCTGCACCTCAACCAGAAGCAGTCACTTCTCAGTCCAGTACTCAGTCTCCGGTTGCATTGTAACACTGATATATCATGGCTTTTACCGGTTTTATGCCATGATATAGTTGTGTTTTTAGTGTCTTTTGTGTTCTTTTAGAGTCTTTTACAGGTTTTATTAGGTACAAGCACATTTGGAGCAGAAGTGGAGATTTTGGAGCTGTTTGGTGCATTTTGGAGATTTGGTCCGAGAGACAGAGTTCACTGTTCAGATTTGAGGATTGTGTCGATCGTTGCACACCTGCATCGATCGATGTATAGCGCGAATGGGCCAGACTCGGCGATTTAATGAAGAATGTTGAGATTGCAGAAAAGCCCAGATATTTACACTGAAGCCCAAAACGTGTTTTAGACTATATATTAGGGTTTTTAGCCACTTGTTTAGGCAACGCTTTTCTTAAGTCTTATTTTATTTTCAGAGAGCCTTAGGTGCTGATCTTGTTCTCGAAAGAGACTTGATTTCGAACCCCTGTTGATTATTCTGTTTAATGATATTTGGTTTTCTACTTATGATATTTTCTGTCTCGATGAACATGTCTGAGTAGTTTACCTGTTAGGTTGAAGGATTCTCATTAGGGATTTCATGGAATTTTAGTTTAAATCAATCTGTAGGGATTCATATCTGCTAGTTCTTTGTTTAGGTTGTTCTTAATGCTTAATCTGAAGTAGCTAATCAGAATTATGATTTTAGGCTGATTAATGCAGCGAAAGTTGGTTAATTTAGCTAGAAAGAACCTAGATGAGCAATTAAACTTCTCGCAAACGAAAGTTTGGTTTAGGTTAATTGTGAACATATCAAACTTGGAATTAATACTGGTTTAATCTGTTAGTTCTCGCAAACGAAAGTTTGGTTTGCTGCACTTAGACTTAGAGAATTCTCGCAAAGAAATTTGGTTAATTCTATATCTGTGTTTGAGTTCTAGAACAGTTATTGATTAGATCCTGATTGACTGATTGCTTGTGTTCCTGATTTCCTGAGAACTCCTGAAACCTAACGCTTCGCTTCCTTGCTCACAAATCACTCCTGCTACTGATTTACTTTTCTGCTCTGCTTTTAGTTTAATCACCTTTGCTTTCTCCTAGTTTAATCTTTTCTGTTCTTATCTATCGTTGACCGGAGTCCCTGTGGATTCGATACCCTAAGTACTACAACTACATCACTGTGCACTTGCAGTTAGAATAGGGTTAAAACTACACCTATCAAGTTTTTGGCGCCGTTGCCGGGGACTCTTTTGAGTCCTCGATAGATTTGAACTTAGGGTTTAGACTAGGTTTTTCGTTTTTATTTTTTGCTACTAATTTTTTTTTTCTTTTCTGTTCTTGCGTTTCAGGTACGCCTGTAATCGCACTGCATCGATCGACACGGTCCTGTGTGTCGATCGTCACATCATCGCGCTTGCATCGATCGACGCTTCTCCTGCATCGATCGACACATATCGTAAGAACGATGTATGATTTCTTTAGTCCAGGGATTGATAAATCGCAGATAGCTGGGTTGAAAAGTAAAGTTGACTATCTGCATAGCCTTCTACTTGGAAAATATGCGCAAGAAGCTATCAACTGCGTTGGAGGGAATGAATTCTACAGTCAGGAATCAGCTTTTCAGGGACCTTTCCAACAACATGGCAATGCCTTCTCAGGGAACTATGGTGTTTCTTCTTACCAAGCACCGCCTGCACCTACACATAAGAGCAGAATGGAAATCATGATGGAGCAGTGTCTTGAAGGACAACAACATATGTTTGTGTCCTTTAACTCAAGGATAGATGCATTGTATGAAGATCTGAATGGAAAGTTTGAATCTTTGAGCACACATGCGAATGATCTAGATGTCCAAGTTCAGCAGACAGCTGGAGCAATACAAAGAAAAAATGAAGCTAGGAAAGCTGAACAGTACAAATCCATCATAGCTGTGACCTTAAGGGATGAGATTGAGTTGCTAGGTGAAGAAGAGAGCATAATCTCGGATTTTCTGGATGAATATTGTCTGTCTGAGACATGCATCGATCGACACCCCCTTAGTGTCGATCGACACGCCGTTCTAACGGCAATTTCGAGTTCTTACGACAAACAGAATCGCCCTGCAACGATCGACACAGAACGCAGACATGACCAGAAACCTGCAACAGTACCAGAACGAGTCTACAAGCCCATGGTGCCATATCCTAAGGTTCCTAAACCTTCCAAACAAGAGCTAGAAGTGGCTAACTGCATGAAAGTGATGGATAAGAAGGTGAATGAAACCCCACCAGCTGAAGCTTCGCGAGTTCATGCAAAGAAGATGATCTCCACTGAAGGTCATCTGAAAGAAGAAGTTCAGATTGGTGGAACTACAGTATCTGATAGTGGAAAGAAGAAGATGGCAGTTACTCTTGAACCTGCTCTAACATCTTCAGTACCTGCAACTGCTCATAAGCAGAAAGCTCCAGACATCAGATATACATCAAATGTAAGGTACAAATCAGCTAAGCTTAAACCTTCTGATCACATTGTTTTGAATGCAGGAAAACGCAGTAGACCGCCCAAGCTTCGCTCCCGCCCTGATTCTGATTACTCTTTCCTTGGGAAGCCTCATGATCATAATGCCTATACACCTCCTTGGATGAAGAGATACCCACAGAGACATTCAAAGTCTCTGTTGAAACCGCCATAAATCCAATCTCTTTCCAATAGTCAAGCTAATGACTAAAAACAAGCGCTGAGTGGCGGACTGGGTTTACCCCATGATTTAGGCGGACTGGGTTTCCGTGATTGGCATGACGTTAATATTGCCCTGCTAGCAAAGCAATTATGGAGATTACTCCAGTTCCCATCATCACTCCTAGCCCGCGTCCTTAAGGGACGTTACTTCAATCGATCAGATCCCCTGGAAGACCGTAAGGTCTACTCCCCATCGTATGGATGGCGTAGTCTTATGGCGGCGAAACCACTCTTGAAGATGGGTTTACGGAGAACCATAGGATCAGGGCTAAACACTTTGGTGTGGAGTGATCCTTGGATTCCTGATGTGTCGGCTCGACCTGCTCGTCCCTCGGCCCAAGTTACCATTTGTCATCCCCAGATGACAGTCCGTCCCTTCATTAGTCAAGAGACTAAAGAGTGGAATTTTCCTCTTCTACGCGGATTCTTTCATCCAGATGATATACCTCTTATATTAGGTCTGAGACCTAGCAAGAGGGCCACCCTGGATGGGTATGCTTGGAATCATACGACAAATGGAGTTTATACGGTTAAATCAGGTTATGATTTGATCCGCAAGCATAATTCGAGGCCTTTAATTGAAGAAGTTGGTGAGCCAAGTATTACAGTCCTGAAAAAACAAGTTTGGAAGATCAGAACAGCTCCGAAACTACAACACTTTATGTGGCAAGCCCTGTCGGGTTGTGTTCCGACATGTGAGAGACTTACTTATAGGCATCTGGCCACTGATAGGACTTGTCCTAGATGTGGTAGCACAGAAGAATCTATAAACCACCTTCTTTTTGAATGCCCTCCAGCCTTACAGGTTTGGGCCTTATCGGACTTCCCGTCCATTCCGGGAAATTTTCCCAGTTCTTCTATTTACCGTAATATGGACTTCCTCTTTTGGAGAACACGAGAGCTGGGTCTCTCAGAGCCTCAAAGCTCCATCTACCCATGGATTTTATGGTTTATTTGGAAAGCGAGGAATGATAAGATCTTCAACGGGAAAGAAATCTCCCCTAGAACTACCCTCCAACTGGCTTCTCTTGAGGCGGAAAGTTGGAGGCTAGCCCGCGATGAAGACAATGAAGAGGAGAGTGAAGAGACACAAGAGTCTCAAGAACCTATTGTCCCCCTTATTGACACCCAAACCCTTATATGCCAAGTTGATGCATCATGGATTGACAATGGCCTTATCAGTGGTTTAGGGTGGTGTTATAAGGATTGTATGGGGCGAGAGGTAAGCGGCCTCCAAGGGTGTCGTAGAAGCCTTTCGGCATTACACGCCGAGTTAGATAGCCTTCTCTGGGCAGCTTCATGTCTCCATGAGAAGGGGCTCTTGAGGGTACATTTTGAGACTGACTGTTCGTCATTGGTAAAGATGATTGACGATCCCGAGGATTGGCCATTATTCTTGTCAGAATTAGATATTTTACTCTCTTTGAAACAGAGTTTTGAGTTCTTCGATCTACGTTTTATCCCCCGGACCCAGAACTTTCGTGCTGACTGCTTAGCGAAAAAAGCTCGGGCTCGAGGCGTGTTTTTCTCCCATATAAGCCAGACTGTCTCGACTGAAGGAACTTCTCGGAGCCTCCCTTCCAGCGGATTAAACTTGGCTTAATCAAGATGGGTCGACGTCAAAAAAAAAAAAAAAAAAAAAACAAGCGCTGAGTGGGAGGCAACCCACTAGTAGGTTCGTTTTTGTTTTTCAATTTTCGTTTTGGTTTTGGTATTTTTAATTTTTCTGTTTAAGTGTGTTAAGAGGCGAGAGAAACAGGAATAATCACTTTGCATCGATCGACACACCTAGTGCATCGGTCGATGCAGTCACGATTTATGGTTTACCGATTCGATTGCGGTTCAGACACCGGTTATCTCAATAACCGCGAGCATATTCGCCTTGCATCGATCGACACCCTTGGGCATCGATCGACGCAGGGCGACGACAGGTAAGTAATATGCAACTTTTAGTTTTGTTTCAATTTGACTATTATTCTCACCGAGCTCATGCTTTGATTACACTGGGGACAGTGTAGTTTAAGTGTGGGGGAGGAGCTACTGACGCACGCTTTTGTTTTCTTAGTTTTTCAAAAACATTGTTTTATTGAGTCAAAATTTGTATGAAACTATGATTTTTCGAGGAAAATTTTCGCTTGAACAGGAACTAAGTGACCATTGGACAAACTTGCAGAGCCTCTATGACTATTAGAAAACCCCAAACAGATCAACCTACCAAGGACACCCATATCTAACCAGGTATTCAGAGGATCCATTACTAGTCTCACTTTAATCTTGACTTTAATTTCTCACTTAGGGGCTTGGTAATCTTTGGATCGGATTCCTTTGATGTGTTTGGCACAGCCTATAATCCTGTTCCAAAGTATGGTTTCTGATTTTCCCCTTCCTTGAGAATAAAACAAAAAAGAGTTATAAAATCTGAGGATAAGCTAGGAACTTCGAAGTAGTCACGGGAGTGGTAGAGACCCCTATTACCTCCTGTGTATCTATGGAAAAGAACCAACTAATAGCTTTGAAGTGGTCACGGGAGTGGTAGAGACCCCTATTATCTCCTGTGCATCCATGGAAAAATCCAAAGTTAAACCCCAGTAACAAGAGAAGAGCACTGATAAAAAAAAAAATGATACCCATATGGGAAAAATCAGTTGCTAAGGGAGAAAGGGAAAAGAAAGAAACCAGAAACAGACAGTTTGGTGGTCAGATACTGAATAGGTTGAGTCCATGTGTCCTTTGATTCGATACTCCCTCTGTGAGACCGCACCTAATTTGTATACAGAGACTGGTGTGGTGAATTTGGATGTCCTAACTTGATTGTGGAGTTTACTTGGGACAGTTGCTAAGTGTGGGGGAAGTATATTGTGGTCTTGAATTCTGTAGGGAAGTTTTCAGTGGTTTACTAAGTGAATGTGAATGCAAAAGTTCCTAGGACGAAATGAGTTTCTGTGTTTTCAAACTTCTTCTCTTATATTTTGGTTCTTTACTTGCTTGAGGACAAGCAAGAGCTAAGTGTGGGGGAGTTGATATATCATGGTTTTTTACCGGTTTTATGCCATGATATAGTTGTGTTTTTAGTGTCTTTTGTGTTCTTTTAGAGTCTTTTACAGGTTTTATTAGGTACAAGCACATTTGGAGCAGAAGTGGAGATTTTGGAGCTGTTTGGTGCATTTTGGAGATTTGGTCCGAGAGACAGAGTTCACTGTCCAGATTTGAGGATTGTGTCGATCGTTGCACACCTGCATCGATCGATGCATAGCGTGAATGAGCCAGACTCGGCGATTTAATGAAGAATGCTGATATTGCAGAAAAGCCCAGATATTTACACTGAAGCCTAAAACGTGTTTTAGACTATATATTAGGGTTTTTAGCCACTTGTTTAGGCAACGCTTTTCTTAAGTCTTATTTTATTTTCAGAGAGCCTTAGGGGCTGATCTTGTTCTCGAAAGAGACTTGATTTCGAACCCCTGTTGATTATTCTGTTTAATGATATTTGGTTTTCTACTTATGATATTTTCTGTCTCGATGAACATGTCTGAGTAGTTTACCTGTTAGGTTGAAGGATTCTCATTAGGGATTTCATGGAATTTTAGTTTAAATCAATCTGTAGGGATTCATATCTGCTAGTTCTTTGTTTAGGTTGTTCTTAATGCTTAATCTGAAGTAGCTAATCAGAATTATGATGTTAGGCTGATTAATGCAGCGAAAGTTGGTTAATTTAGCTAGAAAGAACCTAGATAAGCAATTAAACTTCTCGCAAACGAAAGTTTATTTTAGGTTAATTGTGAACATATCAAACTTGGAATTAATGCTGGTTTAATCTGTTAGTTCTCGCAAACGAAAGTTTGGTTTGCTGCACTTAGACTTAGAGAATTCTCGCAAAGAAATTTGGTTAATTCTATATCTGTGTTTGAGTTCTAGAACAGTTATTGATTAGATCCTGATTGACTGATTGCTTGTGTTCCTGATTTCCTGAGAACTCCTGAAACCTAACGCTTCGCTTCCTTGCTCACAAATCACTCCTGCTACTGATTTACTTTTCTGCTCTGCTTTTAGTTTAATCACCTTTGCTTTCTCCTAGTTTAATCTTTTCTGTTCTTATCTATCGTTGACCGGAGTCCCTGTGGATTCGATACCCTAAGTACTACAACTACATCACTGTGCACTTGCAGTTAGAATAGGGTTAAAACTACACCTATCAAACACCCGCTTCCCGGTTAAACCGGAGACGCGGCATTAGGACGCCCGTTGAACCGAAAACGGTCCAACCGGGACGCCATCTCAACTGGTCCCAGGAACCCGGCGCTTCCTTCGTATTCAAATCCACCAATCACGTCACTCGATCAATCAACCTGCATCCGGACCTACGAGGGAAAAAGAAGGAAAAAGGAAAAGGAGGCCTGAGTAATTGTTTCAAACACAATTACCCAGTGAGGGGCGGATTTAGGGAACCCGCGGTCCCGGCTCACACTACACGACTACGAAGCACAAGTCCTAAGCTAATATCACCTTGCAAACATCACCCGAAGGCTTTATCACACAACCTACGTCCCAATGGACTACTACGAAATGAAAGCGTAAACAAATCGACCACAGAGTGTATTAAAATAAACAGCAACCAGAGCCCGCCATTGGCCCCGGTGCCCAACTCCAACTCCAACGAAATCGGAAGGCTCGCCGAAACCCCCCTTACGACGATACAAGGGTTGCGTACCAAACTCGTTATACGCAAGCCGTCACCAAACACCCTTTCAGGGGCCCTACCACAGTTCTAAGTAATACATGTCCATCAAGCACAAGCAACGTTTTCAGTTTAAGCGATAACCTAGCAGTTCTACGTTCTACAAGCAAGACACATCGAATACTCAGCTAAACCTACGATACCTAGGAAAGACAACATTAACTAAGGACTATCGTCCGAAATCGACAGGGCAAGCAAGGATAGATCCAAGAACCTCACCTTGGCCAAAGAAGGGCAAAAATCGTAATTTAGAAGCTTCATTAGCCCAAACGAACATAAGATCTGGAAAGAGGATAGAAAAAGAAGTGGTTTAGACTTTCGTTTCGACTAAATCGGGTTAAGGATGGTCAAGTTATGGTCAATTGAAGTTAACCAGCCAAACCGGATTAAACCGAACCAAATCGGTTAACCAAACCAGATCGGTTAACCCGACCCGACCCGGTTAACCCGACCCGACCCGACCCGGTCAACCCGACCGGTTAATCCAACCCGACCCGATCAACCCGACCCGACCCAGACTAAACCGGATCTTTAGAAACTGAATTGGGTCAAACCAGAAATAGGTTCGTCAAGAACAGACCCGTTTTACAAAACAGATGATAACTTTCAAACCGTAAGTCAGATTTGGGCGATCCTTACCTTTCTGGAAAGCTGAGATCGAGGGCTTTCCAACGACATATTGTGCGTTCCATGGTTCCTTACGGTTCAATGCTAAAACGCGAATCAATCTGAAGTCCCAGAATTGCTTCGATCTCAGATCTGCGTTTGGAAAAGCGATAGATCTGAGAAACGAGATTAGATCTCAGATCTAACACAACAGAGGATCAGATCTGTAGGAGGAGAAAGACAGAAGAAAGGATTTGATATAGAAGAGAGAATACTTAACCCGAGAGAAGAAGGGAGAGGGGTCCATGGAAGAGAAGAGGAGATCAGGCGGAGGTGGCTCACCGGGATGGCTGCGACGGCTGGTGGCTCGACGGGAGGACAAGGCTTCGCTGCGGGAATCTATTTTCTGACTTCTCAATAAGGTGGAGGCTCTATTTATAGGGAGATACCTAGGGTTTTCCAGAAAGAGAATGGGCTTTGGGTTTGGGCTGCTGGGCTTTATTCTTTTCCTTCAATTTTTTTAACATGGGCTGGATTTGGGCCATTAAATGCAGGTTCTGTATCGCAGTCATCAGCTATATCATCTGCTCCACCTTCTGTTCAACAACAGTCACACCATCGTATGACCACAAGATCAATGGCTGGCATCAGAAAACCGAATCCGCGATATGCTCTAATGGTCAGTAAGGTTGCTTATCCAGAACCAAAAACTGTTACATCAGCTTTGAAAGATCAAGGTTAGAGTCCGGCCATGACAGAAGAGATGGAAAATTGTCATGAAACTGGAACATGGTCTCTTGTTCCTCAAACTCCGGATATGCACATCCTCGGCTGCAAATGGGTATTCAGAACTAAGTTAAATGCTGATGGTTCTCTCAACAAGTTGCGAGCAAGGCTTGTTGCCAAAGGGTATGAACATGAGGAAGGAATTGATTACCTGGATACTTACAGTCCCGTGGTTCGCACTGCAACAATCAGGACCATTCTTCACATAGCCACAGTGCTTCAATGGGACATCAAGCAACTTGATGTACGCAATGCGTTTCTACATGGGGATCTAAATGAAATTGTTTATATGAAACAACCGGCAGGCTTCGTTAATAAAGCAAGACCTCATCACGTTTGTCTCCTCCACAAAGACATTTATGGCCTCAAGCAGGCTCCTAGAGCATGGTTCAACAAGTTTAGTACCTTTTTGATTGAGCTTGGCTTTACATGTAGCTATCCTGATCCGTCTCTCTTCATCTGCAACAAAGGACAGGATATCATCATTCTCTTACTGTATGTCGATGATATGATCATCACAGGAAATAACTCAAGCCTGTTGCAGCACTTACTTGGTCAGTTGAACACAACATTTCGGATGAAGGACTTGGGTGATCTTCACTATTTTCTCGGAATGCATGCTCAGTTTCATCAAAATGGACTGTTTCTCTCTCAGCAGAAGTATGCTGAAGATTTACTTGCGCTTGCCTCTATGTCTGACTGTGCACCCATGCCCACTCCATTGACTCTACAGCTTAACAAAGTACCGGACCAAGAGGTACTCTTTTCTGATCCAACATATTTCAGGTCACTAGCAGGGAAACTGCAGTATCTCACACTGACAAGGCCGGATATTCAATTCGCTGTGAACTTTGTGTGCCAAAAAATGCATGCTCCATCCATGTCAGACTTCCATCTGCTCAAACGTATTCTCCGGTATGTGAAAGGAACTATCACCATGGGAATCTCCTTTGACAGAAATGCAGATTTCACTATCACTGCATACAGTGATAGTGATTGGGCAGGGTGTGCTGAGACCAGAAGATCAACTGGTGGTTTCTGCACATATCTAGGCTCCAATCTGATATCATGGTATTTCAAGAAGCAGCCTACAGTCTCCAAAAGCTCCACTGAAGCAGAGTATAGATCACTGTCGGAAACTGCTTCTGAACTAACCTGGTTATGCAATGTTCTTAAAGAACTTGGCATCTCTGTTCCTGCTACTCCAATCCTTCTATGTGACAATTTATCTGCTGTGATGCTTACTGCTAACCCAACCTTTCACTCCAAGACAAAACACTTTGAGAGGGATCATCACTACGTCAGAGAAAGGGTTGCTCTTGGCTGTCTAGAAGTTAAGCACATTCCCAACAGGCTTCAGATAGCTGACATCTTCACAAAGTCACTGCCACAAGCTCCTTTCTTCTTACTGCGCAGCAAACTAGGAGTTCAGGTTCCCCCCACTCCAAGTTTGAAGGAGGGTATCAAAGACAAGCCCACTTCTGCAACAAAACCGAATATGGAATGGAGGCCCAAGCAGCACCAGCCCAACTCCAGTCCAGATCAGATTACCAGCATCAAAGAACAGGACAAACAGAGTCAAAAAGCAGTGAAGTGTACGACGCAAACAATCATGAACCAGACTGGAAAAGCAGCCTGCAATGCATCTACAGCTCATCACCTGCCAACGGCAAATAGATTTTCTGTATTGAGTGATGACGTGACAGATTAGATATTGTAAAACCCTAGTGTCACTACTATAAAGATGATGTATTGCAGTCTTTGTAACGTTTTAAGGAAAACGGAAATAAAAAGAAGTTTCAGTCTTTTCCTCACTTACTCAAATCTTTCAGGCGGGCCCCAAGAGAGAGGGAGAGAAAAAATGTACTTCAGAAGATGAAATAACAGCCAGGCAACTATAAACATACCCTTTGAGAAGAACTCTGAAACCTTCGAAAGTAGTTGAGTAGTTCTTCTTTCTTTAATTCATCGTCATATGATTTCCTTTTTATAGAATCAAGCAATACCTAGAGGCCAGCTAGGGAGATCAGAGATGGGGGAACTTGATGCACCGATACAAACTGATGAAATGAGAAAAAAATACCTCATATGCATTCTGAAGTTTCTTAAAATCTTCGGCTGCTCTCTCATTTAGAGAAGATTTCTCAACCCAACCATCTCCATCTTTCGCTTAATGAAAGTCCTTACAATCCTTGAGTAAAAAAGCGGAGCTGGTGTAAAATCGTTTGAGTACTAGGAATTATACTTCTTCTCCCACTGTTTCATTTATAGTTACATGAGAGTGTGATTAGCTATTTGTTAGATGGTTGAACCTTTTTTTTTTTTGCTTGTATGATTGATTGGCACACAAAATATGATCATCCCTTGATAATCCTAGTTCCTTGACTTCATTTTAGGCCCTTTCTCTTATTGATTTAAGCTTCTTATTCTCTTTTTTATTGTATTATCTTCTTGTTTGCTTCTTTGATCACTAGGAAATTAGAATCATCAATTTAAACTGAAATTGGCTTAGCTTAAGTAATGCATGTATTCTTGGTGTGTTGTTTCATCTCAAGTATGGATTAATCATCAAATTACTACAATTACATGATAGTATGTGAGTAATTGGTCTTAGGATTACAAATATCCTTTATCAAGTAGTTTCACCATAAGTTTCTGGGTTTGAATAGGTGAGGGTGATCTTATAATGATTTATGAGGTTTAAAACTTTGAAATCTTGTTTCTTACTTGTTAAAAGTTCTTAATGCTAAGATTGAACTTGCAAATCAATACTTGATCTTAAATATTTCTGTCACTGAGTATATATTAGTGTTTGAAACTCTATCAAGTGTTTTACATGTTTAAACAATGAGAATTGATGTTTAATATGTTTGGTGGTAATAAGAACATGTTCACAATGCATATCTATCTTGAAATTGCCAATGAGAATTGATGTTAATGCTTGATAGGTATAGAGTTATTATCATGAGAATGGAGTAGCTTGGTATGTTGTTCTTTGCCTAAGAAATTATTATATTGTTATAAACATTTTTTGATCAATTGTTGATCACCCAAACCGAAATCTCAATCCAATTAACTTAGTCTTTTAAATTGTCTTAATTATCATTTTGCTCTATTTTTACTCTGTTTTTACGAGTTCTGAATATTGCTTAAGTTTGTATTTCATTATGTGATCTTGCTTTGAAATGGGTACCCTTTATTTATTGCAAAATTACTTAACAATCCGCGAATTATTTTGGTTGCATTTAAATTGAGTGAATACTTATATTCTTAGTGTGTTTGATCACCAAGTAAATTGAGACCCCAAAACTACAAAAACTGGGCTGTGTACTTACAGCTGTGTGGTTAAAAAGATAACTTTTAGCTTGTCAGGAACCTGCGAGTAACTTGTCTTGGATTTGACACTCTATTCTCAGGCTGAGGCCCCTCGCTAAACGCTTTCTTCACTGAAAAGTGGGATATGGCAAACATGTAAGCTACTGGTTTGATCATGGGTTAGACCATGGGCCTCTTACAGATTTCATTGGTCAAGACGGCCCTCGCCTCTCGGAATTCCTGAAGAATTGTGTGTTGTTGACGCTTGCACTGTTGCTGGTACTTGGAGACTCCCTTCCGCCTGTACTCGCAGGCCTGATTTTTCATCCCTTTGGAACACCCTTCTACAAATGGTACCTCCCTCTCTTATAGCTAGTAGCGATGATTACTTCTGGCAAAATTTTGCCTCTGCTTCTTTGGATTTCTATGCCAAACAGAACTGGGAAAATATCAGACTTGGAAACCGGTTGCGCAATGGGCTAAGACTGTCTGGTACAAAGGACATATCCCCAAACATGCGTTTACCTTCTGGATAGCTCATCTGAACTGTTTACCGGTTAGAGCTTGGCTAAATGCTTGGGAGTTAAACTCCCCTGTTTCCTGTGGCATTTGCGATCAGTCTGTGGATTCTCAGGATCATGTAATATGGCAGTGTAGCTTCAGCAAACTTTCTGGGAGAACATTCTAAGGAGACTTGGATTTGCTAGTTTGCTATTCACAGACTAGGATAGTTTCATGCTTTGGCTGTCAAATGTGACACCAAAAAAAGACTGCAATTCTCTGCAATTTGGTCTCTCAGATCACAGTTTACCTCATTTAGAAAGAGAGGAACTCAAGGATTAATACAAAAGTTTCCAACTTCCCTGATAGTCTCATCAAGCAGATTGACAGGAAAGTAAAAGACTATCCATGCTCGCTCCCAAAGGAAGCACTTCTCGAATCTTCTTTCTCTTTGGTTTTCTCATGAGTAACTTTTGAGCTTATGATCATTCACCTTTGTTTCATTTAGGCTTTTTTACATTTTTTGGGCCCTTTGATTTTTTTCTTAGCTACGACCATGTAAAACAAACATTCCCCATTTTTTGATATATAATTAACATGTTATAAAAAATGGAAATCAATTTACATACAAAATGAGAATCATCTGACGAAAAGTATATCAATGTGAAGTTTAATTTTTTTTTTTTTTTTTTTAAGAATAAGACAAAATTTTGACCATGTTGAAATAGTATGAAACAAAACTGCTCTACGTTTTCCCCATTGACAACTTCTGAAAAAGGGTCGCAACAACATTATCAAATATACTATCTTGTGCTGCGTTATGCTATTTTTTCAGTCATTATGTGATTTTATTATATTATTTAAAAAAACAATTTTCTACTTTTCACATCAAACAGTGATTTTAAACCTTAAATTGTTGTAAAAATATTTTTGACAAAAAAAATAATATAGCTGTGATTTTGTGGAATTTAGAGAAATTGCATTCTAAAAATGAGTTTTATTTTCCATTTGAAAAACAAAAATGTTACTGTAGTAGAAAATAAATAATTAAAAGGACTAAATTAAGAATTTTTGCATCTAACACACTCCATTTTTAACCAAAATATTTTTTGGTCAAACGAAAAATATTCTATGGAAATATAAACTATTATATTCTACCTAATATATAGTCAAATGAAGAATAAACTATTATATCAATATTCAACTTCTTGCCTTACGTTACTTTGAATCATGGAAAAATGTAACGTCATCATTTCACTTATTTTCTTAAAAAATAATTAAAATATAGAAATATTTTTGTAGTCAACGAAAAATGGATTTATATGAGATGTTCTCATATCCCCATTAATGAAATTATATCAAATTAGATTTATATGCATTCATATATAATGTATTCAACATTTTGGCCAGCTATGATTCCTAAAATGTAAAAAAAAAAAAAAATTTCATTTTTAAAAAAAGTTTTATAGCCGTTTGTCGCTACATGTCGTTCTCTCATCTCTCATTTTATCCTATAAAATCACTAATCTTCTCAAACAAATCACAGCAAACCTTTTCATAAGTTTACTAATCCTCTCAATCAAACCCAAACAAGCCTTATCATAACTTTACTAATCTTCTCAGTCACATCCCAACAAACTTATCATAATCTCACTAACTCGTTAGATCTGTCTTTCAATCTTTTTTCCATTTCTCTCTCGGACCAACTTTGTTTATCAACGTAAGTTTTCTATGTCGATCTGAAAGTACAGTGGTCCCTGTAGCTGTCCTCGCTCTAATATATATTGTTCCACATTTTAACCTATATTTCAAGGATTTAACTGAATTTTTTAGGAATTTAATTAGTTGTTTAGCATCGATATAACTGATGTGATGAAGAAAAAACTCACCTCTAGGGTTTGGATTATACATATTTGTATTTTCAGTCTTATCATAATTATTATATGTGGGTTATTTCTGTATTTTTTTTTTCTTCAATTCTAGAATAATTTTATGTAAGTTTTGCTTCAGTATAGGTTTTGGAATGGAGAAAGATGGAACCGAATATACAAACGCTAAGGATGGGAAGCAAATGAAGAAAACTCTCCTAGACAGCAAAGAGTCATCAGATGATGTCTCTATGACGAGACCAAAATGAGTTGCAGCATGTACAAACTTCAAAGAAAGATCTATCCGTATCTCTCAAAAATCTTACCTTACCTTCCCATCTTATTTCAATTTTTTTCAGAATTGCCTCCGATTTTCTTTGGAAAAGTATGAATCTCATCAAATTCATCCTCTATATCATCTGCTTCTTCACTTTCTTATGCGTCATCTTCTTCTTCATTTTGGCTCTCCTCTTCAACTTTTCTCTTGCCATGCACTTGTCGCCGGTAATGAACCATTTTGATAGAAAATTGAGTAATACTCTCCCCAAATTTTGTCGATCAGGGAAGTCTTTGTTGCTTCCGTAGCTATCCTCTTGGATGCTACAAGTCCCATACATGCCCTTGGATTCATATTTAGTTTATTTTGAAATATTTTCTTCTTCTTGATGACCCATTTTGTGTGGTGCTTTTCCTCTATTTTACTTGTAAGATCAGTAATAAATGCACACTTTTTGGTTTCTTCTTTAGGATACCTTGCAAAAATTTGCAAGATTACTTGCGCATGGACGACCACATATCTCTTTTGGTGACATCTGGCAATTCTGGCAACTTCATTTGGAGATGTCATCAAAAAAATATTTGAGTTCCACAAGAACAATAAAGCTTACATATCTCTCGACAGCCGAGCAATCAGAACAATAAAGCTTACATATCTTCTGATTCCTCGGCTGTTGAGAGATATGTAAGCTTTATTGTTCTTGGGATCTCAGATATTCTTTTGATGACATCTCCAAATGAAGTTGCCAGAATTGCTAGATGTCATCAAAAGAGATATGTGGTCGTCAATGCGCAAGTAATCTTGCAAATTTTTGCAAGACATCCTAAAGAAGAAACCAAAAAGTGTGCATTTATGACTGATCTTACAAGTAAAATAGAGGAAAGACACCACACAAAATGGGTCATCAAGAAGAAGAAAATATTTCAAAATAAACTAAATCTGAATCCAAGGGCATGTATGGGACGTGTAGCATCCAAGAGGATAGCTACGGAAGCAACAAAGACTTCCCTGATCGACAGAATTTGGGGAGACTATTTCTCAATTACCGGCGACGGGTGCAGAAAATGGCAAGAGAAAAGTTGAAGAGGAGAGCCAAAATGAAGAAGAAGATGGACGCATAAGAAAGTGAAGAAGCACATGATGTAGAGGAGGAATTTGATGAGATTCATACTTTTCCAAAAAAAATTGGAGGCAATTCTGAAAAAAAATTGAAATTAGATGGGAAGGTAAGATTCTAGGAAATACTTCTACTTGTGAGCCTCTCTATAATTTAGTCACATGAAATCTGTGTTCAACACTTGGTTTCTCTTTAGTATAGAATGTTGCAATGACATACCATATATATATAGTATGTGAAGTTGAATTCAGAAGTTGTTTAATAATGACGTTTTCCAGGTGAGGTATATAATTTTGGATGCAGGTGCTTCTCAAAGATGTGCTTCTCAAGAAACCTCTTCAGCAGTAGCCCTAATGGCACCAATTACAGTCATTTGTAATCCTTTTCAAGAAACTCATTGTTATTGCTTTGATGGTTAGATTTTTCCGTAAAAGACAGTAAAGTTGAATCTATTAATCGGCTTCTTTCGAGAGCTTTTTCTCTGTATGATTTAAAAGTTATCAACGTAAAAGTTTAATTTCTCAAAAGAGAAAAGAGTACAAAATTTTCACCATGTTATAGAATAGTATGAAACAACACTACTGTGTCTTTCTTCACCATTGTTTCTTTCCTTTTTTCTTCTTCTTGCTGCTGCTACTACTAGTACTACTGGCAGTTGCAGAAGTAGGACTCTCGGCCACATTATCAAACATACCGGCTTGTGCGGCGTTCTGCAACCACTCGTAGAACTCTTCCTCGGTCATTGTTTCATCCATGTTTGCATTTGGCATTCTCTGGTTTCCTCTTTGCCCTGATGAACCACTTGTTCCTCGCTTTGCACCTGTCACGTTCGTGTTCACATGGAAACTCGGCTTGTGTGTGTTCGCAGGACATCTCATTCCCTTTCAAACAAAAGCACAATTTTAATCCTTCCGAAACAAAACCAAGCGAATCTCTTATGAAATGTCAAAGGCGATTGGTTTTACCTGACAGATATACCACTGAGAAGCTTCATATACTTTGCTGTCTGCACAAACGTAAGCACGCGGCAGATCAACCTGCGTTGCAACAACAAACCTTTCACATGACTATGAGAAACCATATCAATCTATTCATCTTGTGGATCAACCAGCACAGTGTCTATTTCTATTTTCGATCTTTTTCAATATAGTTCATTTACCATAGCTGAAACGAAAACTTGTTTAGTAATAAATACCTTTTGAAACAACCCGAACAAGACGTGTTGTGAAGATTGTTCAACCCAACCATCTCCATCTTTTGCTTGATGAAAGTCCTTACAATCCTTAAGATACAAAAAACGGAGCTAGCGTAAATCGGTTGAGTACTAGGAATTATACTTCTTCTCAAGAAGTTTCATCATTGGTGTAAATATATAGTATCTCTAAGATGCAGATGAAGAATTGGAAAAAACCTGGCACCATCTTGCTCTAGATTTTGATTTCTTTGTTAGAAACCAGGCATGGAGATTGCCACATTTTTTACACGCTATTTGTTTACACTCTCTTAAAGCTTCCTCTCCTTCACCTTCTGAGCTTCCAAAACCCGAGCCAGAGAAACCGTGTCCCCGACTATCCTGGTTCTTGATGATGCATTAAGTTAGCAGCTTACAATAAATACAAATAACACTTTGAGCAACAAAGATGTACTTCAGACGATGAACTAACAGCCAGGCAACTATTAACATACCTTTTGAGAAGAATTCTGAAACCTTCGAAAGTAGTTGAGTAGTTCTTCTTTCTTTAATTCATCGTCATATGATTTCCGTTTTATAGAATCAAGTAATACCTAGAGGCCAGCTAGGGAGATCAGAGATGGGGGGAACTTGATGCACCGATACAAACTGATGAAATGAGAAATTAAACATACCTCATATGCATTCTGAAGTTTCTTAAAAGCTTCGGCTGCTCTCTCATTCCCCATATTCTTATCGGGATGGACCAGCATCGCCTGTTAAATCATTCACAATGCTTACAAACTCAATATACGTTTTTGTTGCTTATGAGTATCCAGCTAGTTAACAGTATTACCTTTTTTCTATATTCTCGCTTGAGATAAGCCATGTCAACATTCCCATACCGAGGTACGCCCAAAGCTGCATAGTGGTCAGCACAATTCAATAACCGAGTAACTTCATCTTCAGATGATACTTCAGAGTCTGTTCCGCTAGTTGACGCGACTCCTGGGCCACGGTCTCCTGGAAAGCCAGGGCCGTTTTCGAAGGACGAACCATTTAAGGGCTCAGTGGGTCCATCATCTGTACTCTGCTGGTTTATTTTGTTCTTGAAAAAATATATAAGAGCATCAGTTGAGATGAAAGCAAGATTAAAAGCCAAAAGAAGACCTAGCCATCCGACATAACTCCATGCACTATAGACTGAATACACTGTTACGATAAACAGTGCAACACGCTCGTGCTTCATCATGAATGCCAGACCTTTGTATCAATAAACATTGCACACTGTATCAGACAAAATAATGCAAGAGTAGGGTTGTTACTACAAGATTGAGACAAGAAGGACTACCTCCGAAGAAGAGGAAGAGCAGTGTTGTCCAAAAGCTACCGTAGAGCCACAGCAAAACCAAACTAGAAATGACAAGGGCGATGGACCCAACAACAAATCCGATGAACAAAGACACCAGAACAGTTGCAACCTGTAATTATATTGAATATTAACGTATGCATAAATATTAAACATATAAGTAATTATATATGAGATTCTTACCGACATCACTATAAATTTGGTTATGCCCATCATGGAAAACGCTGAAAAGACACCACACCACATGATTGCAAAAAATGATGCTGTTCCCATCCGGATGAAAGAATCAAAACCTCGGATTGCACAGTCCAACCAAACCAAAGATAGAAGAAGAATTATGCTGCCAAAGTGCATAAGCCATCTGAAGACAACCGGACATACTTGCCGAACTTTCTTTGTAATAAGGTCACGGACTTTATATAGTCGTGATATGAGAGAAACTATCAAAGGTCTGTTTCTTTCCATCCACTGATTCACTTCCCTTGATATTGTAGCAGTGGGTATCCTCAGCCTCCTGATTACTGCATTGTATGCTAGCCCGATATTCTCCGAGGGGCTATTCGTGCTCAAAATATCCAACAAGCTTCTCATAACATCTTTGATGTGTTCACGACCAAATGGAGTATATCTAGCCTCTTGGGTTGTAGAACCAGTTACATTATGACCTCTACTGTCTCCACCTAAATCTGTCTCTGAAGCAACATGCTGATCTATATCCTTGAAAGAAGCAGAATCTTTGACTGCATCCATGTCTCTCTCTGAAGTTTCACAAACTGGACTACTTGTTGTCTGTTTATCATCTTGGCAATTCTCTTTCAGGACACTATCAGCTTCACTAGCCTTCCCTTGTCCCTTTTTAGAGAGCAAAGAATCAGAAGTTTTCTTTCTTGGCTTGGTTTGATTGTGATTGTGATCAATTCCATTCTTCTGTTGGCTTCCTTTCCGAGCCATTACTAATTCAAACAAGAAGACGTAAAGCGAAATCAACTGAAACTTTCTATATCATTTCCTGCCACTGGAGAAGTCGGAACAATCAGTTCAAGCGGCATAGCAATCTCTAAGAAGTAATCCGAATCAAGTGTTAGATTAAAACCCTAAAAGTATCGAATTGAGCTACTTAAAGTGGAGACTATTTTTCCCCAGAAAAATTAGGAATTTCAACTCGATGCAAGGATTCAATAACCTGGGTTCCACTACTTCAACATCCCAACAAATTCAAATTCATGAATCGAAATTTACGACCATAATCTCAAACAATATAGGTTAAGTTTCCTACAATTGAGCAGGAAGATCGATCTGGTTTTATCGATTCCATAGTTAAAGCAATTATGGTTTATCGAATCTCTTAACTCAATTCCGATCTACTTTGAGATCCAACACAAATATTGGGATAGGAATAACAAAACTTACAATTAGAAACGAGAGCAGGAAGATCAAAGCAGCTAACTTTCTTAGGAGATATTAGTCGAGAGTACGAGCGAATTTGAGAGAGAGCGAGGAAGAACAACCAGACGAGCTACTCGTAACTATCCAAGAAGGTTTCTAAAGCCCATCCGAGCCTCTTTAAAAAACAAAACAAAAACTTATTTATCTTTTGTATAAAAAAATAATTTATTTTGGTAAGAGATTTTTTTTTTTTGAACAACATTTTTGGTAAGTTATTGAATTTTTTTTTTTAGTCAAATGACATTTTATTACATAAAAAATTAAAAATATATACTATAACAACAGGAAACCGTCCTTGGTACAAAAATGTTGTATTTCCAAAAATTGTCCTTGGAGTCGTTAGGAATGTATTTTTTCATTAAGGTAAAATCTGGAATTTTTGGATATTTTGTCACGCAGGAATATTTGGCCGGGTCGGATTTGGAAACGAATATACACGCGGATCCTATTTTTAAATCTTGATCGTTGATTTCGTAAATTTAATATTATCCGTCGGATTAGTTAGATTTCTTAATCCTACCATTTATTTTTTTAACTAGGTATTGGTCCGCGCTACGCAGCGGGTTTTTTTTTAAAAAAAGTATTAGAGTGATAAGATTTATGCTTTGCTTATTGGCCTTCAAGCCTTTCCTGTAAAATATGATACCGTCCCTAGGTCTACGGAGAGACTTATGTGTCATTGAGGTAACTATATCACAATAATCGAATGGATTTGGACTTTCCTACAACATTTACAGAAACCACAATATTAAAGAGGATGCACCGAGAAGCAATTAAATACCACTGAGCAAACACAAAGATTATGTGTCTAACTCTCAACTATTGTAACTATAGCGGCTGTTTCCCACATTGAAAACTTCTTTATGTAGGTATATAATCCTACACTGGCTTCCAACCTTGCAAATCACAAGTGTTTGTTAAGCTCATTTTTGTACATTCATAAATGATACGCCAGAAAAATTTTAAGATCAGCCACCAAAAAAATTCTCATATTGGCAAAGAAAGTTGGTATGTAAATATCATAAGAAGAAGATTAAAAAAAAACACAGACACACAATATTAAACCATTGCAATGGTCACTTAAGAACTTCAAAATCCCTACATATAGCAAAAGAGATACAAGTTATATTACCCCTTACCAAACTCTTCTGCTTTCTTTAATTTCTCGTTGATCATCTCTTGAGTACGAGGATCGGGCGGAGGTAATGCTGCAGTTGGCTGCTGAGCTAGGATGGGCTGTGGCAAGGATGCCCTATCTTTGTTGAAGGCCTCCAGCAGCAGCACAACCTGTAGGGAAATAAGACGAAGGACTTGACTGTTAGTAACTTACCAGACGCGAAAAATAGCAAAGCACATAATCACAGACCTGTAAGTCCGCTCTCTTAGTTCTCATCTCTTCAACTAACTCAAGAGCTCTAATCTTTGGATCCGTTTTCCCTTCAAGATCAGCGATATAACATCATCACTTAAAAAATTATAGCATCATCCAACGTTTATACCACCACAAGAATCTTAGCAGAAGCTAGACATACAAACCACTAAGTACAAATTATAACCGAAAGATTATTTCGTCTGACAAAAAATAACAATCTTTCTTTCAAAATTAGAACTACTTTAAAAGGTGAAACCCCATCTCAAGCAACACCACATATTCAGCTTCAGTCAAAAGCACAGGGAAACTTCATTTCCCAGAAGATGAAAAACCTAAACATATCATACCACTTGGGCAACTAAAAGAATCAAACAGGAAATTGCAGATTTAGTTCTTAAATGAGTTAATATGCATCATGTAGCCTGATTAAGACAAATCAACCAATTTGTTCGTGGTAGCAAGCATATACCACTGAAGAATATATAAAGATTGTTGATTTTTTACTAAGAAATAGATTTTGGACTTGGCTAACCTGCCCCGCGCTCCCAGACACGCATTTTTAAATGTGAACGTGAGAAGACCTCCACGAATTCTGCAGATAAAGTTCAAAGAGATATGAGAACATAAATTGGCAAAGAGATACTGCTGATTCTGACAGTGAATGATCTATGTATCATGTATGAATGATTCTCCTGACATGTGTTAGTTCGAGCTGGAAACATCTCATGGTGCTAGAACTTAGGAACTTCAAATCACCAACTCTCAGATTCTGGTCGACGTAAACAGAAAATCACAAACTCAATTTGCATCTCATACATATATATCACCACCACATATTCTCCTTTTTGAACTTTATACCACGGGAAGCAAGCAAACACGCAGAGATAAAGTTCCAGTTTACTCCATCAACTACTATCTCCGCCGCAACAACAGACTCACCTTTGTTTCATGGCAATCTCATTGGAACATCCTCGGCTCTAAGGATCGGTTCGCCCATATCAAACTTAACCTGTACCCCCATACCAATATCAATCCACAGAAAAAAAACAAAGCTTTTATGAAGCCAGCGTTCATTCCGCTTCAATTGAATGTAAGCTGGTTATTTATTTACCTGCCCATCATCTTGAATCTCTCGAATGATCAGGCCAACACCTGTATGTATTGTAAAGCTGCCATGAAAAAAAATCCTTGAGAAACCATCGCAAATGTGACCCTTTTAACAGATAAAGCTATATCTAATACCTATGCTTTCCCTGTAGGTTCTCAATCTCAGTAATGAATCTGGCAAAGCATCGAACTCCATTGCCACACATCTAACAAATACATAAACTCTTTAATAGCTTTCGAACCCGAACTAATTCGGTTCATCAACAAAGCAAAGACTTTACCTCTGGTTCACGACCATCTGAGTTGATTATTCGCTTGGTGTAATCGGTGCCATTAATGTCTGGCATCACAAAGATCACTCAATCGGCACCAACACCAAAGTTTCGATCGCAAAGCTTCACCTCTTGCTCCTGGGTAATCTTAGGTTCCGATAAATCCGATTATCTACCTAATCACCAAAAGAAAATTAACAAATTTCAACAATATTATCTCAGAGAACATACAAAGGGAGAAAAATGGGCATTACCAAAATGAAATCGTTTCCAAGGCCAAGATACTTGACGAAATGGAGAATTATGCTTTCTCTTTTATCTAAGAAATTTCCCGGCGGGAATTTCTCAGCGGCGAAGGCGCTCATGATGGGCGAAGTGATCTGAAAACAGAGACATGGTGGAGTCGGAGAGAAGAATACGAAAAAGAAAAAAAATCAATCAGTGTGTTGCTTTGGGAAGACACTTGACTTATAGATCTATTAAGTGAAATGATGATGATCGAAGCGTTTTTTGCACATAAAAAAATCGAAGCGTTCCCTCTCAACAGCAGGAGAGAAGAATACAATTGATGAAGGAGCCACATGTCTTGTTTTCATTGGCACGCTAAAAAGAGAGAAAATAGTGTATTATTATGTATATGATTTTTTTATTTGGAATAAGTGGAAGATGATGTGTTTAATTGTTTTAATATGATTGGGTAAGGTTTTTTTTTCATTAATACATGTGTCAACACCTCAAGCAATACGGGTGCTGAGGTGTCAACAGCAGGAAAGACACTTGATTTATTATAGTAATGATTCATTTTGTCAACCGACTTACCATATATATTTATTTTCGTAGCCTATATTTTAGGAAACAGAAATCTGCAATTTTGGAGAATATTCTTTACAAGCTTGATAAATATCGATTTTAATTTATTTAATTAATTTATTTCCTAAAATGCACAATATCTTTTTAAATATCTTATTAATTCGAGTTTGAAAAAAATATTCTATGGCATATATCAAGCTTTTGAGAGAAGTTTATTAAATCCTATATAAAGAGAGCTTGGGTGGCCTAGAAACACAATCATTTTGCATCTTCCAAATTTTCAAAAAACTTTCTCTCTGTTTTTTTTTGTTGCTATAGAAGTATTCTTCCAGATCATTGAAATTTTAATCAAATGATCTGTTATCATTCATATTATTTTCTTCTTTTTTGATTTAAAATGTATTTTTATGGTTTTTGGTTTTTTATTCTGTTTTTTTCTTGGTCCCATGAAAGAAGAAGCTTGGTTATCTTGAGTTTTGGTGAATGATGTGAGGTAAAATATGGGTAGTTGCGATTTTCTTTAATACTTTTGGTTGAATCCATGAGTCTAAAATGTCCGAGTAAAGGTTGTTGCCCCTACGTCTGATTGATCTCATAAGTCCCGATAGTCCGAACCTCCCTGTCGATTTTTGTTTTGTTCTTTGGTATATGCTGGATACACTAGTTTATGAGTGTTTGATCAATTTTCTTTAGTTTGGAGATATTTTTGTCTCTTTTTTCATTTGCCCATAATTATGGGAGCAAATTAGGGAAGCTCGGTTATTTCTTTCATATTATTTATTTGTATACAATATTTGATTTTATATAATTAAATATATTATTCCTACCATTAATTTATTTTTTAATTTATTTTTTCAATAGACTTACCATTTATATTTATTTTTGTGGCTTATATTTTAGAAAACTTAAATATGTAATCTTGATGAATATATACTTTACAATCTTAGTTTTACAAAAAAATAATATTTATTTATTATTACTAACATTATTTTATTTAAAAATAATATTAGTTTTTTATCCAGAAAATAATATTAATTTGTTACACATTAATTTTTCATATTATTTGATTTATAATTTGATATATACCAAGGTAACTTTTCAATTTTTATTCTTTTTTTTAGTTGAAATACAATAAAAAATATTTACTTATGTAAATATGTGTATATTATTTATAAAATTAATATTTTATTTTAAATTATTTAATTATGTATCATTTGTGGATTTCAAAATTTATAAGTCTTAAAAAATTTTTATAATGTACTATTTGTTTGTATAAAATATTTGATTTTATATAATTAATTATATCATTCCTACCATTTATTTTTTTAATTTATTTTTTAATAAACTTACCATTTATATCTATTTTCGAAGCCTATATTTAGGAAACTGAAATATGTAATCTTGATGAATATATCTTTATAATATTAAAGAATATCACATAATCCCAAATTTATAGAAACTATTTCGAATATAATATTAGTTTTACAATATTCACATAATCCCAAATTTATCAATAGTTGCTTTGATTTAGATTTCGCATGATATATTAATAGATAATCTGGTTAGAGAGATTTCATGTTATTATTTGATTTAGTTGAATTATAGGGATATGTACTATATGAAATCTATATTGTTGTAATATTATAGAATTTAATTGCATTAGAACGTATTAAATGTAAATAGAATATTAGATGGGCCTTTCTAAGTATTAAGCAAAAACAGTTTCAATTTTGTCAAACTTTGACAAATTTAATCTACTTACAAATGCTCATTATACATCAATTTTGTCCAACATTATATAAGGCCCGCTATTTAAAACAAATAAAATATAATGTTGTCCAAAACTCATTCATAAAGAAACACAAAATATGTTTACTATCTAAAATTTAAACACACCAAAAATTAATTAGCTAGCATATATTAATTCTAAAAAACCGATATTAACATAAATAAAACGTTGTATAAAATTCATTCAAAAACTAAAGAAAAAATAACTGTTTGATTCACATGAATTTTAACATATCAATCATTGGTTAACTACCATAAATCAATATTAAAACTTTGATATTAACATAAGTTTTATAAATCAAACAATTATAAAATGGAAAAAAAAAAGAAAAAAAAAACCCACACGCTCAGTGTGGGTCGGATCCTAGTATATTTTAAAAAATCAAACTTTGATCTATAAGTTGTTTATAAATTTGTATTGTTGATCTAATTGATAATTTGATTAAGTAAATGTTTTTTGAGTCGTGAATAATGCTATAACAGACCAAAATGGTGGTGTTCCACATTGATACACATTAAATAATCTAAATATATAATTACACACTTCGGTCTATACATACGGTTATGATCTGGTTGTTTGCCTATACTATGGAGAATGCAAAAGAGGTTGTATTATTACGTTGGGCAGTCTGTAAAGAACAAATATTGCGGTTAAAGAATTTGGATATGTCAGACAGAGAGGAATTGGGGTCTTTTTGTTTGTTTTGGGGAGCAAAATTCATTACTCAGGGTTAAACGTTTTATTGTAACAAGGGTCGATGGTTCCACAAACATGATTATAATAATGATTAAGGGACAGATCAAAGACAGGATATGTAAAGAATTTTTGGCTCTTGAGAAGGGACACAATTCGGTAGTGAATATGGGTTTAAAAAAGAAAGACAACAAGGACACGAGAGAGGTTGAGAGAGATAAATTACTGAATACATTATTGATTTGTTTGTTAGAGAGGGTATCTTTAAACCATTTCTACACATATATGAAAAGTTATCGGATTATCTGATACGTATTTTAAGTTGGAATTGCCAAGGGCTTGGCATCAAGTGGACCATTAGCTATTTAAGGGAATCATGGTTCAAACATAAGCCGGAATTTTTATTTTTATTAGAAACAAAACAACAGCGGCCTTTTGTGGAAATGTTTCAAGGTCATTTTGGATATGATAACCTATACACTAGGCATGGGCGTTCGGGTATCCGTTCGGGTTCGATTCGGGTCTTTCGAGTTTCGGGTTTTCGGGTCTAGGCATGTAAGACCCGTTCGGGTATTTTATAATTTCGGTTTGGATTCGGTTCGGTTCCATTCGGGTTCGGTTCGGGTTCGGGTACCCGAAAAATCATAAAACAAAAATAAAAATTGGTTAATTTGAACAAAATTTTGTTCAATTTAGACAAATATAGCAAGAAATTTAGTATATTTCATTTATTTTGATTATTTTACCTATTTTGGTATAAAACTAACAAATATATTTAAGTTTGTAATTATAATTTTGTATTATTCTATTATATTAAATCTAAATAAAACTAATATTTTGGATATATAATTGTAGTTCGGATATTTCGGGTACCCATTCGGTTTTCGGTTCGGGTCGGGTTCGGTTTCGGTTCTTCGGGTATAGAGATTTAGGACCTATTCGGGTATTTTGCCGGTTCGGGTTCGGGTTCGGTTCCTCTTTTTCGGTTCGGGATCGGTTCGGTATTTCGGTTCCGGGTTTTTTTGCCCAGCCCTACTATACACGGTAGAACCTCAAGGTCTAAGTGGAGGTTTGACGTTATATTACAATAACATTTACAATGTCAATATTATTTTTTGAAATAATAGATTAATTGACATTGAAGCGGAGATCCAGAGTCAGAAAGTGTATCTAACTTTTATTTACGGAGAACCAAATCATCAACTAAGACATCAAGTATGGGAACGCATAACTCGGATAGGCATTTGTCGGAACGACCCATGGTTTATCATAGGAGACTTAAATGAGATCACATGAAATCATGAGAAAGAGGGAGGAACTTTACGTAGTGCAGCAAGCTTCGCAGATTTCAACAATATGATCAGGAATTGTGGCCTTCTGGAATTTCCGTTCTTAGGAAGGAATTGTGGCCTTCTGGAATTTCCGTTCTTAGGAAACTCTTTATCCTGGAGAGGTTGGAGAGGGGAGAAAATGGTACGATGCCGATTAGATAGAGCATTGGCAAACGAGGAATGGCACACTTTATTCTCCCAATCTTTTGTTGAATATTTAGGCATGATAGGATCGGATCATCGTCCTATAGTGGCAACTATAGAGGACAAGATACATCGGAAAAGATCACAATTTAGATTTGATAAATGATGGATTGGCCAAGAGGGTTTAATGGAAAAAATAATAAATGGGTGGCAATCACATGAAGAGGAACGCCAACCGAACATTGTATCTAAAATAAGGAACTGTAGGGACGAAATATCGAAGTGGAGAAAAAAAAATCTACCATATGGAAAGGAGAAAATAAATGATTTGAAAATGCCTTAGAAGAAGTACAGAATGATGATAGTAGGTCACATGAGGAGATCTTAGAAATTACTCGTAAGTTAAAAGAAGCATGTCTGGACGAGGAACTATACTAGCAACAGAAAAGTAGAAATATGCGGTATACATCGGGAGATCGGAATACAAAGTTCTATCAGGCATTGACAAAACAACGAAGGGCAAGAAATCGGATCATAGGTCTTCATAAAGAGTCTGGTGCATGGGTAACGAAGGATGAGGAGGTAGAAAAGGTGGCGGTGGTTTATTTTGAGGACTTATTTACATCATCGAATCCAACAGACATGGACGATTTCCTTCTTGAGGTCCCAAAATTAATAACAGAACAAATGAACATTAGACTAGCAGCGGTTGCATCCGAAGAGGAATTTCGACAGGCTTTATTTATGATGCATCCAGAGAAAGCACCTGGACCGGATGGTATGACGGCTCTGTTTTTTCAACAATCATGGCCTATCGTCAAACATGATATTATACGGTTCGTAAATGAGTTTATTCAGACTGGAGTGTTTGATCCTCGATTAAATATTACGAACATTTGCCTAATACCAAAGACGGAGCGACCCAGTCGCATGACGGAACTTAGACCCATTAGTTTATGCAATGTGGGATACAAATTGCTGTCGAGGGTATTATGCCAACGACTAAAACCGCTACTGCCGAAACTTATATCGGAGACACAATCAGCCTTCAGATATGTTCCACGGACTACGGACGAATCCATCGTGTAAAAGGAAATTCATGGCAGTTAAAACGGATATGAGTAAAGCATATGGTAGAGTGGAATGGATATTCATTGATAAATTATTACGGAAGCTGGGTTTCAGAGACCATTGGATAAGTCTTATGATGGCCTGTATCACATCGATGCAATATAAGATTTTATTAAATGGACAACTGAGGGGACTAATCAAGCCAAATAGGGGACTACGCCAGGGTGACCCATTATCTCCATATTTTATTCTATGTACGGAAGCATTGGTTGCTAACATTAAAAAAACGGAACGAGAAAAGGTTTGGACATGTTTGAAGGTGGCAAGAGCCAGCCCTCCGATTTCACATATGTTGTTCGCGGATGACAATTTATTCTTCTGTGAGGCAAATACAGAGGAATGTAACACTATACTTAAAATTTTAAAAGGGTAAGAATCTGCATCAGGACAACAAATAAATTTCGATAAGTCATCAATACAGTTTGGGCATAAGGTTAATAGCATAGTCCGAGGGGAAATAAAGATAATCACATGCATTACGAAGGAAGGAGGAATGGGTACATATTTGGGAATCCCGGAAAATCTGGAAGGTTTGAAAACTCAGATCTCTAGCTTTCTTCACGACATGCTTCATAGTAGAGTCAATGGATGGACAATTAAATATTTAACGAAAGGAGAAAAAGAAGTTTTGATAAAATCGGTCCCAACGGCATTAGCCAATCATGTAATGTCATGCTTTAGACTAAAAAAACGGTAACAAATAAATTGACTAGTGTGACGGTACAATTTTGGTGGAGTACGAACGGTAATCAAAAAGGGATGCATTGGATGTCTTGGGATAAATTATGTAGAGATAAAAATGCCAGCGACAGATTTTTCTAAACCTAAAGATTTTCAATTTGTGACACATTTAAATAAAATTGCAAACAAACCAGAACGTATAAACTGGATACAAACCAACATTATCATATCATAATTAGCCGAGATTTTTCCAAACTTATAGATTTTCAGTTTCTGACACATTTAAATAACATTGCAATAAAACCAGAACGCATAAACCGGATACAAACCAACAATATCATATCATAATATGCCGGAATTTTTCCAAACTTATAGATTTCCTGTTTCTTCTCAACAAGTTACAATAGAATGAAATAGAATTCCCTAACCATGTGGTTCAAACCGGTTTTGTTTCCAAAAATATCATAATTATTCGATTATGAGAAAGTTTCCTAAGATACGTACCGATTTTGGTTCTTATCGGTTTAGACAAACCGTCATGGTTTTATGATAATTGAGGATTTGTAAAGTCTCACGTTTCTTCATCAATTAAAAAGCTTGCATAACAATAAATAGAATATATTTTAGTATATACTCTTAATCCTATATATAATAGGAGAAGGGGGGGCTCTCTCAAGCTGCCACATCAGCCCCCTTTGATTAGTCAATTTTGATCAAAAGTTTTCACATCATCATTAAACTAAAAATATATATACTATTTAATGTACTGTTATTTAATTTAAATGTAATTAGTTAAAATTATTGAAACATAAATTCTAAATTTGAATTTAATTTATAACCTCATAAATATATAAATATTAAATATTATAAATTTTAAATATGTATTCCATATTTTTATGTAACATATAAAGAAACAAACCAATATGATATTGACACAATTATCGGTTGCATTAAAATCGGACATTACATATTTATATCAAACTTCCTTAACAAACATTCAAAAATAACAATTAATACATTCCTAAATTTCTCCAGCTTGATAATCAAGTTTACAAATAAATAGAAAACTAAATCTATATTTAACGCATCATAATATCTTTACACCTATATTCCCTTAACAAAAAACGAATATACTCAGGTATATATTATTAAGAAGATAAGGAAAAAAAACTTATCAATGTATAAATACACAATTATTGGTTACATTAGAAAATCACAACTACAAAATCTACAATTCCTCTTTAATATTTCCATATCAGAAATAATATCTTTTATAATTTTAAAATTTTCGAATAAAATCTGTAGGAGTATCCACTACGTCCTTATATCTCTTTAATATTTAGAAAATTCTTTTATAATTTAAAAGTTTTCGAATAAAATCTTAAGAAGTATCCTCTATTGCGTAATATCTCTTTACTATTTAATAAAATCTTAAGAAGTATCCTCTATTGTGTAATATCTCTTTAATATTTTGAAAATAACTTCCGTTGGAAGTAAGCGGCTGGAACAATAATATGTCAATCTCTTTAATATTTCTTTATATCAAGTTTTTTTAAATAACCAATACTAACAAGATATTATTATAGAATATCCTCCAAATCTTACCAAACAAAATCATCTCTTCCCTATAAATTAACATTTCGATGAAAGTAAAAATCATTCTTTCAATCAACAAAAATGTTTTTCTTGGTCACAAAACTATGTCCATCGTAGCCAAAACTACTTCATTTTATATTTCTGAATCTTATTGATACCAGATAGAGTGAAGAGAAGTTTCTGGTAATACAAGAGGTGTGAAGAGCTTAGGCTCAAACGGTTAAAGAGTTTCGATATCAAGCCAAGTACTGGCTATTTCCTGTTTGGTGAATAGAGGCAGGGAAGCAAGGGAATGTGTACTTACCGTAACATTTGGCCAAAACATCATTTCTGGTTTCTGAGAGCGCTTCACTAGCAATCACTTTTGTTCCTATACAAGCCTGCACGTATAGGATTATGTCAACAGCTCTTCCCAATCCAAGTAAGTCAAGTGTCGTTTGTTATAAATTTTGAACACTGAAGAGTTCCCCATTATGGATCGTTAACATAAAGTGTGACAGTTTTTCCATCTAATAAATGTTTAAACTTTAACCTCAAAAGAAGCAGAATCAGTTATGTGTTTTTCCAACGAATTTTGGATCGACGTATAATTTTACGACGTATTTACGTCGAATATTGCTTTACGTCGAACGTTTAACGACGAATCGTCATTCGTCGTAAATTTGTTCCAAAAAATATTTTACGACGAATTTGCGACCAAAGCAGACATCCCAAGACCTTTGTTTTCTTGTAGTGAATCATATAGATAATTATTACAAATATAATTATTATAAAAAATAACTTGTAACTATAATATTGTTAATTTACTAACTTGATAAAATGAGAAAGTAGTAGAATTATTTTACCTGTTTAAAAAGATATAATGTTTTTACTTTATAAAATTGTAAATATGATACACATATATATATATATATATACACTCTTATGACATAACACAAGCATTCAAATTTGAAAAAGTTTATTCGGTTTAGTTTAATTTTTAGTTGAACCGCATGATTGATTAAATATATTATATAACTAAAAAGACTAAACCGAATAAAATATATTAGTCTGAGTCCTTCCATAAATTATTTGACTGTATGTTTATTTGAGCCCTTTCAAAGTATCAATTTTGAAATCAAATCAATTAATGTTATACCATATACTACCTAATTATAATTACAAAACTTTTCAGCATTAGTTATGCAATAAACTTGCATTCAAACTAAGATATGGATTGATCATATAATGATAATAGATGCAATAAATTGTTTTTGACAAAATTTACAAATGTCAGTTTTTTTTCTTTTTTGTATGAAAATTTCACTTTGACTACCCATACAAGCAAATGGCAAATAAATGTTAATGACTTTTTTTTTTTGCAAATAATAATTTCATCACACGCAAATATAGAAGTCAATTAAAAGTAAACGTTTTCCAAAGACCAAAAGTTATATATGTCCCATAAAAAAATAAGAACATTTTTATTTCTCAACAGGTTTCATTAAAAAAATACTATGGGTATTACAAAAACTCTGGTCACTTGTTTATTCGTAGTGATATTTAAATATTAGTTTAGTTATTTTTGTTGTAAGAAAAAGTTATTTTCTAATTAGTGTTGATTAGCTAATAATGTAGAATTTGTAATGACTATATGTTTGTGTTTATATATAAAAATGCATTCAAAAGTTATATGTTTAAATTAATTAGATTTATTTGGACATGTTAAAGTTGTCTTTTATTGATATGTTATTTGTTTATATAGAAGAAAACACATAATGTATATATTACAATTAATTATTTTTTTATACAGGTGCAGAGATCCAGAAAAAAAAAATCACATTTGACCATTGTAAAGTTTTGTGTACGGATACATATGAACCGTTTGAATGTCAACATGACTGTTTTATTTTATAGATGGCTACACAGATTTTGGAGTATGTGCTTCTCCTTCTCCTAACGAACCTAAGCGATGTTGTTGCCAAGACAAATAGAATCATCTCCCATATATACAGTAAATGTTTAATGAAAATTCATACATACCGGACCTATCTTTTATATATCGCTTCAGTAATTGCAGTTTCAAGAATTAAACTCTATAGAAGTATCCCCTACAATACCCTCATCTTTCGGTGGAAGATTATAGAAATAGATGGGAAAGTTTATGAGACCATGAAGATTTATGTTATTTCAAAGATATTTTGTTGAATGGCCCTAAGCCCTTTACAACTTTCTATGTTTCATCTTCAGTGTTCTAAAATACGTTATACGCTAGCCGGACGATTAACCACCGTATACCGTATAAATGTATATACGGACGTTTATGCAGAGTATATACGGTGAATATTTTTTTAAAAATATATAAATATATACACAAATATATGTCATATGTAATTTTTTATTGATTTATTAAATAAAATATAAATTTATAACTAATATATAATTTATAATTTTATAAATTTAAATTATTAAAATATGAATAGTAAACATAAAGTAAATTAAAGATAAAAGATGATATTTAAATTATATTTAGATTTTATATTTTTAAACTAAAATGGTGGAAATTTCATAGTTCTCCAATTAATACTACTAAATTAAAAAGTTAACTCAAATAGTATGATAATAAATTAAATTGTATTTTTTTTTTTAAAAATATATATATATATATATATATTTTTTTTTATATAAACTGTATAAGTATGTTGACAAAAACGTATAGTTACCGTATATACAGCTGAATAAACTGTATATACAGTCGTATAAGTTGTATATACTCTGTATAATTGATTGTATCATCTAAAATGTATTATCTTACCGTATAGTCAAAAACAGTACAGTCCTTCACCGTATTGGCCATTTTTTAGAACACTGGTTTCATGTTATCACTTGAATTCATTTTAAGCAGAGAAAAAGTAAAAGCAGTGGTAAACATGTTACGTTTTAAGGATTCAAAGTTAAAAGCCTTAACAAAATCTAGAAAGTGTATATCAGCCATGGAGACATTTTTGGATCGAGTTCTTCCCCACGGAAATAACGTATTCCTTAAGCTGCAATCTGGTGTCCGTAACAATTTAGTAAATTGTTATGATATAGAAACGAAGTTATGTAAGTAACAATTTATGATAAAACCATTACAATTCAGACATTAACGAGTACCAACAAACAAACAAAAACTAAAACTAAAAGATAAATAAAAGACCGAAAGCAAAATACATAATAATATAGTCCATCATAAGACGAACTGCTTTTGACTTGAGCTGCGTCGGTCCTCCGTAGTAGAAATATTGTCGTTCAGCTTCTTGCCGCAGTAAAAGTGGGGGTGAGTTCCTAGTATCACAAGGTCTTCTAGCGGCTGGAAATCATTTCCGCCAGTGCGATTTGGGGGTCGCGCATGTAAGCAACCTTTTCTACACCGCTGTCAGGAAAACAGCCCGACCCCATTTGGGTTTTAGTGTGCCGGCCAGATATATTCAGGTTAATGATTTCACCACCCCACTCTTCTTTCTCGGCGTACTCAGTCTGGATGGTGAAAATAAAAGCCGGCCAATATCCAACTAGCTCGAGGACACTATTGTTAAGGATGACACCAAGCACCAATTCCCAGCTTTTGATCCTACATTTGTGTGTTGTTTATTTATTGGTTAAACAAAATTATGTATGTAATATAACCAAAATAATATAAATGTTCTTACCTTCTATTTTCGAATAGTTAGATCGGTTTGGAAGCCTCCAAAAATGGATGTTCGATGTATAGCACCTCCAACCATAATTGTTCGACTTGTTCGTACGAAACCGCCACATTCAAGGCAGTAATACCCCATGCTGTTGTAGGCATATGTCTAAAACATAAGTGCCCAATCAATACAATAACTTTTTTGAGTGATTGGACTTTTAAATCTTTTATCATGACTCGGATTATATTTTCAAATTAAACTTTAGATATATGAATCAAACATATAATATACCTAAATTTTGAATAGTGATACTCAATAGTTCGACTTATAGCACTCGATAGAAAATTGCATTATTAGTGGTTAAATAAACTAGAAATATGTGGTTAAGACCACACAAAACAAGATATCACATTTATTAGAAACTATTTCTAACCCATATCCACACATTTTTTTTTTCAAATGCAATAATTAACTTGAATCAAAGGTTTCATTGTTATCATTTCTTTAAAGATATTTTAATAATCTAATTTTGTTGTTTCTGCATTTTTTCCTTATTTTTGCTCATATTTTTCTTAGATTTTGTTTATATTTTGCATAATTTTGTCAAAAATTCTTCTTTTCTTTTATGATTTCTTCAATGCATATATATGATTATCACTTAAGTTTGGTAAAAATTGTTATATACTGCATTATCTGCCTAAAATCTGGTTATATTGGTTAATTGACTGGTTCTTACTTGGTTCAAACTACTAGAAAATATATTTTAGAAAATTATTTGTGAATAACTGCATAAAACATTTTTATGACATAAAACTATTTGATATAAAACAACTAATTTATTATTTACAACATCAAGAAATCATAATAATAAATATATTGTTATCTTGCAATATATTTTAATATATCTCTATATTTAGCCAAATAGTATTAATTTGAAAATAAATTTCGGTCAATTAGGTTTGTTCTAGGCGAGTATTTCCGTGAAAAATGTATGGTTCGCTTTATAACTAAATTTTGTTCGTGATTGAGTTGTGAATTTTAGTTCAGTTCGGTTCATATTAAATTAACATGCTCACTGTTAATATACCTTCAATATATTTAGAGAATTAAGCTATCTCTTCTGCAACAAAACACTCAATTTACAGATTATTAGTAAATTTAAGATGAGCTATCAAAGGAATCATGAGTCAATTTTATCTAACTAAAGATGAGTTCTTTTCTCATAGATTTTAAAACTTTCTTCTAAACTCACGTGCTTTCACCCATTCAAAAACATAATCAGCACTGAGAGCATCCAAATCAGCAGGAGAAAGACAAGTAGACGCACCAGAAGGGTAACGAAGCTCCTTTAACAAAACCCGAAGACATTAGAAACTCCAGGAGCTTGGGTCGGTCATTCTAATAACTCTATAAAAGAGAGTTGGTATGAAAGATTGAATCTATCAATTGACTTCCCCCGAGAGATTTCGTTTTATATGAATAAGAGAAGAATATCAAAGTGAAGTTTATTTAGTTTTTCATAAAAATAGAACAAATTTCTGACCATGTTGAAAAAATATGAAACAAAGCTGCTCTGCGTTTTCACCGCTGGCAACTTCTGAAAAGGGGGCCGCAACAACATTATCAAATATATTGTCTTGTGCTGCGTTATGCTATTTTTCAGTCAATATGTGATTTTTAATATTATTTAAATTTGTTTTTTATTACTTTTCAGATCAAAATGTGATTTTTAAACCTCAAATTGTTATAAAAATATGTTTTGACAAAAAAAACAATATAGCTGCGATTTCGTGTAATTAAGAGAAATTGCATTTTAAATTGGAGTTTTATTTTCCATTTGAAAAACAAAAAATGTTATTGTAGTAGAAAATAAATAATTAAATGGACTAAATTAAGATTTTTTGCATCTAACGCTAGGGCTGGGATTATTACCCGGGATCCGGATCCGATCCGGTATCCGCTCCGGATCCGCTCCGAAAAAGCGGATATCCGGGGTGCCGGATCCGGATCCGGATAGTAAAATCACGGATCCGTCGGAACCGGATCCGGATCCGGATAATAGAAAATTTCAAAACCGGATATCCGATAACCGTTTATATTATATTATAATATATTTTTATTATATATGTTATAGTAAACATCTTAAATTTATTTGTATTAACCATAAATTATGGAAACGTGAAATTATATCTGATTGTTCATATTCTTCCATGTTGTATCTTTGTTGTGGGCTTAAACCTTATTATATTACTAGTTCTTCTATGCCAATATAGATCATAAATCTTGCGGTTTGTTACAAATGTACATTTGGATGCTGAGATAATGGATATGTACAAATGAGTGCTTACTGCGTGAAATCATTTTAGAAGTTAACACTAGTTGCGATCATGTCATTTCCTTAAACTGATTGTATATTGTTAGTTAAGCTTGAAATTTTTGATAGGCTGAAAAATCCAACCGTAATTTTAGCTGTTTTTCAGTCATATAAACACATATGCAATTAGTACAGAAATTGAGTTGTTTGTATTGTTGTTCTTTGAATTGATTGTATAGCTTTTTCAGTCGTAATGCAGAAGATGGACATGGACTTGAAGATACAATCTTTTTTGTTGTTTTATCTTATGTTACTTGATCTTTTGTTAGTTAAACTATTTCTTTTTATCTCTTTCACAATGATCTTTTGCTATTATATTTTTGTGTAAAAAATATACTCTAAAAATAGTTAAATTTCATATCGGATCTGGATATCCGTGGATATCCGCGGATATCCTGTATTATTACGGATATCCGAAAACCGGATATCCGGAATAAACGGATCCGGATCCGGATAGTCATATTACATATCCGGTGGAACCGGATCCGAATCCGGATATCTCAAAAAATTATTAACCAAAATATTTTTTGGCCAAAAATATTTTTTGGCCAAACGAAAATATTCTATGGAAATATAAACTATTATATTATACTAATTATTATATAGTCAAATGAAAAAATAAACTACTATATCATATACAACTACATGCCTTCCGTTACTTTTTTTTTTTTTTTTTGATAATCCAGGGAGGATCCCAGACCAAGGTCCAGACTAATCTCCCTGGGCCCAGTCAGGCCGCAGGCCAGCTTCACCTGGGAGGGTTTTCCCTGGGCCTTAGGCCCAGTGCCCGCGTTGTGAGCAGAGGAGGCATTTTTGTTTCCGCCTGGAGTCGAACCCGGATGGTGTTTGCCACCACGGACCCTTCTACCACTTGGACTACCTCAACCGCCTTCCGTTACTTTGAATCATGGAAAAATGTAACGTCATCATTTCACTTATTTTAAATAAAATTAATTAGAATATTGAAATTCTTTTAAAGTCAACAAAAAAATTGGTTTACATGGGATGTTCTCATATCACCATAAATGAAATCATATCAAATTAAATTTATATGCATGCATGTATAATGTATTCAACATTTTGACCAGAATGATTCCTAGATTCCTAAAATGTAAAATAGGATTTCATCTTTTTAAAACGTTTTAGAACCATTTGTTGCCACCATTTGTTGCCACATGTCGTTCCCTCGTCTCTCATTTTATCCTATAAACTCACTAATATTCTCAACCAAATAACAACAAGCCTTATCATAACTTTACTAATCCTCTCTATCAAATCCTCACAAGCCTTATCATAACTTTACTAATCTTCTCAATCACATCCCATCAAACTTATCATAATCTTACTAGCTCGTTAGATCTGTCTTTCAATCTTTCTTCTATTTCTCTCTCGGACCAAATTTGTTTCTCAACGTAAGTTTTCTCTGTCGATATGAAAGTACAATGGTCTTCAAACCCTATAGCTGTCCTCGCTCTAATATATGTTGATCAACATTTTAACCTATATTTCGAGGATTTAACTAAATTTTCTGAGGAATTTAATTATTTGTTTAGCATCGATATAGCCGATTTGATGAAGAAAAAACTCACCTCTAGGGTTTGGATTATACATATTTGTATTTTCAGTCTTATCATAATGATTTTATGTAGTTCATTTCTTTGTTTTTTACTTCAACTCTATACTAAATTTCTGTAAGTTTTGCTTCAATTTAAGTTTTGGAAATGGAGAAAGATGGAACCGAATATACAAACGCTAAGGCTGGGATGAAAATGAAGAGAACTCTTCAAGACAACAAAGAGTCAACAGATGATGTCTCTAGGACGAGATCAAATCGATCTGCAGCATGTAAAAACTTCAAGGGAATATTTTCCGGAGATATATGAATTTTGCTACTTTTCAAATCAAATTGTGTTTTTTAAACCTCAAATTGCTATAAAATATATGTTTTGACAAAAAAAATAATATAGATGTGATTTCGTGGAATTTAGAGAACTTTCATTCTTAATAATTTTATTCCCATTTGAAAAAGAAAAAAAAATGTTACTGTTGTAGATAAAATAAATAACTACTAGATTTTGATCCGCGCGGGATAATGTCATATTTTATACCAATTTCTATTTCAGATATTTTTAGATTCGGTCGTTTAAACCCGTCAGAATTAAAATATGCATATTCAAACATGTTTAGACTCATTTAAATCCGTTTATGCTCGTTTATAATTGTTTTTTAAAAAAATAATACAAAATACAGAAAATATATATTTGAATATATTTGTTTTATAAGATGAGACATTACACTTGTAAAATCTCTTCACAGCCCGAAGAGAATGTAATAGAGAAGTTTTATGGGCAACACAATCAGCATTTCTAATACTACACTACAATCAAACAAATAAACGAAAAAATCACAACACTCGTTAACACAAGAATTCTTATCAAATGACAAAGTTTCACAAATGTAAGCATAAAAATATATAAAGAAATGAAGAAATAAACTTATGTAGAGCGAACACAAACGGTACAATTCCCTGAAATCAACTAAACTCAAATTACAAATTAGAAATTAATTAAATATTTCTGTTCTTTTCTTTAAAAAAGAGTCTTTCAGCAAGCATTACAACTGCAAAAAGAAGAAACTTAGTGTGAAACACTACGTGATAAACTAACGGGAATCTTCAAAACTTTTTAGCAAATATGCATTCTTTAAGAATCGTCTGTAACTTCATGTGGCTTTTCATGTGTCTCCATTTTCTCAAGAACAAGCCAGTATGGTATCCAAAGACTGATGCAAATGCAATAAGTGGAACCTGAAAATTTTCTTGCATATCTTAGTAAACAGTAAATATACAAGTCAGCAAAATATTCTAGAGAAATAAAAGATACCATAGTAAAAGCCAATAAAAAAGTTTCGTTTGTATGGAAAGTAGAAACGATTATAATATATTTATATGGATCACGAAGGCTAATACTCAGTGTCGGTATAATCTTACCAAGTCTTTTAGCTAGTTAATATTTATTTTCGTATATAACAATTCATAACAATATAGACACTCAGATAGATACACTTATTAACAACTTCGATTACCTCTCTTAGTTTTAGTTGTTGTTGTTGTAACTCAGGGTTCTTAGTGTGTGGATATTGGCACACCTGAATCATTTCTCAAATTTTTGTAAGTGTTTGAAGTGTTCTCGTTACTGGTCCAACATTTCCATCACCAATCACACGTCCATCGATTTCACAACCTGTAACAAAAAGAGCATTTTACTGTGATTATAGATAAGGATGTCATGTTTGTAACTCATAGATTCAAGTGCAAAAAGATCGAGGATGCTTTATTTCAAAAGCTAATAAATACTATACATGCTTAGCTTTCAACCATAGTTCATGTTGTCAATACCTGAAGAACAAAAAACATGCATTGTTAGATTTTGTTAGAGAAAGAGAAAGACACATAATGACATTGAAAAAGTATATGTGATCTGCTGACAATAAAGAATAAATGAGGATGATGATTATATTTATAGTAGATAAGAATTTTTGTCATTGGTTTTATTTTCGAATTTTAAATAAATGTTGACGGTTTTTAAGAAAATTAGAGATTTGAATTTGTGTTGCTAATATGGAATATTCTTGATTTTCACATATATTATGTTAAAAATCTATTGCATCTGATTCTATAGTGTTAGTCTACGAGAGAATATTATTTTGAGATATATATGAGATTTTTAGTATAATTACAGATTTTATAATCAATTCTATAATTTTTTCCAATGCTTCAACTATGGAGAATATCAACCGCAAAATCTTGGGTAAATATATTAAAATCTCAAAGATAATTTATATGAATTGAAATATCCTCAATTACCGGCATAATGAAATTTTAACTGAAAAAGGAATGTTCCTTATTTTCATTGGAGTAGAATATTATTTTAATAAATTAATTTAAATTAAGGAAGTTGGAATATATATTTGATGATTATGTTTTTATATATGGATTTTGTGCCAACAATAAAATCGTACAAAATTAGTGCTAAAAATGTGAATTATAGATGCTATAAAACTGTGTTTTTTAAACCTCGGACAGACTTACGACGGAGTTAAAGAGTGTGGACTTTCCAACGTTAGGAAGACCGACGATTCCGGCTTTCAAGCTCATGCTTACTCACTGCTTTTCCTCCAAAGTAAGCATCACTGCTTTTCCTCCAAAGTAAGCATGAGCTTGAAATCCGGAATCGTCGGTCTTCCTAACGTTGGAAAGTCCACATTCTTTAACTCAGTCGTAAGTCTGTCCAAGTTTCTGTGTCTTCTTCAAATCAAACTGTGTTTTTAAAACCTCAAAATGCTATAAAACATATGTTTTGACAAAAAAAAAATATATAGATGTGATTTCGTGGAATTTAGAGAACTTTCATTCTTAAGAATTTTATTTCCCATTTGAAAAATAAAAATAAAAAATGTTACTGTTGTAGATAAAATAAATAACTATAAGAAATAAGTTAAGAATTTGTGCATATAACACTCTCCATTTCTAACCAAAATATTTTTTTGGCCAAACCAAAATATTCTATGAAATATAAACTCATGAACACTCATGAAGAAAGTGAAGAACATTCAAAGAAGTGGATGAATATGGAGAGAGAAGATGATTTGTGTCGAAGAAAGAGAAGAGAGAGTTCGTGGGAGGAAAGGAGAGAAGAGATAGGAGGGTGTTGAGAGATTTGTGAGCGATTCCTTAAATGTGAAATGAGAGAGAGAGAGAGACCATGGTTTAAAAACAAACTAAGTGCATGAATCTCTTAAGATTCATTGAATCTTTAGGTGAGAGGTGTCACCATATGAAGATAGAGGTGTGGCACTTGGCTCTCAGAAGATATTCCCCCAGATTCTTGTGTCCCATTCAACGAATCCAATGGTTTAGATTCCTTGAATGTTCGTTTAAACCAATCGGTGAATATTTAGCAATATTGGTTCATTCCAATGAAAAACCCATGAAGCTTCTGAAACAATTCCTCAAAGCTCTTTGTATTTTAGTAGAATCTATAAGAAACATTCCGTAATTCATTGCCCCAATTTTGGCCTCTCGTAGTTCCCATACCGTCTTTTAGAAATTTTATCGATTTTGTCGGTTTCCATCCCGACAATCCGTAAACCCTTTTTAAAATCCGTTTTCTACTTTCTCCACATTCTAAGTGATTTCCTTAATTAAAAAGAGAATCACTTGGCCCGTATAGCTTCTATATTCTATTTTGGTAAAATTACCAAAATATCCTTAGCTTCTTGAAATTATAGAAGTGCTCTCGGTTGACTTCCCGTTGACTTCTATCTTGCCCGTTGACCAATCCTTAAGACGGGGTATTACAAGACTAGCATCATATGGTACTTTGGCAAGACTCCTTGGTAGAGAATGCTTAGTAGACTCTCCTTTGAGAAACCATGGTGAGGGCATGCATTGTGTATCCTTTGTATCTCTCTCAAGAATCTCCAAAGTTTTATGTGCCTTTTTTTTGAAGTTTGAGATTTCATTTCTCAACCTTTCTATTCTTGTTGATGAGAAGAAATTTGATAAGAATGCCTTCTTGCATTGATCCCAAGAGGTGATGGAACCTTGTGGAAGGTTTTTTCCCATATATTAGCTCTATCTCCAAGAGAGAATGGAAATACTATCAGCTTGAAGGCGTCCTCTGAAATTCCGTTGATCGTGACGGTTCTACAGAGCTTGTCGAAGTTGTTTAGGTGGTCTAGAGGATTCTCCATTGGTAGTCCATGAAAATTGCTGCCTTTCACACTACAAAAATTATGAACATTGATAGCATAATACAATAGCACGGTTTTCCAAACTGCTATTGAAAATAAATTTGAGATTTTTTTTAACTTTTAATAGCATTAAAATAACGCTAAGAAAATGAATTAGTAAGCGGAAAATAAATTTTGCCTAATCCGCCAATATTTAGATAAAATTTCCCAATACCGCCAAACCCTTAAACAATTTCCCTCCTATACTCTACCTAAAAAATTAGCTTCCCTCTTCTTCCTCCTTAACAAAGAAAAAATAATCTATTTCATCTACTTCTCTCGTCCTAGGATTTGAGATCTCAGAAGAAAAAAAATCTCTTTTGGCCTCATCGACTGTTCCAACACGTTTTAGCTCCCTTCATCTTCTCCATCGACTAGATTCGGTGCGGTCAGGAACGGCGAGCCACTGGATTTCTCGCCTTTTCCTCCGGCGCTTCTCTGCGGTGGATTTGTTCCCCGGTAAGTTCAGGTTCAGGTTTTAGCTGTGTACGTGTTTGAGGAATACCCATGTGCAGGAACACAACTGTTTGTTTCTGGTTACTAATCAGAATTGCCAATCTAATCTCGTATTGCAGGCGGAGAAAGCAGCCTTCGATGAAATTGGGAAGAAGAAAGAAGAAGAGGTAACACCTTCCCAACCAAAGATCTCTCAAGATTTTTTTATCTAAACAATTATTTTCAAGTTGGGGAGTTTTAACAAACCAAATGATTTGAGTTAGTTTTAAAAAAGATAAATCTGGACATCATGTTTTTTTTTTTAAGATTTGAAACTGTTTCATGTGAGCTAATTTCCGACGATTTTCCCTTTTTTGCAGAATGTTGATGGCGATTCTGAAATGGTAGACTTGTGGGGTGATGATAATAAAGGTTTGTTTTTTTGAAACATTGTACTTTCTGAATCTGTTTTTCTCAGTTCTTCTATGGAGAGATGTTAAGATTCAATGTTTTCTTTGGTAAAAATCTTGCAGGAGAACGTGAGAGCAACCCTAGAAAGGTATTGTGTCATGTAATTAAATTGTTGGTTTTCATTTATTCCTCTATAGGAGAAAGTGATTTGGTTTTAGACTGAATCAGTTGGCAATAAACCTTTTTCTGGTGTACAGATTTCGAAAATGACTTCGACTATTCCAGCAGTAGAAGTTGATCCTGTATGATGCTCATACAACCCTACAGCTGAAAGCCACGAGGTACAAAGCCTTTACTATGAATTAATTCTCACAATTTTGATCTGGTGTTATTGTCTTATGTATGGAACTATGAATACATATTTGGTATTGACATCTCTCATATTATATATATATATATATTGCAGGATATGTTGGCTGAAGCAGTTGCGCAAGAAATGCATAAAGTTTACAAAAATGAGTTAGGGCCTGAGCCTGTTCCTTTGATTATTGATGGAGACTCGAAAGTTGAAAACGAGGCCTGTCTTTTGAGTGTATGTAATAGAATAATTAATGGAAAGAGTTCCTACTTTATTGGAGTAGACAATGGTAGCGAAGGTGAAGATGACGATGACGTTGGAAATGAAGTGTCTGAGGCTGGGAATAAGTAAGCTTTCTATATTTCCAGTCTGGTTTAGAGAAATGATTTAGAGAAACACTCTGGTTTGAGGATTTTCCAGACTAAAATGATTTAGAGAAACACTCTGGTTTGAGGATTTTCTCTGCATCTTGATTTGATTATTGATTTATCTGTGTGTGATGTGCTGATTTTGTGTGTTTGTGCAGAGCAAGTTGCAGAATTTGGCTGGGAAACACTCGGATGTCCCTGAGAACTTGAGTCCGACATTCACGAAGTCATATGGTCTCCCTGTTGGGTCATGGATTGGACAATTCGTAGCTAAGGCCATGACATTATTCATGGCAATTTATGGCTATACTACCCACGAAAGTTTTCCATGCTATATGCGGCTATATAGCCACGATTTAATTTATAGCTATCCGTGGAAGTCTAGCTACGAATTGTCATGCAAAGACGATAACCACGAGCCCATAACCACGGATTTTTTCGCGGCTATCCGTGGCTATGGCTGAAATAGCCTTGGATTAAACCCCATAGCCACAAATAAATCCGTGGTTATGAGACAGTTATTCACGGACCTTTAATTATGCCCAGAAAATAGTTTAAGATTTAATCGTTTATCGGGAACTTAACTAACAATTACTATTGATATAAAAAAAGTTAGAGGATTGACAAAGTATGGTAGGGGCTGCGCGAACGCAAACCCCCTCTGCCACAAATAATGACACAGGCTCTCCCACTTGGGGAGACCTTAGGCTAAGCACCCCTCCTTAATGTGCAATGGAGGTCACTAGCCTAGGCCACTAGTTTTCTTGATCACGAGTTGACCCCGTCCAGGTAAGTGATTTTGATGTATTCTCCACTTCTCTTCTTATACTCTCCTTCAATAGTCCTCCCTTTTATGTGTAAGCGATGTGGGATAATTTATACATCTCACTTACCCAAGTTTTTAATAACAAAATTGTTGGGTGTTGTACACATGGGCTGGATTCTTCAGGCCCAGTTATATGTTTGGTAGTTTCTCGTAGGTAAAAACAGGCATGCATCATAGTTGGGGATGTGTTCAAAGAGATAAATTCTTAAGGAAAGAAAGAATGAACATAGTTTGCTAGCTTTTAAGTTTTAATAATCAACCAATCTTAAGATAAAAATTTCGGGTACCGATCGGTGACTCCAGTTTTGTGATCATTTTATTCCATTGCCGCTGCTCTTTATGTAACACCCAAAATTATGTGCAGTGATGTGCACTTATAGAGGCTTATCATTTTTTTTTTAAATGTGGCCCTTGTTTAGTGACAATGAAAATTGATAGTACAAATTTTATTATAAAATATAGTTTTTTCTGCCAAATTGTTCCATACAAATTTGTATCGCTAAAAATCTTACGGAGCAGTAAACTCTATCATGAATAGTAAAAAATTGTTAATTCAATGACAAATGTCTAATCGGTTATATATTTCTAATATCTTTACTCCCAAAAGTTTCATGTCACAAGAAACTGCATTTACTTAAAAGATATTGTGCTCTTATCTCCTTTTTCGCAAATGAAGCAATCTCGATCGCTAGAATCTCTCTTTCTCTCATGGTCAACGCAAGTGATCTCCTCTACTTTCGCACATTTATCTCTTTGTTTTTTTCCTCGATAGTCGGGGCAACTATCGGGCGAGGAATTATCGTCTTCCACTTCACATTTGTCAATGATTCTTTTCTCTGGGTCAACATCATGTAAATTCTCAATATGTTGGAGAACACTCGCGACCTCTATAGATTGATCATGTGGTTTAGAGTTTGTACGAAGATGCCTTCATATCATTTGACAGCTAACAATCTCAAATTGAACTAGAAGATTGTATGTGGGACTTTACCCCAAAGAGAGCTCTTCCAGAAATTCTCAAAGGCCAAGGTCAAGCCCAGGCCCACGAGGGGGGTTTGGAAATAGTTTTCAACCAGCAATAGACGCGCCTCGGTTAGAACCTCATTAGCTACGTCATTGCCCCAAACGCAAAGATGACTTGAACTGTACGGATGTGTATTTACTTTATAGTCAAACAAAACCAACCTGCTCAATACACATTTCCGATGTGGTATAGGTTATTCAGCTTGGCCTACCAAGATCAATTATTTAATTCAGTTTTCTGCATACATAGTTATTCACGGGCCTTTAATTATGCCCAGAAAAATAGTTTAATATTTAATCGTTTATCGGGAACTTAACTAACAACTACTATTGAAAAAAAAAAATTAAGAGGATTGACAAAGTATGGTAGGGGCTGCGCGAACGCAAACCCCCTCTGCCACAAATACTGACGCAGGCTCTCTCACTTGGGGAGACCTTAGGCTAAGCACCCCTCCTTAATGTGCAATGGAGGTTACTAGCCTAGGCCACTAATCTTCTTGATCACGAGTTGACCCCGTCGAGGTAAGTGATTTGCATGTATTCTCCACTTCTCTTCTTATACTCTCCTTCAATAGTCCTCCCTTTTATGTGTAAGCGATGTGGGATAATTTACATATCTCACTTACCCAAGTTTTTAATAACAAAACTGTTAGGTGTTGTACACATGGGCTGGATTCTTCAGGCCCAACTATTCAAGCTAATTAAGTACAGTGTACAAGCAATTATCTAAAGAGAAAAATCATAAAATAGCACAAAAACATACCTTATCATAAATATAACACTAAGGAAAATAATTCACATTTTTAGCATTATTTTAATTATAAAGACTTTTATAACATTATATAATTTAGGGTTTAAGGTTAATTATTTAGGGTTTATGGTTTATTATTTAGGGTTTAGTATTTAGGGTTTAGGGTTTATTATTCAAGGTTAGGGTTTAGTATTTAGGGTTTAGGATTTAATATTTAAGATTTAGGGTTAGAGCTAATTTAGTGACAAAACATGTTTTTGTGCTATTTTATGATTTTTCTTCCTTGATGCTATATTTTTGACAAGTATGTTTTTTGTGCTATTAATACGATTTGCCCATATTTAAATAATGTTAAAGTAAAAATTCACTAAGTTGTTTATATTGTTAGTAAAAATTTGATCTGCATTTAACGGTATAAACACACATTATTTGGGGTGTATTAGATGATAAGTTATTTTATATATTTTTTCTAAAACATTACAAAACTTTCAATTTTTTTTCAAATTAAGCCTCAACAAAATATCCGAACTTGAAATATCAAACCAAACGTGGACCAACAAAAAAAAGAAATCAAATATTATTTTAATCCGATAAAATATTTGAATGGATCCTAAATTTTTATATTCGAATAATTGGAACCAAAACCGAATCAAAAATCAAAAAGATATCCCAAAATCAAATTTGGTTAATGATTTGGTTCGACCAAACTAAACTATTATTTAGATTTTATCATTTAAATCGTTTTATACCAATTTTAAATTGGATATACCGAATTATATAAAAATAGAATATAACCCACTAGAACCAAACCGGATTATTTTGAAGTAATCGAATTTATTCAAATTAACAAAATTTATCTGAAATAAACCAGATTTAATTTTTTTTTAAAGCTATAAAGTTCATTTTATTACGACAAGATTTAAAATAGCCAAAATAAATGAAACTTGAATCGAATTGAACCAAAATCAATTTCAGTTTTCGATCAATTATTTTGTTATTTTTACCATTTATACGTTTATCTTGTATCGCATACAACTTTTTCACCATTCAAACTTTTTTACGTACCGTTTGTTCCGCAGTAACCGCACTTGTTTCGCATAATGCGTTTTTCAATATAAAACCGCACTTGAATCATTCTGCACCGCTTGATCCTCTTATCTCGTACCGCTTGATCAGTTGTAACCATTCGAAGCCTTAGTATTTATTCAAGTTTTCAGGCTTGAGAAATTTCGGATAGCGATCGGTGACTCCAGTTTTGTGACAATGATCTTTAAAACACCCACAATTATGTACAGTGTCGTGCACTCCATAGAGGCTTAAGTCATTTTTAAAAAATGTGGCCTTTGTTTAGTGACAATGATAATTTATAATACAAATTTTTATTATAAAATATATTTTTTTCTACAAAACTGTTCCATACAAATTTTGGTAGCTAAAAATCTTACGGAACAGTAAACTATCAATTAGAACAACAACGAAAACGAAAGTTTATAGATCAAAGTTTAAAACTTTTTATATTTTTGTTTAATAAAATGTCATTTGGGACTTTTTGAACTAAAAATAAATTCAACCTCTTACAAAAAAAAAGTTATTCGTATAAAACAAATATTTTTTCTTTAACAACAATATATAAATAAGTTTTTTCTTTTGTTAAAGAGGCTCTGATGGGCTCTAGAAACCTTCCGAGATAGTTTACAAGTAGCTCGGCTCTTTGTTGTTCTTCCTCGCTCGCTCTCAAATTCGCTCGTACTCTCGACTAGTTCCTCCCAAGAAAGCTAGCTGCTTTGATATTCTTGGTCTCGTTTCTAACTGTAAGTTTTGTTATTCCTATTTCAATGTTTGTGTAGATCTCAAAGTAGATCGGAATTGAGTTAAGAGATTCGATAAACCATAATTGCGCGAATCGATAAAACTAGATCAATCTTCCTGCTCTGTTATAGGAAATTTGACATATTCTATTTTAGATATGGTCTTCGATTCATGAATCGAAATTTGTTAGAATGTTGAAGTAGTGGAACCCATGTTATTGAATCGTTGCATCGAGTGAAAATTCCCAACTTTTCTGGTGGAAAATCTCCACTTTAAGTCGCTCAGCTCAATAGTTTTAGGGTTTCTAATCTAACACTTGCAATGCAATCTGTAATAGATTTTCAGAACAAAAAGTTCTCACTTTTGCTGTAATATAAAACCATAAGGTGGACAAGCAAGTTCTTCTTTATTCTTGCTGATGATTTGAAATCCAATACAATGACATTTAGTGTAATCTGAAATCTTTGTGGTCAGATTGTTGCTCACTATATTCTTAAATGGGTTCATCTGAGAAGAATTCAAAGGATGTCATGAGTCACATCCCAATCTTTAGTGGAGAGAATCTGCAGAAGAATTTGAAAGTCATACAGAACAGGTCTGATTCAATACACACTCTTATCTCTCGGTTTTAAAGATGATCATTCTCATGTTGACGATGTTGTGTCTCCCCAATTTTCTTTCTTGTTTGCAGCCGGACGTTTTTGTCTATCATCGCTGGAGTTCTTGCAGGAATAATTGGATTCACAGGCTTGACTGGTTTTGTATTTTACTTTGTGGTGATGTTGATCACATCAGTTGGGCTCATGGCCAAGGCAGGATTCTCAGCAGACTTGTACTTTGATTCGTGGAAACGAGTCCTTTTTGATGGCTTTCTTGGTGGTCTTATGGTATGCTATAATTTCCCTTTATTGCATAATTCAGTTAGTCCTTTGTTTGTTTTACAAAAACCTATCATGCTCATACTAATTACGGTCTTGTTTTCTCTTCTTGGCAGTCTTTTGTGCTGTTCTGGACGTATCCTTTTAATCTCAATCTCTGGTGGTCACAGTTGTAAAATGAAAATGTGAAACAGTAAATCGCAGGTTTGATTAGCTGTAGGAAAGAACATCTGAATGGTATAGTTGTAGGTAAACATGATAAACTCCTTAAAAGCTTGTGATTAGCCTCTAAATGGCGTTTGTAGTTTAGTAAGCGTTAACTTTGTTTAGAGAAAAAGATAAGGACATATATGCACACTCGAAAACAGCTATCTCTTGTCTCTGTGTTTCCTTAATGATGTATTAGATTTGCTTATGACTTGGTGCACATATTCTGAGGGATCTTCAGCTGCAATTGAGGATGGTGAAAGCGGAGGGAAGAAGAATAAATTACGTAATTTGTCATGGTGGTATTTGCAGCCTCTTCAAAGTAACTTGATAGATTGGACAATACTTTTCTGTCTCGGTTTATGAAACATGTATTACTTTTATTTATTCATTTTTACTTATATCACATCAGTTGTGAACCCTTTTGATTCAATAGTTCACGTATTTTATACTTTCTTGAGATTTCATATGCTAGCCAAGTAAAAAAGTAGGACAATGCAAGTCAACTCGAGAATATCAAAGTTACTGACTGAATCGTGAAGGAATACAAAATGAAAAACTCGAATCTATAGAAAACTTTGAGATGGACTCATCATCGAGCTTTATGCAAAACTCATCATGAAGAGTTGGTTTCATAGTGGTCGGACTAAAACCACACGAGGTATTGCAATTCTTGAACACGTAAAAGAGGTTGACTCGTAGGCACATGAGACCATACATTGTGGTAAAACAAGAAAAGGGAAATTGATCTAATGAAAATATGGACTGCACCTTTCTTCGATGAAACTTTCGAGTCACAGTTTCTGCTGCTTTCTCCACTGCACAATGAGTTGATATAAGCATCCCTTCAATGGAACACAAGAAGACTTTAAGAAAAAACACAAATTGCATCAAACGAACTCAGTGAAAAGGAAGACAGCATACGGGCTCATGTTGAAGTCTATTGAATTGTTCCCACTGGTCATCATTGCGTTAAGATATCTGGAGCAAAATTCAGATTGAAGTCCATGATACTTGAGTGAAACCCACGTCTAAAGAAAGAAGAAAGATTGTGTCATAAGTTTACCAAGCCATATCTAACAACAACTCAAAGGATCACATCAAAACAAAATAAAACCAATTCCCATACTTCTTCAGGAACTGGTTTCTGATCGGTCGAAGCCTTCACTCCCTTGTTATGGCATGGTTGAAACAATTAGACTCAAGATTAGAATCATGTAAACACTGAACTCTACATGAACAACCATGCTACATCTGCAGTGCTTACAAACTGAACCAAAATCTTTAAACCTCATTTCTTTAGCAATGTTAGATCATGACCTACCTGCTTTTTTGATGTTCCGACAGATTCCTCGGTAGCTTCTGCTTGTTTCCTTTTGGATGAAAGATACTGCATAGACGGTCTAAGCTGAGCAACAGCATGAACAGGATGCAAGTGTAACTGCAAGTCAACAAGTCCAATTCAATACACAACAATGCTATCAAGCTTTGAAAAGAGAGAAGACAATGGGCCTGTTCTTTTTAGTGTCGCTGATCTCAGCGACTGCGACTAAAAATAGCTATAAATAAAGCTCTTAATGTTGATAGAAATCACAGCTCTTCTTAAAAAGAGTCGTGTTGCTATTGCAAGGAGTTGCAGAAACCATCGCTTAAAGATTCCAGCGACACTTTTCACTCTTCTGCGACTCCCTTTCTCTCTCCTGCGACAGCTCCGTCTCCATCACTTTACTTGTATTATCGTCGTTTTGCTTTGTTTCTTGCTGTTGCCGTCGCCGTTTTGATCCGTCGCGGAGACCGTCGCTGGCGACTCTTCTCCGAACAGGACCAATACCTTATCACCTGAAAGAATCCCAACAGCATAATCCAACATAGGAGGCTGCTTCCATGTTGTTGTCAAGGTCTACCAAAACAATACAACAAAAGAAAATGTAAAATGAAGTTGCGTCAAAAGATCAAACTTGAATCTAAGCTCGGAACTAAAATCTGACCTGCTTAGTCATATGTAATTTACTTCCAACTTGGGAGTCATAGTTACTCGAATGGACATTCATAGACAAATCAATTTCAACTTGGGAGGTAGAAGGATTCACTCTAACCTTAAAGACACATAAATAAACAAAAGATTAAAACAAAGAAAATGCAGAGGGTAATAGAAACAAAAGAATGGTAACACTCGCTTCTTCGCATCGTTCATCCATTTCGTATGCACGCCAAGACGGTCTAAGGGGATATTGTAGAACATAAAGCTGACATCATTGAGAAATCAAAGCTCTTAAACCATTAACAAAATCATATATTTTGAAAAATATCTAATCTAATACGTGAAGGTAATCTCTAGCTAACCTTAGCGTTGGCATCAATAGACGGATTGAAAAAAACATCAATTTCACGAACAACAACGTCTTCCTCTTGTTCTTGTTCCTTCCCCTCCTGCATCAACTCAACTTCCGACGTCTCCGGCTCCTTGTCCACTTTTGAATCAATCTCCATTTTAACGGCGCCATTATAGACATCAGGTTCAACCTTGGCATCAACGTCGTGCTCAAGTTTTCTCACAGACTCTGAAGGAGCAACAGCTTCTGACGGCTGCTCCGGTTTCTCTGTAGTTGGTTCGGGTTTAGGTTTGGGTTTGTACTTTCCGGCACCACCAGGTGCAAACCGTGCAAACTTACGGGTTTTGGAAACCTCTTTTGGTTTGTTTTCGTCATCAAAGTTCATTTCTTTTTCTTCCTGTCAACAATGCAAGTCAGAGTTTAGATTCCATTTTGATTTCACTGCCAAACCCGAAACATGATCATAAGAGTTTCATGAGCTCGATATCTGGACAAGATAAAACTTTATCACGATCACTAACAAAACCCAGTATTCATCAATCCTAATCGATAAATTTTACAAACTGAGAGAAGCGGAAGAAAGAAATAGGAGCTTAACAGGGCAAAAACATGAGAATCAATTGGGAGGGCAAGGAAAAAGAGGACACGTATCGTCGCTCCTCCGAGCAAAAGAAATCGGCGAGAGGTGAGAAAATAAATTTAAAGAGGCCGGCGAGGATCGAAACTGTGGCTTGTAGGGTTAGCAATAGAAACGAATAATTCCAACTGAGCGATTGGTTTTATTTGTTTCCAAGTGGAGATCAATATATATATCTACGTGTTTTAACCGAATCACGTCTACATTATTTTTTTCTTATTGGAGTGTATCTAATCTATTAAAACAGAAAGATTTGTCATGGTACATAAATGTTGTTCCCGGAATTTGCCCTTGATATTATTAGGATTTGTAACCTTCATTAAGAGTAATTAGGGAATATAACATTATCTCTACGATCCATGTTTCCAAACAAGACAATTATTAAACATGTAGCCAAACAACCAAAATCTAATGGGTCCTACTTTTCTAATTAATTAAAATCAAAACAAATTAATTGATAAATATAATGAATAATTTATACATCAACTATTATATATAAATTAAGATTCTCTAATTTGTGATTTAATTCTCTAATCTATTAAAACAGGAAGATTTGTCATGGTACATAAATGTTGTTCCCGAAATTTGCCCTTGATATTATTAGGATTTGTAACATTCATTAAGGGTAATTAGAGCACCTCCAATGGAGGTTTCTTAAATGAGTTTCTTAGCTTAATTAAATAAAAAATAAATATAAAATAGGTAAAAGTATGAGAGAGAGGGTTGATGGGTTCTTAAAGAAGAACCTCTAGGTTCTTATTAAGAAACCCACTTCATACTTGTCATATTTTAATTGGCTCATTAATTTTCTAGTTTTAAAATTTAATGTATAATTAAATTAAAACAGAAATACTAATATTTTAATTGTTTAGATACCATGATGAGTATCTAACCGTTGAAAGTGCCCTTAGGGAATATAACATTATCTCTACAATCCATGTTTCCAAACAAGACAATTATTAAACATGTAGCCAAACAACCAAAATCTAATGGGTCCTACTTTTCTAATTAATTAAAATCAAAACAAATTAATTGATAAATATAATGAATAATTTATACATCAACTATTATATATAAATTAAGATTCTCTAATTTGTGATTTAATTCAAAATATATTTATAATATATTTTAATATCTTTTTATTTTGTTTCAAATATATATATATATATATATATACACATATTACGATTGATGTTTTTACGATTGTACTTTTTAGCAGGTTTTTCTATCAAACTGAAAAATATTTAATTAATTAAACGGGTTGAAAAATTAATTAGCCAATCTCGATTATAAATTTTCTATAAAAAAATTCGCATATAGTAAATAATTTCAGCTGATATATTTTAAAATTAATAAAATATTAAAATGATTTCATACTTATATTATTCAAACATTTGAAGCGTCAAATTATGCTTTATGTTTGAATGAAGTTTTTAACGGATAGTTCCATCAAATTTGCAAATTATATATACGACTACAACATGTATTTTATAAATAATATTTTAGATAAATAAAATAACAATTAAACATATACCACATAACTTTTACAATAGTTGTTTTCACATATATATATTTTTTCCAAATTATGATTTTACGATACAACACATATTAAAATATATAATGCGAAATCCTTATTTTAATCTCTTAATCCTTACGATATATCTCCTCCAAATAACACATAATTCATTTAAAAAAAAAAAAAACTAAATTGCTAACTCACTGTTTATAATGTTGGTTAAACAATTATAATCAAAATTAGATTACATAATTAAAAATCTAAATTACTATTAACAAAATGAATAAAAAGTAAAATTTGTAAAGAAAATTAAACCCGCACTTTCTAAGTGCGGGTCAAAATCTAGTTTTAACAATTAAAATAAATTACAAAAACTGTTAGATATCAAATATGTCACTTTGGTGTCTTACAAAAATATCGTTTTCTACACTATAGTTAGAATGTGATATTTATTCAGATTCAATCTAGAGGTTCTGAAAAAGCAAAGCAATTTAGAGTAACAACTACTAACCTCAGCAGTACCCATCCTTGCTTGCAAAGTGCTAACATCCTCTAAGCACTTCTCAGTCTCTGGGATTATAGACTACCAATTTTGTCAAGAGCGTAAGATATCATGAAGTAAATAAAATTAAGAAGATGACTTGAACCAGAATACATAAACATGCCTCCACAAGGGACACATGTTCTGCTGTCACAATCAAACAGGACTTAAAGACTAATTAATGAGCCCATATGCACAAAGAAAACTAATTGTTGATTTAGCAGCACCCTACTGTCTTGTCAATCAATCAACCTCGGTCAAAACAGACTTTCTAATGCATGCAGGCTTATCAAATTCTAAGAACATGTCCTAAGTATGCCTGACTCGCTCAAAGATAAGAGAAAAATCTTCTCAAAGATACAAAGTTGATATACAAACAACAATTATTGAGGCTACAAAACAGGTAGTAAATGCAATGGAATTCATCATGAGAGAATTGAGTTCCTAAAAAAGAAGAGTCAGTTCCGTAAGAGTCTATAGTCATGTTCGTTTACCGCTAGCAGGCGGTTGAGGTTCCCTATGAAATGAGGCATAGAACGGAGCCAGCTGGCAGCAACAACAGATTATTATTATTTATCGGCCGCAGCTGCTAGCAGTAGCCGCGAGCGTCTAACCAGTCTTTTGCGACGATGTTTTAACCAATGATCAGAAATTTGAATTGTTTGTAGTTGCAGTTGAGTACTGGTGGCTATGACAGCAAGTGAACGAACAACAACCTACCGTTGCCATCAACCACAACCGCCAGCGACAGTTGTCGGCGTCTAACTGTAAACTCGTGTTTGACGCCAATTTAACCAAATTATTAAAAATTTGAATCGTTGACGGCTGCAGTTAAATGATGCCAACTACGAACAGCAACCTGCCGTTGCCATCAGCCACAACCACCAGCGGCAGGCAAATCAACAACCAATATGTTAAATACTATTCCCTTTCTCGTCTCCATCATGACCTAGGTACCTTTCATGCTTGATATAGTTGAAAGACCAAAGTCAGCAACTTGTTTTAAATGACACAGCAACTTGTTTTAAAAGAGCTAAATTAGAATTGGAGTGAACACCATTTTCAACTTGTTGGCAATTAAGCTCAACTAACCTAACAGAAAATTGATCCAGATAAAAACTTGAGCAGGAGTGTCCAAACATCCAAAAGCATAATCGATGCTATGCCTAAGATTTCTTATAATGAACTGGACAAATATCAACCAAAAAAACAATGATCATTATGCATAATTGTCAATTGGTGACCAAAGCAACAATAGTGAGAGTGGGACAAACACAAAAGACAATAATGGAAGCGTGAAACACGTGCGGTCACATATCATACATATGGAACCAATAAATCAAACAAGTTTTTAACTTTTTTTCGTCATCGCAAAAGAAACGAGAACAGAATAGTATATCGAGTTAGTGACAAAAGAAAATGCAACATATTAGAAAAATAATGGTAACAAATTTTTAGCAATAAAACAATAAGAAGCGGTTTAAGATAGTACTAGTATGTAATAAGAACGGTGAAAGCATTCAAATGCACCCTAACGATCCTTCCCAACAGAATTTTCGCTGTGCCCTAATGTACTAAGAGGTTGAATTGAACCCACAAAAAACATCCACAATCATATATACAAGTATACAACATACATATATTTCATATGTATGTATTATGTATAGTATAACCTAATGTAAAAATACGAGATAATGTGGATATATTTGACTTTTATAAAAAAAAAAATTAGTGTTTGACGTTTTTATCTCCTATAAACAAATAGTACTTGATAATCTTTGTTTTTAACAATGGTTTAATATAATCCTTGTTACAAAAAAAAACATTGGCTTAATATAATTTGTTTTTTTCGGTTCGCCCTAGCGATAAAAAGCTCTTAGACGCAGATTTCTAGGCAGCCGACACCACTCTGCTTTCCGATTTTTCCCCGGCCGGCATTCATTATCGTGGCCGAGGAGGGTTCCTCTCGTCGCCGATTATACTAGTTGACCCTCTTTCAAGCCGCCACACACGACGGTTGGTCTAGTCCCGCCTTCTTCGCCATTTCTCTGCTTCGTACTATGTTCCATATCTCACCAGTTGTCGCGGTCTCCGTCGGGTAGCTGGCGATTCCGTGGTGTTGCCACGGCCGACTCTTCCGCCTTCACCTCTGGTGATGTGTTTTAGTTTAAGCTTTAGATCTTAGGTTGTCCGATCTTTTTAGCGTTTGTTCGAGTCTTCGTATTTGTCTTTTTGTAGTCGATTTGTGGTTCGGGTTTCGTTCTTAGGTTGGTACAGATTCTGGTTTATGGTTTAGGTTTGGGATGTGGATCAATCGGCTTTAGACTAGAAAATCTTAGGTAGCTCTTATATTCGGGCTTTAGTTGGTTCAAGGTTCGATTTTGAAATCCGATGTTGTTTTTTCTTGATTCGGTGCAGGTGATTGTTGTGGGTGCTTTCTAATTCTTTGTTGCTTCCAGGTTAGTCTTGGCTCCCAGGTAGTTTGGGTTAGCTTGGCTTCAGTTGATTCAAATCATGGGTGATTAAAATTATTTTAGGCTTCTATCTATATGTTTATTGGGCGCCTTGAAGTGTGTCGCAACCGTATCAGAAAGAGTCTTAATGATCCTTGTAGAGGTTCTTCTTGTCGGGTTGTGGAGTCTGGTTTTTTTGAGTCTCAAAGAGTCTTTTAGCATATGTTCGGGTAGCTGATGTTATCGTTGGTGGGTCATGGGCAACAACGGTAAATCTCGCTCAAGCATCTTCGCACGGTGCAATTTTAGTTTTCTTTCGATTGACCTTGGATTGTATCGATTCTTTCGTGTTGTAGATGTGTGTTTTGTTTCCGGGGACATCTTCTTATTCCGCCGATCTTTTTCCATTTTTATGCTTAGTTTCCCGAAAAAATTTTATTTGTTTGCAGGCTTTTTATCCCAAAAAAAAACACATTCTACTTTAGTTTAATAAAATATAACTTCAAAAAAAAAAAATCTTCTTCGAACTATTATTGGGTATCCAAATTTTGGATAGCACAGCATACATTAGGATTCGTTGATTTTCTTTTTTTTTCTTTATCTAGTCCTACGGAACTTAAGATATTTTGTCGATTAGATACGAATTTAACATAGAAAATTATTAAAGGAATGACCTCTAAATCATGACCACTTGTCAGAAACAGTGAGACCCATCATTTCCAAAATCATTATATTAATAAATTATCATATTTCTTGTATCCTCTTCAAGAATAAAACAAAAATGAAAAATCCCCTCTGTTAGAACCCAAGAAAGATTGTGGTGTAATCCAGAAGACCCCAAAATCAGAAAAGAAGAAGAAAGGAGCAAAAAAAAAGTTGGAGATGTCATCTTCCCGATGGACGTTGATGGATCTACCGTCTTACCTATCGTCATCGTGGGCATTCCGGTGGCCGGAGGTGAACCTGCCATACCTGAGCTCCGGTTGGAACTTGAGACTGTTGTCGTTATCGGGTAGCTTATCAATCATGGATGATCTGTTGTGGAGTTTGATCTCGATCGTCGAATCTATGGCTATCGTCGCTACGCTCTGTTGCTACTTCTTGTTTTGTGGTTGTACCCTCTAATTATTCCTTTTCTCATTATCTAATTTTGTTGCGAATTTAGTTACCAAATGAACTATATGTAAATAAAATAAAAATCATGAATTTCGTAACATTTCTCAAGGTTACAAATATGAAAAGAAAATTAGTTAAACAAAAGAAAATGAAATACATTTGTTTAAGTAACAAAAGATCAATTTGGTTTTTGGTTATAACATTTCTCTCCCCAGATTTGCTATGAGATCATTTTAGTATTTTTTTTTGTCAAATGTTTCTTTAGTAGTACTCAAACTAATGATCTTTTTTTTGTCAACACTCAAACTAATGATCTAAGTACTATCTAGTACCTTTTTTTTTTGTCAACACTATCTAGTACTTAATTCTGTACTATACAGTTGCTGTTAATTTTTCACTAATTTTGGTGAGGATAAGTCTAGCCTTAGTTCAAAATGGAGACAGTTGGGCCTAGCCCACACCAACATATATGAGTTTTGAGGCTATTTTGAAATGTCGCTAGCCTATAGTGTGATCAAAATTTTGATAAATTAAAACTCCTTTAAAATATGGGTCTCGGTTTCGAATCAAGTCTGGCTCAGTTTCATTGCTTTATGTTTTCTACCAAGCCATAAAAACACATTATAGGTTCTTACATTAGGTAACCTTCTACAACATGAATAATACATATATAGATATATTGTTCTCGTACGTTAATTATAGCCACGATAATAAAGTAAAATTCAAATTTGGAGGAAAAGGACACAGAATTCCCAATCCTCAATCAAATCAAAAGATTGATTGAGCACGACTTGGCGACATTCTTGGAAAAGGGAGTCTTACAATCTTATCTACAATTTATAGTACGATCTTTACGTCAATCTGTTTATCTCTCTAAACTGATCAATCTATTCATTGATTTCACGAATGTCCACCACTATGTCAATGTCATCTATCTAAGAACATTGAGTAATCAGATTTCGGTTTACTAATCTCATTACACAATATTCAACTTTAAACTAAAGCTTCGAATGAAGAAAGCAATCAAGTGATCTAAACAGAACGAACGGATCAAGCAGATCTGGCGATACAAATGCCAATCTGTATATCTCTCTAAACTGATCAATCGATTCATTGATTCCACGAATGCCCATCACTTACAAATGTTGACTGATTCACCGAGACACAATCACTGACTTGTTTATATGTTTATAAGAAAATCAAAATTTGCTTGAGATGATTAGCATTATCAAACCAATCATGAGTAGATCATAACAATTATAATTTAAATGATGTTATGAAAACTAGTGATTGTGGCCAAACCCACTTCGTTTTCTTCCTTGTCACCACAAATACGTAGGTGTATTTTGTATACAAAATATACATACGTATTTACAGTTTGACACGTAACTTTCCAGTATATGGAAAGAATATTAATTTAACCTTTTTCATTCTGAGTACGCACGTTTCTAGTATATGGAAAGAATAATATTTTAACCTTTTTTCATTCTGGATTTTGGTTTAGTGAGTTATCAAAGTGAATTTATAGAAACCTCAGAGCATGTGTACTAAAGGTTTTTAAGAGGTTTGTGCACAGGTTCTTAGAAAATTTTAATTTAAAAAAAAATCAAAAATTGCAATAATATGAAGAAGCGTCTCTTAACCGAGAGCTTTTAAGACTCGGATCCTTAACTGTTTTGCCATGTGGCAAGCCGCGATTGGCTCCTGTTATTTTTTTGAATTTTTTTTTTCCCAAATGCCAAAAAAAAAAAATTAATAATAAAAAAAATTTTAAGAACCCCAAGAGGGGGTTCATTACTGCACATGCTCTCATTAGAAAACATGTTTTTTTTTAACACTAGTATTATTCTATTACAGATATTATGAAAATTATATATCGACGACTTTATCAACGGACAATTTTACTGTTTTATGAAGATTCACGCCTGACGGTTTTACATATTTCATACCTTCTTTACACTAAATCACCTTATGAAGATCTATGCTTAACGGTTGCATATGCACCACGTTGAAGTCCTCATATAACCTTATCTCCACTAATCTGCATCAGTAGATGATAAATCACACTTTTTGAGATTCGAACTCCAGACTTTCTGGTGTAAAATCATTAATGAATCTTTAATCAAACTACAGAACCAAATGAACTTCCACCATTAGAAAATATGTTTACCCAGTGATATGTTGAACATAACATTTGCAGTGCTTTTAGAAAAATGGTTGGTCATGATGTTCGAGCGGTGAACATTTCACACATCATTAGCCACGAATTGTGCTCTTTTCCCAACTTCAAATAAAAATTAAATTAAGATGTGTATTAGTTTGATGTAGAATATATACGCTTTTAAAAAAAAATCGTAATAATCACTTAGTAGATGTTCCAACGTCAGTCTAAATTTGATATAATTAATTCTTATTGTAGTAATATCATCATTCTCTCCGTTCTGGTGTTGTCGCGGTAGGAAGTAAGTGATGTTCTTCCCGGCGGTTGTTTCTCTCCGCTTCAAATCCGCCTTGTCTACTGGCGACTTTCTTTTGTTTGCGGTGGTGGTGTTGGTTTAGGGTTTCGTGGTAACCGGTTTGGTCCGGTTGGTTTGTTTTTATTTTCCTGATTTGAATTTTTTGTATCGGTTAAACCGAATTTCTTTTTTTTTTATAAAGTCACAAAATTAATTCTAATACAAAATAGACTAATGTATGTATCTATATATATCTATACATGTACATGCATGTGTGCAATTAAAGAAACACATTAATTAGTATTAATTCTCCATAATATACAAACATGCTTTGTTTTGATACTTATTTGGTGATGGAGTAGGGTTGATGAGTAGCCTGTTAGAACTCCTTCTGTTTCTATATTATTGTGATTAAAAGACAGTCCATTATGGACATTACTAACTCTATGTTTTTGCATATACTTTTATATTTAATATCAGCCATACATCACTTGTGTAGCTATCAGCTTCCTGAAAAAGACCTAAAGCATATATGCGCGCATATATAGCTCCATGCATCAACGTTATGATTAATGCATATATACATATCGGTGTGTAAAATATTGCTTATTGTAAAATATGGTCCATATAGCCATATCTACAACTAATGGTCAAGTACGCATGTAGACACAAACGGTGTGCTTGTTAATCTAAAAGTCAATTTTGAATATTATATGTGATGATTCTTGAAGACTAACATAAAAGTCGTAACGAAGAAAACTATAATTAAAGAGACTTTGAGTTTAAGGCCAAAAGATCGCTCTTTAACACTCTATACACAGATGATGAATATGTATTTTACATTTATCATGCATACCAAAAAGCTAACATTTAGCGTCCATGTGTGGCTAATTAGATATGAAGTATATCTTGTCTTGTACTATTTAAGCTATTTAACATCATTGTTGAAGTTATAGTAGATGTTCTTTGTAAATAAACCATGTGTGTGTGAATATATATATATAAGTATGAAGGAAGTTATGAAACATGAGAACTGAGCATATGAAAATTCAATCAAGTATTACATTTGTATAATCTATCTAAGGGCAACTGCAGGTCATATAAAACTGATATCGTATGGAACTAAATTGAAGTTAAAGATTGAACTGATGTATTATGTTATATATTTAACTATAGGAATGCATGGTCATGAATGAATTTGCAGGATTTTGGGCATATAGATCGATGATCGATCTACATAATTCAACAAAACGGAAACTGCTTTGTTTGTATATATGTGATCGACATGTTAATACACATTGATTGGGAAATGTAATATTTGAATAAAATGAGAGCCGGACTAGTTGATAGCATGATTACAAATTAAGTGGTTATACGAAAAGTCTATGTATAGTTTAACCAAACTACAAATGCATGCATATTCATATATAATCTTAGGTATATAATCATATATAAAAAACCAATATGAAAATAAAACTAATTACAGACTAGAGTCTCCTCTGTCCCTATAGTACTCTTCGTAGAAAATGATACATTTTTATTAATACTCAAAGCAAAAAAATGAAGTTATATCTATATATCACATATGTTACAAACATCTGTTCCTCGTTAGCATCGGGTATTTGTTTCATCGTGATTCCGGAAAAAACCGATGCTAAATATTGATGAAGAAAAAAACATTAGAAAACCAGCTAGCAATGTCGGTTTAATTATCCAAAACCGGTCAAAACTCCTCATAAAACCTATCAACCGGTTCCTTCCCAAAAAAAAAAACAATTGCCCCGGGGGGAAAAGTTGTTCATTTCTTATGCTCTTCATTGGTTCGGGTGTTAATAGTGTCCGATCTGATCTGCGAAGGAAGAATATCTTGTAGTAATCCATGATCTCTAATGGCAGAAGTAGTCGACGTAGAAGCTTGTGGCATACCATAACCAAATCCAGGGAATGATGATGACCCTGGATTAATGAAAGTTCCATTGGAGGAGCTTCTATTGATCATGCTTAGAGAGTTGTTGTACATGCTGTTGTAGGGTTGATGATGTTGAGTAAGCAAGTAGCGTGGTTGAGGGATAGAGAATGGTGATGATGACGCGGTGGTTGCACCATGGTCGAGGATTGGTGACGTGAGCATTCCGATGTGTCCACGTGGCGTCATGGGGAAAGGGTGAGAGTGTTGACCTTCGTAGGTTGTCATGACGATGGATGGATCATCGGAAGATCTCTCCACTCTCTTCTTCACTCCACAACCTACTGTGGTGCAACGGTAATAGCTTCTGCACGTACAAATAATTTCTATTAAATATTAATACATTTACAAATTAAACGTAGTTAATAATTTCTTATTTACTTAAAAGTTTTGAAAAAATGACATTTAGAAGATATATGAGGAACAGAAGATCTTGAGATCTGAGATGAAGTTTGGACAAGTTGAGATAGAAATCTTCTCCGACACAAACAACATAAATCAAGGGAAGAAAAAAACACAGAAACCTCATGGAATGGAACAATAAAAGTTACTCTTGAAAACGAAAATTCAAACATATTGGACCCTACAAAAACGCGTATTAGGTATATATAGTCGTCTATATATATTATCATAGTGAACACTTATATAATATGAATTAGCGTCATGTGATATGCATATAGACTCGGCATGTATAGAGCACACTGATCAATCTAGGGCTACTCTACAACACACACACACACCCTTAAACACACATATATGGTGTGTTATTTATATGATAATTTGAGTGAATATTTATATATGAAACAAAAAAAAAAACATGTAGAAATTGTATATGATCCTTATGTATAGGAAAAACTGGATTTATGAAGTATATTTACTTATGCTGTTATGCATATAGTATATGTAAACATAGATGCATGCAAAGTGACGATGATCTATAAATGGATCTAGCTAGGGCTGTAATATGTATATATACATATAAATCCACATATATACAGAGTAATATATATTACCTGGGATAAGGACTGTTTTTGACAGCTTTCTGGCCGTATTTTCTCCACCTATAACCGTCGTCAAGATTATCAATATCGCTCTGCGTCAGAAATGCAAACCTAGCCTCTCTTGTCTTCTTTTGGTTCTTCTTCTTTGCTTTCAACCTACAAATAAAATAAGATATTCACACGATAAGATCTAAACCCAAACATAAATCAATCAGTCAATGAAATGGAAAGTTAATTAATTATACTTACTGCGGCTTAGTACCCTTTTGCTTTTGTTGATCTCCTTCTTCTTGATCTTTGACAGTAACCTCCTTGTTAGTATTATCATTTCCAGCTTCATTGGATGAAGAGGAGACTGAGGTTGAGTTTGGAGATGCCGGTGCAGTGTTGACAACTTCTGATGACTCAGCCTTTGTTGTTGCTTGAGGCAAGGGTAGATCGGTAAAAAAGAGGTTGGTATTGTTGTTGTTTTGGAGAGGAAAGGCATCGAATGAAAAAGAAGATGAATTAGAGGATGAAGCAAACTGATGTTGGTCTTGTCGGAGCAAGTCAAGGAAAGAATTGGGATTATTAGAGTGATCTTCAAAATAAGAATAAGGAAAAGGTGAAGATATTGGAGTATCAAAGATGCTTGAGAGATTGATGTTGTTTCCAGCTAGCTCCAACTGATGATGATGATCTGATGACGTAACTAGATTCGCCATGTGTGTTGATGACGATGATGCTTGTTCTTGGTGCTCGATCTTGGTCTGTATGTTCTTGGTACTGTTGAGCTGCTCCTTTTGTTGTTGTTGTTGAAGATGATGATCCTCTTCTATCTTCTTCTCCATGTATTAGAAAAGATGGAATCTATGAGAGGATACTTTATAGAGATATCATCATCATTGTCATCTTCTGAGATTTCCTGATGAAGAAAAAGGAGAACTTTTCATTAGCTTTCTGGGAGATTTGGTGATATATTTTGTAATGGTTTGTGTGATTTGAGATAAGAAGAGGGGAGAGAGAGAGATAAAGAGAGGTGTGAATATAACTTTTATAGAGTTTTGGGTTCTTCTGGAAAACAGCTTAGAGCATGATTATCAAGGGTTTTTAGGGGTGGGGTTCTTAACTATTCACGTGGGACCCACGTGAATAGTTAAGAACCGGGTCCTAAAAATCCTTATTTAAGAACCGGTTCTTACACTGTTCATGACACGTGGCGGCTTATCATTCATCTAATTTTTTTTTCGATTTTTTTTTACTTTTCCCAAAAAAAAAAAAAAAAATTTTTAGGAACCCCCATAGGGGGTTCATTGATAGTCATGCTCTTAGATTTAGGAGGTTTCCCATTTGTTTTTTTAGTTATTATTTTATGTCCTCTCTCATTTACGCGGGCAAAAATATTAAAAAAGGAGAAAATACTGGTCACCGGTAAACGCCGGTCATGGGAGGCGTACGGTTATGAATTGGTATCGTGCCGGTGCCGTCCTCTGCCTTGCATTTAATTTTTGTCTCTGTTTTATTTTCTTTCATCTTTATTCCCACATAGTGTCGTGTCTCATAACGGCTCGACTTTTCTTGGTTTACAGTTTGGTCTCTAATTTTACTAACCACTCGACTTTTCTTGTCCAAATTTTATTCGGAGTTTACATTCATTTTTACCTTTAGCGTAAATTTTTTTTTTTAACTCTTTGCAAATGATTGATTTGTCATAAGCTTGATGAATTTTTACTCAATTTTTTTCCAGCAAGGCTCATAAACTAATGTCTTGTTTTTTACACGTAACTAGAAAAGTAAAAACCGGTTAAAAAAATAGACCAAGGGATACGAAAATGTGAAGGTCTACCGCATTGCTCTATTTAATTTATTTAATTGTAAGCTCCTCGCGGCTTTCCTTGATCCCTTTTTAACTTTAAGGGCAACTCGTCTTTTCCATTATAAATGTTTTTTTACTGGAAATAAAATGAGAGATTTACATGAAAGGGCACTTATAAGTGTATTTCTTACATGAAAAAGCACCTTGCCTTTTGGGGATACCTTATCCCTGGTTTTTTACATTTGTAACCTCCATATAGAACTAACCCTGTAACCAAGAGAAACCAATTTAGCAGTAGTTAACCAGATGACAAAACCAGTTTTTTTAACCCCCCAAAATTACCCAATCTAGTTAGTTTTGAATTTTGAATTTTGATTTTTACTAATACACCTCGGTAAATATTCACACATTTGGTAAACCTAATCCTAATCTCTATCTCCATTCTCTCTCGCCCGCCGTCCACCCTTCCCGCATCTTCGCCGTAAGATCTCTTGGTCGCCGTCTTCTTCTCTCCGTAAATCCTGCGGCTTTTTCTTCTCCTTGTAAACCTTCACGTCTTCTCCCTTCGTCGGGATGGCAGGTAAAATTCTATAGATTGACCGACTTATTCTTTGTTTAAGATCCCCGATGTACGAGTTTGGATCCTTTCTTGTCTTTGTCCTGTTTTATTTGAGATCCTTGGTCGAAAAATAACCGCATGATTTTGAATTTAGATCTTGAAAAATGGTGTCCTTTGACTTCGATCTGAAATAACGACCGATATTTGACTTCGATCTGTAAACAAAAAACTCATTTTTGTTTTTTTTACTCAGATCTACGAGAGATGTCAATTTATTGTTTTGTGGGTTTCCTGTAAATTTTTTGTTTTGTTTTTTGTTTGTTTATCATCTGCGGTGATACTCTGGACTGCTATGCTTGAATAATAGATCCATATGGATATGGATTTGTTTTTTTTTGTTTGAATGTATCTCTGTGGATATATTCACCTGTGTTTTCTAGTTTCTTTATGTACGTATCCGTGTGGATTTGTAAGTGTACATTCCTGGATATGTGTTCTAATTTGTTTGGTGTACCGTTGTTCTCCTTAACTGTTTTCCTGAGCACGTAGCTTCATTTGCTTTAGATATTGTTTGTGTACTGTGTACATCCCTTTTTCTGTGGATATGTAAAAGTTCTGTGGATATTGGGGTCGTGGTTATTTGGCTGTTGCCCTCTGTACATTCATTTGCTGTGGATATTATTCTGTGGATATTGGGATCGTGTTTATTGTTCTGTGGATATTTGGGGTCGTAGTTCTGTGGATATTTAGGACGTGGATATTGCTTCGGCGGTCATTGAAATATAATGGGTCGGATGCTCTGTGGACATTGTTGTCAGTGGACATTTTAATCAATTTTGTGTTGTGTACTGGTTGTTGTGGACATGGACTGTTTGCACTTCGGTGTACGAGCGGCATGGATGTTGTTTTAATTGTTTCATTTTTTGATTTATTTTCAGATCCCCTCCTACCAGAGCGCTTGTTTGCCACCGGCCACTATCCGACGAGCAGACTAAATGTCTACTCGAAGCTTGATATTTTAACTTTTATCCACCACCACATGGGCCACACGCCCGAGTTCCAGGTCATCCTTGATTCTCAGTTTGGCAAGCTTTTCAAGATTCCTGCGAATAGGTGCCCCACATCTGCCAAACTGATGCACGGGCTTTTATCAAGGCAGTTGATATCGAAGAACAAGTACTGCATGCATACAGTTTTTGGTGGACATCCTCTTCGGTTTTCTCTGAAGGAGTTTGGTGTGGTAACTGGGCTCAACTGCTCAGAATTCCCTGAATCGCACGAGCCTTACTTCAACCCGCCCACCCCTACAGAGCCGGATGCTACATGGAAGGAACTGTTTGGGGACGATTTGAAAACGACATTGGCAGACGTTGCGAAGGAGATGGAGAGTGGGGAGCTTGAAGACTGGAAGATGCTCCTGTATGCTTTGATTCTGATTGTAGATGGAGTCTTGATTGCATCCCTACAGTATCCGAAGCCGACACCCAAGTATGTGAGCATGCTCTCTAATCTTGATGCATTTCTAGCATTTCCTTGGGGCCGAGAGTCTTTCCTGAAAACCTTGCCTGGTATGCGTCCCGGGAAGAAACCAGAAGGGAAAAATGAAGACATGCCCAGCCAATATAGACAGTCTCTCCAACAATCGACTTACGCATTGAAAGGATTTTCCATTGCGCTTCAGCTAGTAGCATATGAAGCTATTCCTTTACTCCTTGCAAGACTCCCCAATGCAGCTGATACACGAACAGTGGTGGACATTCCCTCAATCAAAATCCCTCAGCACTCTGGCGTTAATCTGAATGTTGTCTTGGAAGCTGAGAATTCACCCAATGTATGTATATGTGGACATATTAACTAGCCTTTTGTATCGTATTAGATATTGTACATTATGCTAACTAGGTTGTGTATGTATCCAGCTAGCTGTCATTCCGCGTCTTGAGCTGGAGAATCCCCCTGACGTGACATGGGGGAAGTGGCCTGATGAGTACAGCGATGTCAAGGTAAACCGCCATTGACTGTGGAGATCTCTTGCCTGTGTACATATTCTGGCTTTTTATGGTACACAAGGTAATTAATGTTGTCCTTGTCTGATTTAGGTTGATTACATGGACGGACTGATTGATGCGGGTCATGTGTTCAATAAAAGTGATTGGCCTAGTGGTGATTCGTCACTGCCACTGCAGCTCGTTAAACCTATTGAGCCTAATCCTCCGAAGCCAAAGAAACACGTTGTCACTCGGCGGAAGCTAAGACAGAGAGGCACCGAAGCTGCCGTTGGTGGAGATCAGGCATCATCGTCCACCAGAAAAAGGAAACGCCAATCACAGCAAACTGGTCACGGCACCATTTGTGTGCATCTAATCAGTGCCCTTCAAGCAGAAGTCGCAGCGCTGACTGGCCGTGTGGCTTTCCTTGAGAAGAAACGGCGGTTTAAGAAGCTCCACCGTTCAGGCAGGTTTTCTTCACAGTTAAAGAGTTCTATGAAGAAACGCCATCCACCCACGGACCAATCTAAGTCTCCCGTCCACCAAAACAAGTCCACAGGTACTGGGTCCAACCCCACAGATGAGGAACGTTGCATTCGTCTTACTGAGAAAACCCCTTCACCACTGAAAAACGCTAAGGTAAAGACAATTGACTTCGCATGTACAGTGATTTCATTTATGATGACATTTTGGTGTTTTACGGATAGGAATCGGGATCGAAAACAATCACCCCCAAGTGTAGCTTAGACAAATCAACCAATTCTGCTCAAGAGGTACGTTTTAGCTGCACATTCTGTGTCCACAATGATTAGATTTCAATCCAGAGGCAAATCCTTAAGATTCTCAAGCTATATGTGTACAACAGCGTTTTGACGAGGAAATGTTCGGCCATTCGAAGATGGATGTTGGGGAGAGTTCTCGCCCGGTGGAGGTAGTCCAAGTCCACTGATAAAAAATGTTATACATATATTTTGTTGAGACTTTTGTTATTTGTGTGTTTTTCAGTTTGTGGAGACCATGCCCGTATCACCAAAAGCCAAGCCGAAACTATCTTCATCCCAACTGGTACGAACCATTCCTCACAAGGAATAAATTATAATTTTTAGACATTCCCTGATGTTATTAAATTTGTATAATAGATGGACGAAGACTTGCAACCTCTTTTCACATATCCAAAGCCAGCAGATGTCCACCAAATGACCATGGAGACTGATCCAAAGGACGGGACAACTGAAGAGATCCCTAAACAATCAGACATAAATGAAAACCAGGTTATTAGTCTATCCCATATAAGCTTTGTCTGTTTGTAAGTGTGCATAATATTTGTCCTAATCTTCCGTCCAAAACCCTATTCAGAGTGTTTGGGGAGGCGATCCGGAAGCATCCACGAAAGCGGAGGAGGCTGACGTCCCAAAAGTATATGACTTGACTAAAGCTTAGAAACAGCTTTGGTTGACTATAGAATTTCGTGGCGTACTACTTGAACATAAAACCCTGCTAGTGCAGTCTTTTATAAATTCTTTTGGTATTTTGAATTTGGATATTTGAATCATGCATTTTGATTGGAGACGTCTTTTGGTTGAATTTGTTTTTTCGTTTTTGATATTGCAAATACTTCTAAAATCAGTCGTTAGCTTACAAATGTTTTACTTCTAAAATCAGTCGTTAGCTTACAAATGTGTGTGTGATGATCTAATTATTTCCAGGTTGATAATCAAACGGAAGGATTTGCTGACAATGAACCTATTGATCTGCGTCCACAAAAGATTGACGATATGGTTGTAGAGGAGGTAAAAATCTACATACAAAACGAAAACAATTTGGTATGGATTTGGTTTTAACTGTAGTTTGGAATTTTTGTTAATCAGAAAGAAATTAGGGTGGACACTGTGTACGGTGAGTCCTCCATTTCTGCAGAAGCCAACTTGGTATGTAATGCTACTTGATGAATAACGTGTGTTTAGGCTGTTCATATAAGGAGAGAGTCGTGGTTGAATTTTTTTGTAGGACAAAGTCACAGCTCAGATATTCAAGGATGCAAACTTATCCCCTTGCCATCCACCTGTCTCGGTTGGAGCTTATGCCACCTCTGTGGAAGCTGGAGCATCTGACGGATTACGAACCCCCACAAAAATTGGAAACGTCATTGAAGTCAGTGAAGGTTCGCCAGTCATGTCCACGCCCAGGCATTGTCTATCAGAGCTTGAGATGGACCTGCACATCATACTCTGCAGTCTCCCGAAACACACATCTGTTTTTCCATGGCTAGAGAAGGAGGCCATTGAGTCTTTCGCATTTATGTTGGAAGAGAGAAAAGATGTGTGAGTTTAGAAGCTCTTCTCTTTAAAACTATTTGCAAAGAATTAAAAATAATCGTCATCGCTTTCTATACCATTTGCAGGACACACAGGCTAGAGAGGTGGGATCTAAGCAACAAGTTCTTTCTTGATCTGTCCACACCTACTAATTGGGTTAACACCACAGTAAGTTCACATTCAAAGCATTTACCCTTAATTTAAATGTCCATGAAACCTTTGCTTCCACTGGAGGTCTTAAAACTTGCGCCGTTTTTTGTGTTTATGGTACAGCACATGGAGGTCTTAATGTCATACCTGGGTGAGAGAGATAGTGATTTGCTCAAGGATCAGGGACTCGCATTTGCCTCACCCTGGTTTACAAGCCATCTACAGTCCAAGTACCGTCAATTTGACAAGGCGAAGGACAGAAACAAATTATACTGGGATGAGAGGATCACCAACTTCATCAAGTGTCCAGGCAACCAGTGGCTTGAAAAGGTTCAAACTATCTACGCCCCTATGATCTGGGATTCTGAGCACTGGGTTGGTTTGGCTATCAATCTCGATGTGTGGTGTGTTGAGATTCTAGATCCACTGCCATCTTTGAAGTCAGAGAAACAGGTGCAGAGGCTAATTGCTCCAGTTACAGAGATGCTTCCATTCTTCCTCCGCAAGTTCTGTGCTTCCTTTCTCACTCAACCTCGGGACACCGAGACTTTCGCTTGGAAAAGGCTGGGTGGACTTTACAAGAACGAGCGTTCAGGGGACTGTGGACCTGTTTCTGTGAAATTCATGGAGCTCCATGCGCATGGCAATCCCAGGGATGGAATGGGAACAATGGACGACGGGATGGTGGATGCTTTTAGGATGCAGTATGCCATGGATACCTACCGACACCTCGTCATACCAGCCTATCCGACTCCTCCCCAAGAGTAGAACTCAAAACGCTATCAAGGCTCTGTTGTTGCTTAAGACTACTTATATTTTTTGGATGTTATGTTTATGCCTCCCACAAACAATGTTGTTGATAAGTATCGATGTGGGTTTCCTGTAAATGGTCCCCAAGAAAATGGGTTTTGGAAAAAACTATTAACTATTGCTGTAGTTGAACATCTCGAATTTGGAAATGAGAGCTTTTGTGTAAATAATGTGCATCAGCTAATTAAGACATATTTTATGGACGTCCACATGTCCACGTCCACCCTTGAATGACTGTGAGTGTATGTGCATGAGTTAACGTCCACGAACACACGTCCATCCACCGACGGGTGTCCGTTTTGAGGACATGGCACACACACGTCAGGTTATTTTTAAATATAAAAGCTTGAAAGAGGGACAAACTTCGCAAAACGCCGCAACAACTAGGGTTTTGCGAAATAGCCGCCATAGGTAAGCCATGTATGGCGTCCTTTTGGTGATTTAGTTTTTAGTTTTGGGTTCTGTCGCATCTCTAAATAATTGATTTGTGTTGCATCTCTAAATAATTGAGCAGTGGCTACCATCTTTGGGTCTCTGAGTAATAATTGAGCAGTGGCTACCATCTTTGGGTGTCTGAGTAATAATTGAGCAGTGGCTAACTTTATTTCTCTCAACTTTTAGGCTCTCTCTGACTTTGCTATAGTTCTTGTAGATTGCAATGGGACGATACAGCTACAGTCAGCCCTCTTCCTCTGATGAATTTGACGAGATGGGTTATCGTTACGATGAAGATTACGTTGTGGCGAAGGGAATTCCAAGAGTATGTTTCTGCGGCCGTCCACTCATCATTGATACTTGTCGTGACAACATAGACCCAGGAAGAAGGTTCTTCACTTGCACAAACCGAGATGACTGTCGAACTCATGTATGGAAATGGTGGGATGTGGGAGTCACCGAAGATGTTGCTAGGATGAAAGACGACCTTGCCCAGATGTCTCTGAAGATGCATGATCTCTCATTTCGGGATTCAGTAGATGTTACAGATGATCTTAAGAAAGCGAAGCTTGAAATTGATGGGCTTAGAGGGGTATTGAACGATAATGAAGTCAAAATCACTAAGCTGGAAAAGATTGGCAAAGCTATCAGATTGGAGATGAAGATAATGGGTGCCGCAATTATTGTCTTTGTTGCTGTTTGTATGATATGGTTTAAGTGACTGTATGTAGTTTGATGTAGTAAACACTCGCTGTAGTATATGTAAAAGGTGTCGGATTGTACGGTCTGCGGTGACAATTGTGTTTGTAAGAAACGAGATGCACGTCCATCAAAATAATGTCCATATTAATGGATCCACCAGACGAGAGCATTGCTGTTTAGGGATCGGCTGAGAATGTTGTAACTAAGTACTATAATATTTTTCTTTAATCTAAAATGCGGCAAGAAGACATGAGCGTTGCTGTAGTAGAACATCGTCGGCTCCGAGTTGGAATTCCACATCTTTGAACGTGCCTATTCGATCTGCCTATACCTCGTCTCTTTCCGTGTACAGTTCGCATTTTACATTCTGGACGTCCACGTGTACACGAACATTCATAAGCGTCCATTCGCAGACTGAGTACTAATGACGTGTTACCCATTTTTTTATTAGTATAAAACCCTGAAAAACCTGAAACGAGGGGGACATCCAAGACGCCGCCGCAACTAGGTTTTTGAGGGGAATATCCGCCATAGGTCAGCCATGTATCTCCTCCATATGCTGATTTCGTATTTGCTTGGTCAAATTCATTGACTTTAGACTTCTGCATCGCGTTTGTGGCTCAAACAATCTAGAACGTACCTTGTCCTGGCATCTCGTTTGTCCTTGCATCTGTAACACCGCCGCAACTAGGTTTTGGGTTGGTCAATTTCAGTGTCTTAAGACTTCTGCATCTCGTTTGGTGGCTTAAACAATCTATAACGTACCTTGTCCTTGCATCTCGTTTGGTGACCAGCTCGTTCTAACTTGCTAGTTTTCCATTAGGTTGCAATGGGACCATACAGCTACAGTCAGCCCGCCTCATCTGAAGGAAATGCTGAAATGGGGTATGGTTTCGATGAAGAATTCGTAGTTGAGAAGGGAGTTCCGAGAGTTTGTTTCTGTGGCCGTCCACTCATCATTGATACTTGCCATTCCGACATAGACACAGGAAGAAGGTTCTTTACTTGCACAAACGAGGATGACGGTGGAACTCATCTATGGAAATGGTGGGACGTGGCAGTCACCGAAGATTTAGCTAGGGTGATAGACAACTTGGCTCTTTTGTCTGTGAAGATGCATGAGCTCTCATTTCGCAATTCCTTTGATGTTACAGATGATCTTAGGAAAGCACAGCTTGAAAATGATGGGCTGAGAGGGCAATTGGAAGTTAATGAGCTTAAAATCACTAAGCTGGAGAAGAGTGTGAGAGCTATCATATTTGTGATTAAGATAATGACTGCCGTAATTATGGTATTTGTTGCTGTTCTTATGATGTGGTTTTAGTGACTTTAGACAGCTTGATGTAGTATATGGCACCTTGTTTTGTATGATGTTCATATTTTGCTCGGATGCAGACCTTGATTTTCACCCTTAGAAAAAGGTGTGGCCTTGTCAGGTACTATGTCCATATTAATGTATCCACAACATCATGTCCATACCCAAAAAAAACATGTCTGTATTCTTCTACATAGACCTAAAAGAGGGATTAAATCCGTTGTTGCTCTTGGTCGATTGGTCCCCTTGTATACACTTCTCTCTGAAACTAAACAAAAATAGACAGTAACTATGTCCATATACACTTCTCTCTGAAACTAGATTGGTGGGATCTAGTTTGGTCCCCTTGCATACACTTCTCTCTGAAACTAAACAAAATAGACAGTAACTATGTCCATATTAGTGTATCCACAAGATCATGTCCATACCAACTTAAAAAATACCACATCCCACGAATCATGATGACGTGGCTAACACATGTCTGTATTCTTCTATATATACCTAAAAGAGGGATTAGAAATCGAGCAGCCGTCGCCTCTAGGGTTTTGTGAAATACCTTCCAAAGGTAGATTCTCCTCCATAAGCTTATTTAAAAAATCCCTGCTTGCTCTTGGTCGATTCTCTAGGTTGGTCCCCTTGGGCTATCTGATCTATAACCTACATGGTTCAAGATTGATTGTTTATTTATTTAGATCTCTGTTTTTTTTCTGGCGGTTCTCTGACTTGCTTATTTCGAACTAGCTTGCGTTGGGACTACACAGCTACAATGAGTTCAGAGAATTTCGGTGAGGATCCCTATGAAGAGGAGAGGAGGAATAAGGCTCACAAAGATCGTCTCTATGCCATCGCAGATGGGCTATACGGCATCCCAAGGCTCTGCCCATGTGGTGGGCGAATTGTCCACGAGGTAGATTTGGTTAACACTTTTGATACAAATCCAGGCCGTGTATTCTTTACTTGCGACGAATACAAGGTGCATCGATTTGTTGCTATTACTGTTTTATGGGTTTTAGTGGACATCTGGTTATGGACATGCTTTGTAATTGTGGATGTATAGCCTGTGGACATGATATTCGATTCCTCAAAAGTATGTTAGTGGATATATGGATATATAATATATGGACACTTTGATTTCATTGATTTTTTGATTCTGTAACCCCGTAGGATGATGGACTCCATTTTCGGCAGCCATGGGTCCATGGGATGGAACAAGAAATGGAGAAGTTGTCCAACAAGGTTGATGCGCAAGTGTACACAATTGATGAGATGAAAGAAGAGATTAAACGCAACAAAGAAGAGATTGCGAAGCTAAAGGACATGGTTGATGGGCAGGGGAAAACTGTCTAGGCTTAATCTCTTTGTTTTTAATGAAAGACCTAAGTATCTATGTTTGTATTCTATGTTTATGTTTGCTCTATTTATGTTTGTTTTAATTCGAAGACCTAAGTATCTATGTATGTTTTTTTAAGGACCTAAGTATCTATGTTTGTATTCTATGTTTATGTTTGCCCTATTTATGTTTGTTATAATTCGAAGACCTAAGTATCTATGTATGTTTTTTTGAAGGCTTTATTTTTTTGTAGAGTACATGCTTTAATATCCATGCCCAATGTATATGCCCGCAAACATGTTATCAAGGAAATCATATGTCCAGCAGATGGTTGTACATCGACATAGATCGTGTACGCCTATTTGTGGGCAATGATATCGTGAAAAGAAGGATTACGATCTATCATCCCGTTTACACAGCCCCTAATTCAGCTGGTTTTTCATGTCATAACCATTGAAATGTGTAAAACCAAACTTTGGTGGGCAGGGCAAAACTGTGATAAACCAAACTTCTTCTGAGTTCGACATGAAAGGGCACTTTTAGGCTGATATGTACAAGAACATGACATCGAGGTGTTTATATGTCCACCAGACTCTGGTACATAAAACAATCGTGTCCTATCGTGTCCACCGTCATCTGGTACATCATCACAAAATACTAGGGCGGATATCGTATTATATATTTAGTGTCCACCATCATCTAGTACATCATCACCAAAAAGTAGCATTCTGGTATCACGTGTACACAGACCCAAATTGAGACGTTTGTTCTTGACATAAAAATTGAAATGTTGAATACCCGCCCATAAATTTCTTCCCTCCATCGAGGCCATTGTATTACATTACACAATCAATATTTAAATTGCATATCCGCTAGCATACACGGTCCAAAAAATAAAGCACGGGACAAATTGCACAATCAATATTTTGCTTGGCACAAATTGCATGCAAAAACAACAAAGTTCCCAAAAATGATATATGGTATGTACTCTACCCAAGATACAAAAACATGCACCAAACATCGTCTTGGGTATAGCACTAACCACACTCATATAGGCCTTGTGCAATTGGTCCTATTGTGACCAAACCCACAGCATCGTCCACAACGGTTTTGTACGGTCTTTGTCTTCTTTGCACCCTACCAAAATCATACTTGTACCCGATTGATATGTGAAATAGAGAAATTTTTTTCATATTTGAAAAGTGTACCACTTACCTTTATCTCTCCGGTCGATGGTATTCGTTCTGTCTTCGGTCGTCCTGATGGACGATTGGTCCTCGGGGGCATCAAAACCATATTCTTCGTATCCTCCGGTATTTCCACCTCCCCCGCTTTTTCAACAGGATTAACTATTCCCGAATAAGTATCCACCCAATGCGAGGTTTTGTACCACTCGCCCACTAGTGTATGTGGTTGTAAACCCAAGTGATCCCCAAGGATCAATGCATGTCCACATGGAATGAGTTCTACATCATAAACCTTGCACGTGCACTTCTTATTTTTCAAATCAGCAGTATTCTTCTGGCCAAATTGTCCTACAACCTCGCCGCTCCAGGGTGTAATCATGTTGATCTTGGTCGCTTTAGTTAATTGCTTGTGCCTAGCCATTACCTTCTCCACCTCAGGCGTCACAAGGCCCCTGTGTTTGGTGGACTTGATCTGTCTTGCATAAAACCACCTGGTCATCATGGACTGGATGAAAATCAGCAGCTCAACAATTGGTGATCCCCTGCCCTTCTTTAATGCACCATTCAGCTGTTCACATATGTTGCTTGACATGATGTTGTACCTGGATCCTCCCGCATATGCCCGGCACCAATGAGCAACACCTATCTTTTCAAGATATATTGAGCATGCAACACTAGCTGCCTTTATCTTCGCCATATGCTCACGAAAAACCGAAATCTTACAAGTAAATGCCGCGGTGGAAACCATCTTAGACAGGCCCTTGCTTTTAAAATGAGATACAACGTTCCTACACAAATGCACAATGCATGCTGCATGGTACGCCAAAGGGTATACCCTTCTCTTTGCAGCGTATATAGCCGGTGCCCTGTCAGATATGATTGTTAAACTGTTGCTATCTGCCAAAATCCTCTCCACCCTTTGGAAAAACCATGTCCACGAGTCCGTGTCCTCACAGTCCACGATGGCCCAGGCCAGCGGAAATACTTGAAAATTGGCATCCTGACCACAGGCAGTCAAAAGCACACCCTTGTACTTACCTGATAGGTGTGTGCCATCCACAACCAAAACACGCCTAAGCTTCTTAAACCCCTCCTTGGATGCCCCAAATGCAACAAAAGTGTACACAAACCTCTCTAGACCTTCCTCGTCAACTTCAGTTTCCAAATCTGTCACCGTTCCAGGATTTGCAACTTCCAACAAGTGAAGATACTCAGGTAGCTTCATATAAGAGTGGTCATCGGACCCCCTAAGACCGATTGTGGCCTTCTCGGCAGCTCGGTAACACTTCATGTACGAAGAAGAGACACGTAAATCCTCTAACACCATTTCCTGCAAATCACAGGGGCTGGGCGCTTTACTAGGATCCCTGAACTTTGATTTATACAAGGCAGCTAAGACGTTATCGGATGCTTTTTTCTTAAACGAATTCCGAGACTCCAAGGGACAAATATGATCTAATTGTGCAGAATTAATCTTATAGTAACCGTCGACAACATTCTCCACGGCTAGAACTCTCCAATCACAGCGAGTATCCACACAACTCAGCACAAAGTAATGTCTTTTCGTTGGCCTTTGTAAAAAAGAAAACTGGTTTTTTATTGCATATATTGCCAAGGCAATCTGACAATCTTTCTTAGACCCAAACACCTTCCCAACATATATATCATCATCTCCATCATCATGATCCAGGTCTGGGAATTCAGGAACCTCGTAAGAAAGGTCATCGTATAGAGGTGGTATATCAAACTCCTCGGCAGCAACCGCAGATAATTCACGTTTACGCACATCCCTTTGGACATCCACGGATGGATGTCCACGGACCCACGAATCTCTTTTTATACTCTCCTCGGTAACCTCAGCTCGACTACTACTAGGAAGGTCAGTTGATGCACTTGCAGAAGCGTTAAGATCGATTCCAGAGCCCCATTTTTTGGCGTTGCACTCTGTATTCATGCCAGGACCTCTTGTCCACGCTTCATCGATGTGTACATCAAACGAGGGAACTGGCCCCGGCTTCCTAACACGTCCCTCTGCCTTCATCGAGCCGCTCGCAAATACATCATGGTCAAATGCAGACCCAGAACTGCACTTATATATAAACCCCTCTCCACTGTTTTGCACATCACCCTCCCCAAAATCCAGATTATCGGGTCCTGCGTACATCTCTTCGATCACAGGGTCCCAAAATTCTGAGTCATATCCTCGTGGACGTACATCGATCTCACTGACAGCACCCCAGACATCGTCGACAACACCTGGATAATCAGACTTCTCTTCATCCTCAGAGCCGCCGGAAGTGAACAAACGACCACACGGGAGAGATTTTCTTTTCTTGACGTTTGGGTCCACGGACCCGTGTACATCGTTTGGTTCTGCGGTGGACGTGTAAATGTTAGGTCGCTCGAAAAACTTATCGTCCACGTGTACAGGGTTGCTGACTTGGTTCAGTGGTGTGGTGTATCCCCAAGGTTTGCCGACAGAGGCAGACCCTGATACACTCTTTATAGCATCTTCGAACTTAACAAACAAGTTTGTGGAGGGGTTAACTCGTAGATGTTGAAAAAAGAAAGCAATCCCTCCATCATTTGCAACAACAACAGGAGGTGTCTCAATACCAGTTGCCAACTCATTACTGTTGGGTGGCCAGTAGCTTAAATGAACCGTTTTACTTTCTCCACCATCGACAAAGAACTCATTCAAAATCCTTTCCTTCAACACCTTTAAGCTTATTCTTTCTTCCACAGGAACCACCCTTGTCATCTGCTCCTTGTCAACTTTAAAATCCCATACATTGTTAGCGCCACGGTTCCACTCACCGCTAATGACGAGACAATGCTTTATCATCCCGAATCTGAAAACCAAAAAATCTCTAACTTGTAAGATATATGTCGGCTACTCATAGATGTCCATGTTTTATTGAAGGTCTTAATTTGATGGATGAGAGTACTAACCGTGATGTAGAACTTCAAATGTTACTCTAATCCTTCAATGTTGAGATGTTGAGATGTTTCGTGTTTTTTCAAGATTTTTACCGGAGATTTCTTACCTAAAGGATAAGAAATCGAACAGTAAAAGCAGTAAAAGAAGAAGATCAATGTAAAATAAAGGAGATAAACTCGAGAACTCAAGAAGAAAGAAGAGAGAGAGAAGAAGAGAAAGAAAGAAGAAAGGAGAGCGGGACCACACAGAACATCAAATCAGACAGCTATTAATGTACACGTGTATAAATCCCAGCTTACCGTCCATAAAGCATGCAAATCCGATGGCTCTTATTCCTTACTGTTCGAATAGCCTCTTTTCCCGCCAATGAAGCCCTGAGCTCCGCGCCACACGATTACCAAGAGAAGCTAACTAAATCTTAAGTCCCCTAACCGAATGCAAGCTCGGTTGAAGGGCATTTTGGGCACAAAAGGGCTGGCTTCTGTGAACAGTAAGGAAAGTGTCCTTTGGTGTAATAAAGGCACCAAAAGGTGCCCTCTCATGTAATTTTTCTCAAATTAATTTTCTCAAATAAAATATGTGATCCTGACATAAAAATTTACATTTTGACTTGAACATCTTGTCACCGATTCTTTTCATATCACAGGTTGCAATAGTTAATTCAATATTGTTTTTGTTAATTTTCCGTTCCCCATTGGTAAAATATTAAAGATTAATTTGAAGACAATTGTGATTAAAGTAAGCACTAATATCACAATAATAGTAATAAATATCCACTTTGTAACTTTTTTTTATCTAAGTGCATTTACCAATGTAAGAGACCATACTCAATGATCTGAAAATTCAACTGAGTACATTTTTGGTCTATTCAAAATGAATATTCCTATGATAAATAAATATAATAAGCTAACGGCAATTACGATATAAATAAATAACAATTCGAAACTAAGAAAAATAAAACAGAAAACAGTGTGAGCAGTGAGCACATACTTTCACGTTGACAGAGAATATAAGATCGATAAAAATGCTCCGAGGCAAAGATACAACCAACAGAAAGAGACAAAATTCATGGTTAATAAATTATAGAGTGATTTGAATAATTGAGAAACAGTAAAAGCAGGAAGGTAACTAAAAAAAACAATTGTCGACAAAATTTAAAATAAAAAAATTATGGAGTAAACGCGTAGAGAAAGAAGGTTCGAAAATAAGCTGACACAAAGCATACGTCAGCAGAGAGTTTGCTTCTTCTCCGACAAGTCCATCATCGGTCATCAAAACCTCTTAACTATTTATATTGCTCCACGCCCCCACCATCATTTTGTATCTTCATTTGCATTTATAATTTTTTTTAATTGTTAATTACTTTTTATATAAGAAAATAAAATCGATATTTAATTTTCTTTTTCAAACCAATTGTATTGTATTTTAGCCAAACTCCACATATATTTCAATGGTTTGAAGTTTGTTATAAGTTGAAAGATTTTTTTTATTTTTTTTTTATAACTGTGGGAATCCAAAAAACTTTTTAGATCCAAAAACTAATCATATGAGATCCATAGAAATTCGAGTTTTCTTGTCAGTAAGATAACCAAATGGAGAAATGTAGAATAGGTTGAAGGATTTAAATAGTGATAGTTTAACAAATGGTACAAAGCATGTGGAACTCAGAGATAAATGGAGTGAAACAAATTTAGTGATGATTTGAAATGTTATAACGATAGTTACTAAAAAAATTCATCAACAAAACCTTTTCAATTAAGTTAAGTTGGTTGGTTACAAAAAATTTCGAAGGATTCGGTAACCGTATGATTATGACTTACATAAGAATAAACATAACCTTGTGTTCATGCTTTTGTTGCAGGATGTCGGCAGATACATTTTCACTAGAAGAAATGTGATATACTCTAAATTGATTTTTTTTTTCCAATCTTAAATAAACAATCCAAATATGATTTAAAAGACGGCCAACCCATTGAATCCTCAATCATTTTCCGTAGATTCACATAATCCGTTTCGAATATGATCTCTTTTGCATATGTAATTTATAGCTTAAATAAGGCAATCCAATTATGCATCTAATGTTGATAAGCCCATCCTATATCCCTTCTCCCGCTATAAACCAGCCCATGTTATCATGTATACTCCATCTCAGTTAACTAACTGGTCTATGATCGATCCAAGAAGCATCAATATAGCAAGTAGGGATGAGAGGGGTCTCGAGGGGTTATCTCATTACAATCTATTGTGGTAAGTAATCCACCTCCATTTCGCACTCTTTCTAATTTGTTATTCTTCCAACTCTCTGCTTCGAGTATATCATGTTGGAGGATATTTGTAGGAGATCTCTTGATACCATTAAAATCTTTATCATTCATTACTTTTCATACAAACCATATGATCTAAGAAAAGTTATATTTTTGTGGCTCTGATAGGCCCAATTAAATTGTCCTTCAAAACAGAAATGCATGTTTTGATATTAAAAAGTACTCGAGAAACGGCCTGAAATAGATGAAAAAATCGATAAAATCTACACATGCAAAAATGGGAGGACACTAAAAAAAGAGATAGTTAATCGTTTCTTCCTGCACATTTATGGAAACTCTTATTGGTGCCCAATTGTGGGTAATTTAGTCGTTGACATATTGTCATGCATCCCGATAAATTTTGCCATAAGATATGATGCAACACATTATTTTATAAAACATTACTCTGTAATTATGTTTTTGGTATTTATGCTAAATAACCCCAAAGTAACGATGGATCATACATTCATATACAGAAATAGAAATCACTCTATAACTTAAATGTCTACATAGAAAATAGCATGATATAACAAAATACTTGCTCGGGAATACTTGGGGTGATAGAAGAAAAAACATAAAATTTTTCATTTGACACCTTAAATATTCACGTATGAAAATAACATATCACGTAGAATAAATTAAATAATGTGAACAAAATGGTTCACATTTATCTTTCTTGTTTGTTTTGAACATCCGGTTCACAATTATCAAATTTCACTTTGGTTAGCTGAAAAAAAAAAATTCTGTTATTTTATTCAGCACTATATTTTTCGTTGTCACAGAGTACAAATACTCTTATTTTTTCTCTTCCACAAATTTTATTTTAGACTTTTTTTTTTGTCAAAGACTATTTTAGAATTTTAGTGAACATAAAGGAAAGTTTTAACCAAACAACCTAGATAAAGATTGAGAAATATTATGTTCTCAGATAATCATCACAGTTTCATTTTCTTCGTTACAATTCCATTCTCATTTCTCTATCTATCTCAAGTCCCAATTCGTTTAAAAATCAAAATTGAAAGATGGGGTTACACGCTTTTCTCATTATATAACCTTTTGTGTATGTGGAGAATGAAGTGTCATGGTCACGGACCCACCCGACCCGACCCGGCCCTTTTCTTGTGACCCAAAGCGGCAACACTGTAAAATCGTATGTTAAGCAGCTGTTTATATGATGACAAATGGTTAATCGAACGACCAAAACATCAGAAAGGAGAAGGTTGTCATAAGCACGTGTGGTTTTTAACGCGGTATTAGCTGTGTTTTATTTTCCCTACGCTCATGTCGGTTGCTTCCGTCTCAAGCCACAACACTATCAGTAAACACGCGTGTTACTTTGTTTTTCTACTTCTTAATTATCATTGGTTAGTGATAATGGACCAATATCGATATGAATGATTAATTAATTATATAGTTGATAAAACTCGGTGAAAATTATGAAAACGCGTGATCAAATCCTACGATGCTGATACAGTGATACGTCCTCACCATCAATCCAAATCAAAATGTAGATCCCACGCATATACGTACCAAATGCACGTGTGAGGCTTTCGTGTGTAGAGACGTGCACTGTTTTCCTGTACGAAACAATATATTGTGTATCCTGAGATTATATATACAAATACAATAAGGAAACCAAATCCCATTAATATAAAAACTGGGTTTGACATGGTCCACTCGTTAAAAGTTTAGTAGCCGCAAACTAAGTACGTACGTCCACACAGTCCCTTTTTTTTTTTGGTCGATGGCAAACTTCTATTAGAATAAGAGTTTACAGAAATTGAACATAGGGGATTGAGATTTCGGATTGCCTAAGAGCCTGTTTTGCAAGCTCATCTGCTTTCCTATTCTCATTCCTTGGCACAAACATAAACTTGCACCTAGTAAAGAGTTTTGACATTTTGATTATGTCGCTTGTGATACCGAAACAGTTCGGATGTGTTTTGTTTGCATTGATGCTGTCGATTAGGGTTTTTGAGTCGGATGCAAATGTCATCTTGTTCATCTTGAGTCTTATCGCGTCTGTCATTGCTTCCAACAAGGCCTTTGCTTCCGCCATTAGAGCTGTAGCTGTGAACTCCTTTTGACCCATTTGTTGTCGGATTAATTGGTTTTCCTTGTCCATTATGATCCATCCAAGTCCTGCTCTTTTTGTATCTTGTTTCCAGGCCGCATCACTCATACATAAGAGCTCGTCTTCTTCCAATTCCAGGTCGCTCCATTGTAACTCACTCTGTTCTGCACTTTTCTTTGTCTCTTCTAGTTTGCTTTGAGCTTGTTCCCATTCACTTGCCGCTGTAACTGCCCTCCTTATCGTGTCTGATGCTGATTGTAGTCTTCCTTCGAAAATTTCTCTGTTTCTTGCTGTCCAGATTTCCCAGCAAATCCATGGGAAAAGTGGAGTCTCACTGAGTCCAGTTGGGGGGAGGTTTGTCAATCCTTTTGCTCTCTTAATTATCCCTTTTATGTCTTCTTCACCATTTATCCTCAATTTCTTATTGACTGGTGCTATCTCCCATACTTTATCCGCCTCTTCACAGTGAAAAAATAGGTGATTCAGAGTCTCATCTTTGTTGCATCGAATACATTTTCCTTCACTCAGTACTTGTCTCCTCACCAGATTCATTCCCACAGGTAGAGCGTCCCTTGCCATTTTCCACACTAACATCTTGATCTTCGGTGGGATCTGTTCTTTCCAGATTTCTTTTACCCATTTGAAGTTGTGTTGGCGATCCTCTGTGCTTGATTGCGGCTCTGTTTCTTCCAAAGCAGCTAGGTACCCAGACCTGGTTGAGTAGTATCCATCCGCTGATCCTAACCACATATGGTCATCTTCTGTACCCATCTTGCTCAGCTCCACACACTTGATTAATTCCCATATCTGTGGGAACACAACTTTCAGTTTGTCATCATCCCAGTCCATTGAATTCTCCATCAGAAGGTCTGCAACTTTCCATTCAGCGGTTTCTCTCGTGGGAGGTCCCCATATCAGATTTTTCCCTTCATTACTCAGCCATACCTCGTTCCATAAACCCGTGTTTCGCCCATTACCTATGGCTTTACCTATCTTCAGATTGATAATATCTCTTCCTGCAAGGACACTCCTCCATCCGTGTGAGGCGTTTGTTGCAGTTTGTACTTTTAGGAACTCTTCTCTGCAGCAGTACTTGTTCAATAACACTCTTGATAGTAGACTTTTTGGGTTCTTGAGTACTCTCCAAGCTGTTTTTGCTAAAAGTGCGTCATTGAAGCTTATAATCTCTCTTAATCCTAGTCCTCCACTGCTCTTTGCCTTCGCTAGTTCTCGCCAAGCTATCCAACTCATTTTTTTCCTTTCCGGGTTGTCGTCCCACCAGAACCGTGTTAGGGCCGACTGTATCTTCTTACATAAGCTTACCGGGAGTTTAAAGCTCATCATCGTGTAAGTCGGTATAGCTGATAAAACGGACTTGAGCATGACTAGTTTTCCTGCGCTCGACAGCCTTGAGGATGACCAGCTAGCCGCCTTCTGTTTGATTTTATCCACCAGGGCCGAGAACAAATCCTTCTTTTTTCTTCCGAATAGTTCCGGCAGTCCAAGGTATTTTCCTTTCCCTCCCTCTTTTGTTATCCCAATCTGATTTTTCACTCTTTCCCTTATGTCCAGACTGGTTTTTGATGAAAATGTTATAGCAGATTTCTCCTTGTTTATCTTCTGTCCCGATACCATCTCGTACTCCTCTAGTATCTTGACTAGTTGCATACAACTTTTCTCTTCCGTTTTTATAAAAAATATTGTGTCGTCCGCGAAGAGTAGATGATTCACTCTAGGGCAATTGTTAGCCACTTTGATGCCCACCAGCAGGCCATCAGCTTCTGCTCTCTTACATAAGCCACTGAGGACTTCGCTACACAATATGAAGAGGAAGGGGGAGAGCGGGTCGCCTTGCCTAATACCCCTACTTGGTTTGATGAGTCCTCTTGCTGTCCCGTTGATAAGAAACGAGTATGTTACCGTAGTAACACATTGCATTATCCATCCCACAAGCTTAGCATGGAAGCCCATCTTCAGTAGTACTGCTTCAATAAAATTCCACTCGAGCCTATCATAGGCCTTACTCATGTCGGTTTTTACCGCCATTGTGCATCTCTTTGTAGCTTGTGAGTTCTTCAAGTAATGTAGTACCTCGTGTGTTATGAGAACATTGTCTTGTATCATTCTCTTTGGGACGAACGCCGATTGGTTCTCTGAGATTATATTAGGTAACAGTGGCTGTAGTCTTTGCGTGATAATCTTCGAGAAAATCTTGTAATATACGTTACAAAGCGCAAGAGGTCTGTACTCCTTCATCGTCTTGGGACTACTGACTTTAGGTATGAGCCTAATATGCGTGTGGTTAGTTGAATCCGGAAGTTCCCCATTCCTGAAAAAACCTTGTATTTCTTTCACCACTTCTTCCTTTAGGTGGTTCCAGTTTGATTGGTAGAAGCATGATGAGAATCCATTGGGTCCCGGGGCTTTATCTTTGTGTATGGAGAATAGAGCTTTCTTGATCTCAGCTTGTGAGGGGATTGCCGTTAATTGCTTGTTTGTCTCTTCAGTTATGACTTTCTTTATAGCTTTGTCAATCACTTCCTTTGGATCATTGTTCACAGAGCTGAACAGATTATCAAAATAGCTTCTGATGACTTCAGTAATCTGTTCATCTTCGTATACTGCTTCTCCCTCCTCGTTTTCAATTACTGTTAATCTGTTTTGCATCCTTCTTCCTCTAGTAACTGCAAAGAAGTAACTTGTGTTCTTATCACCAAGAGCTAACCAGTTTTGTCTACTCCTCTGTCGCCAATAAGATTCCTCTGTTTTATACGCTTCACTCAACGCCACGTTAATGCCTTTTATCTCTTCTTCCGACGTCTCACTGTTTGACATAGCAGCATCCAGTAGCTTCTTTAACTTGTCAATCTCTTTTCTGCAATTTAAATGTTTCCTTCTATTCCATTTATCAATTGCCTTTTTGCATCTCTCTGTCCTTTCTGCTATGGACCCTCCTCCATCTCCTGTCCAAGCTCTTTTAATCAATAAGATTACTTCTGCGTTATTCCTTAGAGCTCTATCATATCTGAACATGCGTTTCTTCTTCTTCGTGTATGGGGATCAGAAGGTCAATATTGGCCTGTGGTCAGATCCTGAAAACTTAAGATATTCACTTCTCGCATTTGGAAAACTGTCAGCCCATGTGCTATTTGCCATTGCTCTATCCAACCTGCAGAAGACAAGGTGATCTCCCCTTTTACCTCTCCAGGAGAGCATATTTCCAGAAAACTTTAGATCAAACAGATCGCTCGTCGACATGAAAGTGCGGAAGTCCGAAAAAGATCCTTCTGGTCTTGCTCTTCCTCACTCTTTTTCCTTTTCGTTTAAGATTTCGTTGAAGTCTCCGGTTAGATACCACGGTCCATCTCTTCCCTCTGCTATTTGTCTCAGTTTTTCCCAGACCTCATTCCTTTTTTCTCGCTCCGGTGCTCCATAAATGAAAGTAGCGTAAAAGGAGTCTCTCTTAAACTTGATTTTTGTATCAATATAGTTGATGGTCTGTTCTAGCACTTCAACTTCAACTTCTTGAGTCCAGGCGAGCGCTAGGCCTCCTCTCATATTCTCTTGTGGTGAGACCAATGAATAGTAGTCAAAATTCAGTTCCATTAATTTTCCACTCACATACAAGTCATTGTTTCTTGTTTCACTCATAAACAAAATGCTTGGTGAGTACTTCCCCTTTATTTCTTTTAGCCTTTGGAACGTGTCAGGGTTGCCTAGTCCGCAAACGTTCCATGCTACTACCGCTAAGGACCGGATCTGTCGAGTGACCGAAAATCCGACCTTCTTGCTTCGCCTCTGCTTGGTTCATGTGTTTCTTCATCTCCATTTGTTTGTGGCAGAGAGTTTACTTCCTCATGTTCAGCATTTTCCACTATTGTTTCTATCCTCATTCTAGCCTCTCTTGTCTTGTTGTTCTTTACTGGGGTGGACCTCTTCCGGTTAGAGCTCTGGCTTAGGTATAGTCTCTGTTTTTTCATGCTGAGTCCCCTTACTTGCATTGGGCTGTTGGTGATAGCCCTTCTGGGGTGAGTTCTTGTTCTCTCTCGCTGTGGAGTTCTTGATGAGCCTGGTATATCCTGTGGTGGCCTGCTCTCGTTTATCACGTACGGTGGCTCTAAGTGTTCATCCACCAGTTGATAGTAGTTGGTCATAGCTCTGGCTTTTCCCTTCGCAGCCTCTATAATTGATAGTGCAGTTTCCTTCATTAAGTCTTTTTCTTCTCCTGTTTGGACTCTCATCATTCGAGCTCCTCTTTCTTTTAGATCATCACAACTTATGTATTTCAGAGTTGCCTCATTGAGTTCCTCTATCACCTCCTCCATTGTCGGAATAGTTGGGATTTGTTGGAATTCAGTTAAGTCTAGGTTTCTCTCCAAAGGTGGTAGTTGGTTGGTTACTCTTTGCTCTTCCTCAGCCCTCAGCATCCTTCTGTTATAAGAGTCTAAATTCCTCCTTTCGGTGTAGATCGGTGACCTTCCAACCTGATCTTGGTTGCTCTTTTCTATCCTCTGACTCTCATGTTTGTTTGCGCCACTCATTGCTGAGCTCTGCTTTGGTGTGGGATTTCTCTTGTAGCCTTCTTCTTCATTGATGTCCGCTTTGTTTGCTAGGGCTTGATCATTGTAGGAATGGCGGATTATTGTGTTTCCTGTTGGTCTCCATTCTCTGGCGCTTCTTCCCGTCTCATTTAACAGTGTCGTTTTGTTGTTCATGTATGGGTAGTTCCTTTCATATCCTCTCATCTCTGATACTCTGTTACCGTATGAGGATCCATGTCTGTCTCTTCTGTAGTTGAACGGTTCCATCCTTCCTCTCTGGGCAGGTGGTTCCTTTGTCTGTTCTTTTCTCCTTGGGGAGTAGTCTCTGTCCCTCCTTCTTTCATCTTTGTTGAGGTCAGGTTGTGTTTCCTCCTTCAGATTCGGACATTTTTCAGCTTCATGAGTGAGCTTAAAGCATATGTTGCAGTACCTTCCTAGTCTCTCATACTCGAGTGTTATCAGGGATTCTTCGCCATTCTCGTACTCAATTACTGATTCCAAAGTGAGTGGTTGCAGTCCATTAATGGTGACCTTGACTCTAGCCACCATCGTAGTTATCTCAAAGTCCTCCAAATTTCCCACTTCTTTTCCAATGTCTTTTATCAGATCTTCTTGCCAGTAGTGAAGGGGGAGACCTCGGATACGGATCCAGAATGGTATCATGCACGGGAAAGTGGGGGACAAGGTTGGTTCCCACTTCTGCAGTATTATCATCCATCTTGCGAACTGGTATGGCCGATTGTCTAGGACTTGGTTCAAGTCTTCTTCGAACTCGAATCTGTACTGAAAGCATCCGTTTCCCAGGTCTGAGCCTGTAGCCTTTCCTTTAAGATTCCACCGGCGAGTTAAGTATGGAATCATCTCCCAGAGGCTTTGTACAGATGGGTTTGTAAGTCTTCCCATCAGAGTGAGTCGATTCTCCCAGATTTGTGCCGAAGTGTCGATCTCTGGGGCTCTAATCCTTATTCTTCTGGGTCCTGCATTCTCAGTTGCAGTCATCTTCCCCTTCTCAGCGTAGGTGAATCTTCTTGCCATGTTCAGTTGTTTCTTTCGATTTGAGCAGCTAGAACGTTCACTGAGTTTACAATCTTTCAACCGTTGTAAAGAGCTTTTGGTCCGAGTTGGGTTGGTCTTCTGCTTGGTGGATGAGCTTGTTTTGATGATGCAGAGTGAAGGGAAGTCCGAGTTAGGCGACGACGGCGTTGAAACAGCTCCTTTGCCACGTTAAGGAGGCTGTCGGCCGGTGGAACAGCCGGAGATCCGGCGGTTACAAGGAAACTTTCCTTAAAAGGTAGTTGATTTGAAAGTTTCTCCTCTTTATCTGTTGGTTAATGAGGGTAGACTTTCTTCTTCAAGCGTTGACCAGAGATAAAAAACTTTTCCTCGACCAGTGTGCCTGAGAGCTTTTCAAAAAAAATTTCTAGTTACTGATTTTAAACAAAACTGGTTCCACACAGTCCCTTTTCCGACGTTTTACTTTAATTTCAAGATTGCCAAATTGCGAATAAAAATACGAGACTTGCTAAAGACCATAATCATTAATCCTTTTTTTAGTAACAATAAAGACCATAATCCTACCCGATGTGGGATATAAATAGTTCTCTAGAGAAGTGAATGAGAAAACCTAACTAGCTAAATTTATTAGACTTAACATAGGTTACGATACCATAATAGAAATGAGTTTAATTCAACCAAAAACTATCTCATCCGTTGAGAATTGCCACATTTTTTATATATTTCCCAAATACTACAATTTGAACCGATGTGGTATCTTCATCATATTTCTATTTCATACACACATATCAACATCTTTGTATGCATCTATCTATCAATACGGAAATTGACTCCATGCTTAATAGTTAATACATATAATCTATACTATTAAAACATGAATGGGTCCAATTGGTGAACCAAAGCGGAACGGTTAGATTAGCGGGTAGCGAAAGTGGTAAGTGGTTGAATAGTGCAAAACTGTAAGTGAAAGCTGTTAGTGAAAGCTGTTAGCGAAAGCGGTAAGAAAAAGCTGAGAGTAATCGTTTTTACTGTAGCTTTTATAACGTTTTTGTAAGGGCCATGGCCCGGCTCATTTGAGAAAGTTTTAAATGAATTAATTTGGCTACCTATATCACCAAGTGCACTTACCTTTTCCGGTCACTTGCCTGAAAAGAACTCCAGAGTTAAGCGTGCTTGGGCTGGAGTAGTCCCAGGATGGGTGACCTTCCGGGAAGTGACTCGTGGTGGCATGTGTGTGAGGACAAAACACATGGGAAAATGTCAGAGGGTGATTGTAGGGTCAGTAGATTACTCGGTCGGGTCTACCAAAAATAACGCACCGACCGTCGGACAGGGGTGGGGCCCACGAGCCCGGGAGAGGGATGGGTGACTCACTGGTAGGGGCGGACGGGGCGTTACAGTTTTCGTGATTGGTAACAAACAAAGCGGTAAGCCTCTAACGTTTTTGTTATTACGTCACCATTCACACCCAATGTTTTTTTAAACTAACTTTCCATTGACTGATGATTATTTATAAGGTATGTCATCGGAAATATAGACTATTTAATTAATTCATTAAGGGCAACAATGTAAAACTAAACTCTAACTAATTAATCATAATATTTTACAATATATTTTACTACTTTAAATGTAAATGTATATTTTCTTTTTTTATTATACAAATCTAAAAAATATTTTAATCTTTTTTTATTTTTAATCAACTAATTAATTTTGTAATTATATTATATATTTATATATAACCAACAGTGATAAGTACAATTAAATGAATTAACACACCAATCATGTTTATAAATTATAAAATAATTAAAAATTATAGGATTTTAAAAAAATTATAAACTACTAATTTTATCAAATATACACATAAAAACTAAAAAAATGGTATCATACTTCATATTTAAAAAAATGAATTCTATAAAAAAAATTCAAATTACTATTACCTAAACAATAATTTATATTAAAAATTAAACTAAAATACTAAAGTAGATATATATATATATATATATATATATATATATTTATATTTAAATTTGATAAAAACTTAAAAAATCAACAATTACTAAATATTTATTTTATTTAAATATATAATTTTCAGATTAATTGGTGATTATATGACAATAGCTTTTTAGCGGGTTATTTATACTTTTTCTAATTTAAATACTATAAAATATATAATTTATTATTAATTAAACTTTAATTTTAAAATAAAAACTTAAAGCTAAATATAAAGATATATATATATATATATTATTTTATTATGATACAACTCATATTAAAATTTATAATATGAAATTATTATTTTAATATTTTTTCTTTACGATATACTCCTACCAAATAATACATAATTAATTTTTAAACCTAAATTATTAACTCATGTTTTATAATATGGATTAAAAATTACAAATAAAATTATATTGCATAATTAAAAATTTAAATTACTAACAACCAAATAACTAAAATTTAAAATTATAAAAAAATATACTCAAAATCTAGTTAATAATATAATAGCTTTCACACGCACATATATGTAAGCGTGGTGCGAGAAGTTGGACTAAAAGGGTCTAATACTTCGATCGGTATGATATTAAAATAAACATACTATTTTAGTGCTTTACTGACTTAAGTCTCACTTTTCGAAACTATGTTTTTATATATATGCTAAATTTGTAGCATGTATGTCGTAAAGATGTGCTGTGCACATGGATGAGATCGAGTTTTATAATCGCCCCGAATAAAAGTGTTACTTTTATAACTTAAAACAAATAAAGAAATATATATGATTGACCACAGGATCATAGTTATCTAACTGCTAAAGTTCACGAGACCAGATCTAAGAAAATGTATATATATTCAATATGGGTATAAGACGAAATGGTCAAAAGTCAAAGGTGTTGACTATCAATTGTTCAGCCAAGTTTAGCACTTACTAAAGTTGAGTTATCATGATCAATCAGTTTCATATTTCGATTAAGAGTGTAATATTCTAAGATCTTGGTATATATTTTTCTAGAAAGTAATCTTGATTTTTTTGTCAACTCTTAATTGTTTTGCATTTTATCAGCTTCATTTTGTTTTATTTTAATCTTAATAAAATTTCTAACACTTAATTAAAATTAGCACATTATATAGGGAATAGTATAGCCATCTCAATCATATGGCTATGTGGTGAATTATAGATTTTTTTAGTTTATGATGCTAATTTCCCTTAGTACAGATCGCAAACTCTTCCAAATTATTAGTTAAAGCCACACTGTAAGTAAATAAAAAACAGATAAAGGTGGTGTGTCATGGTGTTGAGTGTTGACCCCTGATATTTTAGGGTTATGCCAATCCCTTCATACTATGGTTTAACCCTTTGAAATGTATTCTTTTATGGGAGTTTAAATATCAATGTTGCAAGAAAACATGATTTGAAAAAACTCTTGTTCACTTCACTTTTTTCTTTCGTTGTTTTTAATCTATTATATATTGTTATCCTTTGACCATAACAAAATTCAAATGCTGGAAGGAAAAAGGTCAAAAGAGTTAGCTATCTTCGGTCCAATCCAAATGAGTCAAGTGTGCATTCGTATAATTACAAGGTGCATATATAAAAAAATGTATTCATCGACTCTGAAAGTCGTCTGGTGTATTTATTTATATGAAACTCTCATCGGAGCAAACCTACTTAAGATAGAGAGAGATTGGTAAACATAATCTGATTTGAGGAAAATACTATTGTTTGTGACCAGAGCCTACGTCTGATAGAAACTTAATTACCAACTTAAACCAAACGATGCTTCTAATCTAAACCAACATAAATTGTTATATGTTTTCTCACTGTTACAATTTATCTTTAAAATAAACAAAGCGTGATATTTGTATATGATTTTGGTATATATGAATCCCAGGTGTTTAAATTAATGATAGACTATTGTAGATTTGAATTATAAGGATTAATAAAACTATAATGTAGATCTGTAATGAATATTTTAAATTAAAGAATACATGGAGGGAGGAGAATAAAGGTCAAGATTCGTTCTGGGTAAAATGCAGGAGGATGGAAAACAACATGTTGACTTAAGAAATGGAGTTTTCTCATGTCGAGTGAGAACATCTACCGATGATTGCGGCTTTGTGATTTTGATTTTGATTACAAACCAAAAAAATAAAATAGAAGTTATTTATTCCCTATTTTAAAATACTACAGTATTAGTGTAATTGTGACAGGGATGTCACAAGAAGATTACAAGAAGAAAAAGTCAAAGCCAAGAGATGGAGTATCAATATGATTAAAGCTTTGGATCGTAATAGTAGTTTAGATGGTGCATATATAACAAGTAAATCGAGTAGGAGGAGACAGTTCAAGTGCCATGTATTCAAAAGAAATGTATGATGTAAAACAAATGTGGTATAAAATAAGTAGTATGAAACAATACTAAATGGTAATTATCAAAAATAAAATACAATTATATTAATTATCAATTTTAAATTACCTAGAATATTTTATTTTTAATATAAAATTGTAATAATTGATGAAATGAATAAATATATGATTTAATCAGAAAATTGAATTAAGTAAAAATGGACAGACCACCTTTGTATGGATCACCGGAATTGTCAAAAGCAATATAGACTTCTTGGATACCACCTAAACTATAATATTTTGGCGAATCTTCAACAACGGAGAGTAGTAAACGATGCAACATGTCCTTGGTGTTTATTGGAGGATGAAAGTTGAAACCGCTGACCACCTATTTTTCAGATGCCCTTTTGCTCAACAAATTTGGCGACTAGCGGCCGGGTTTCTCTACAACCATGTTGGCTGGTCCAAATATTCCTTTATTTGATAAACTCCTCAACATGTTACGCCTAAATATGGATACAGCTCAACATGATACTGTTAGATTGATGCATGTTTGGCTTTTAGGGCGGCTTTGGAAGACTCGTAATGAACTGTTCTTCAGTACAACGAATTACATTTTTGATGATGCAGTAAGTAAAGCTTGGGAAGATGTCTCCGAATGGCTTCAGTGTCATGAGGTACCTGCTATTAGATCTACAATTCTTGCATTTAAGCGACATATTCATTGGGTTCCACCGGCACCGGGGTGGTTGGAATGCAATTTCGACACAGTTCACCACCCCGACCAATAACCATTTGGACTTGGCTGGATCCTACATTCTAGTAATGGATCATTTCTTGAAGCTGCGTCTGGAAAATTCCAAAGATGTTTCACGGTTCCAGAAATCAAATGCTCTGCTCTAATTTGAGCATTTCAATGTTGCTGGGCAAAAGGCTATGATAACATTGTCTTCGAAGGCGACAACTACACTGTAATCCAACTACTAAATGGGAATGATATGAATCTTAAATTGCAAATGTATATATCCACAATTCGACCATGGTGTAACATGTTTACAAACGTCAGATTCACATTCTAGTCAAGATTTTCAAATGTACTTTGTTTTTACAACAATTTGTAACAAGTGATTTACACTATTAATAAAATTGGTAGGCAAAAAGAAGAAAATCAAAAAATTGAATTAAGAAATAAAAAACAACTCTCGCATTTAAACAATGTTGAAACACCTCAAATTTAATGTGTTACAGATTATGCTCGGATTATCACTTTTCACTTATTTTTGAATCGTCATATAGGTATTTTGATTTTTAATTACTCAAATTATCAACCACTAATATAACTGAAAGAAACAAAAAGCCAGAAATGGGTTACCCCATTGATAGCCTAAAATGGAATATTGTAAAGCAAAACCCTAAAACGCGTTATTTGTCACTAAAAGACAAACTCACTTTAATAACTCTGAGGGGACAGACAGCTGCTTGGCCTTTGCTTCTCCAAGCCAAAATAACATATTAATCGTTTACCGTGTACGTTTCTCCATCTCTTCTATTTTTAGACAACGAAATATATCTACAATCTACTATTTCTATAAGACTCAAATTTAAAAGAATTTGTGGCCTTCTTGTAGATTTGTATGTCTCATTTTTGTACATGGATCGCTCTTGTTTTTTTCTTGCTGTTGTTTAGTGTTCAATATTTTATATGCTTTTGAAGACACTTCTGTTTTGTAAAATCAGATATATAGTTGAATTTTGTTAAGTAACTAGTTTAAGTATGGTTTATATCCGAGTTAAACATTAAACAAACTAATTTTCATTATATTACTATAGTTAAATAAGGCATCATACAAATTTACACATCTAAACACTTGACGGTGAGAAAGAATATGCATGCCCTATCATCTCGATATTTCATATATAGCTAAATATCGATAATAAACATATATAATAGTATCGTATAAAGAAAGTCAAACTGGGTCAATTCGTATCCTAAATACCTCTAATGCATCCAAAGTTGAATTAAAATAGGGAGAATACCCGAAACCCACAAATTCTTTGTAAATTAAAGAGGGTCTGAAAATTCATGGCCGTATATGAAAGTTGTTAGACCAAGAAAATGTCTTTTGTGGGCGACCTATAAATGCATTTAATTACATATCATTATCAAGTGTCAACATATATTTATAACCTAAATCTTATTAACAAAAATAAATACTATACCATGTATTCCCAAAGTATTCTATTTGCAAACAGTCACCAAGAACTACACTCAATTTCCTGATCATATCACAATCATCAGAAGATTATGTGTATTTCGGATTTTAAATATACACTATGTAATATAGATGCAAGTGTAACACTAGAAAACATTGGCATAGAAAGTGTGATTTTTCAAGGAAATGTATACGAAGGATGTGCCTTTGGAGTAGAAAAAACAAAATAAAACTAATAGATAAAAAGTGAAGAAGTGAAAGTCAACAAACGAAACATGGACCATGCATCATTAATTGAAAGGTCCATTTTCTAAGGGTCAACTCAAGCCCTAACCATCGACTAAAAAAAACTCTTCACCAATTACTTTTTATATATTTTTCTCTTCAGGTAATATTCTTTAACGACTGTCTATTTTTTTTTGGGTCCTGGACTGTCAACTTGATGATCCGGGCATTTTATTACAGATCATGATGTTACATTTGTCTTAAAAAAAGGTACTGAACAGTTATACCCAAATATTTAATTATTGCAATGAAAATCTTTGATTCTTTTTACTTCTAGAAACATATCTTATTAATAAGATTTAGATGTTAGAACATTGATCCAGAACATCACATTCTGCAAATAGTTTGATATATCTATCACATCCTTAAACAAGTAGTACTTCAATCGCCAAAAACACCAAGATGGTCTCGAAAAACAGAAGACAAAACGATGACAACAATGCTAATGTTTCTATTCATGGGTTTATCTCAAAAAACAAAATCTCATCAAGATAACAAAATCAAGAGTTTACAAACCACACGGTGTGCAGAAAAAATATTACCTCCTTTCAAGCCCACACAATTATGATTTGAATATGTGATTCATGAGTCTGCAGAAGTAATAGCATTAGGGGTAACTTGCTTAACCCTCCTTTGATGAACATCATAGTTATAGATACGTGCAATAGTCACCTGTCCATCATACAATAATCCAAGTCAACAAAGTCTCTGTATTTGTATCTACATTCTACGGTTTTACGGGTTGCCTAAATTGCAAGTTCATGTTGTTTGATAATTCACACATACATATATATGTAGTGAGATAAAACATAGAAGCATCTATGTACCTGAGTAACTGTGACTTGATCCCTCAAGAACTGTAAATCAGCTACAAGAACCTCCAGGCTGGCTTTAGCATTTTCCAGATTGTTTTTCAAGAGGGCTGTAGCCTGTTGGAACAACAAAGATTACAAGAACTTATTCTAGGGTCCCCTGTGCAAAATTTAAAACAATCGAAGAGAATATGTTTCCAGCGAACTGGACCTCTTCACAGGAATATTCCAGCATGACATTTGCTCCCAACCACAAACACACTGAGTCAGTGTCTTCAATACAGGCCCTTGAATATATTCCTTCAGACACTTCAAAATCCGCTAAAAGCGCCTGCATTGTAAGAAAGATTCCAAGTGAGAACAAAAGATAAAAGAACACAAGAATCAGCACTAAGTCAGTATATCAAGATGAAACATCGTGCCTATTACAGCCTATGTGTCAGTTGATTCTTCCAGTTAAGCTAGAACCTTGTTCTGCGACACGACACGTTTTTCTGTCACAATTAAAAAAAACTTAACGACACTAATTAAAGGGACCATTGATTGGTGATTTAACAGCACCCTATTCTTAGAACCTGATAAGCATGCTTGCACCCAATCAAATGTTTTTTTAAGTATGCCTGACTCCCACAAAGATAAGAGAAAAATCTTCACATGGATACAAAGTTGGTATACAAACATCAATAAGAAATCAAAGCAAAACCAAGTTCAACCTTGCGGAATTAAAATTCAGGATTCTAGATTCAGAAGTTCAAATAACATATAAGTCACCACCCACATCAAAAACAGCAGCGAGAGTGTGATCACAACATCAAAACCAAACGTAAAAACAGAAGAGTGTTTATGCAAAACCAGTGAAGAAAGGCTATCAAAGTAGACCTAGCAGAGATAGTTTCAAAAATTAACAACGGACCTCACCAGTACCCTTCCTTGCTTGCAAAGTGGCAGCAACCTCTAAGCACTTCTCAATATCTGGGATTTTAGCCTACTCATTGATCAAGAGTATTAAGATATCATAACGTGGATATAATTAAGAAGATACATACATACATAAACATCACACCACAAGGGACCTCTCATCATGTATACTTTACTTATATACGTGCTAGGAAGAACAAAAAGGTACTAATCTACATAGAAAAGAAGAAGAGCTTACCTGAAGATCCCTTTGCTGGGCAAGAAGCTTCATTTCAACAACTTTATATTGCTGAAGCCTAAACAGAGGAATCCCACGGAAAATAAATCACTAAAGAGTACAAGGTTCAAGCTAATGTAATGAATTCAGGAATCAATTATAAGAAGCAAATGTAAAATTTATTCATAAATATGTTCATAGATTAGTAGAACAGGAGATCTGGGATTGAACTAAGACGAAGAAGAAGTAAATACAAATGCGTAGAAATCACGAGTAAAATGAGAAAGGAGAAACCTTTCTTGATGGAAGGCGAGAGCAGAGTTAGAATCGAGGCCGGACTGAGAGAGATAAGTCTCGACATCTTGGATGAATTTTGCGGCAGGAATCCCTCTTCTCTCAGTCAAATCGTCACCGCTACCACTCGGAGAAGAAGACGACATCTGCAATACCGGAATCGAATCGAAGTCTCCGTTTCCTCTATTGGGGATTTAGGGTTTTGTCTGAGTCTGAAAAGCCTACGGAGGATGATAGAGTGAAACCAGCGACGGACCAAGGATGGTCGTCGTCCTCGGTCGAACTAGAAGCACTCAAACGGCACCGTTTTCAAGATTTTGAAGTGGGCTTAAGGCCTCGCTCGTGAATCATGATGAAGCAGACCCATTAATAATATACGGACAAGAAATTCATACAAGTCCATGGTGTTTTCTAATAAACCTCGAACCGGCCGCTTTATATCCGAAAACCCATAAATCGAGTGTTCTTCGGCGTCCTTATGATTGAGAGAGACTATACCGGTGATTTTTTTTTTAAGAAGTCTGGTTTATCAGTCGCAAATATTTAAGATTTATGATTTAGTCTATACACATAAAGTCAGTGAAACAAAATAAATAGAGAAAATTTACAGCAATCACTATCTAATTAACAAATTATAAACCTTGCTTTAGGCCCAAGTTACTTGTATATATATGCGTAGGTAGGGTTTCCACAGTGTTATTCATTGACTTGATTCTTAGTTACAACAGCTTATGAGAAAAGTAGCCGTCTCATGTTACTACATCGTGTGCCTAATGTGTTTGTCTCCTAATAGCAGAGATCATATTACAATCTGCTCACTATTTGCAAAACTATATAAAGATTTCTTCTATATGCATTTTTTTTTCTGTCCAGCATAACAAATTATTGAGCATAAAATCAACTTGGAGAAACTGGAAGGGTTATGTATAATTGTAATGCATCATTTTCAGCTGAGATGAAAATAACTATACAAAGATTTAGGGTTTAGAACTTTAGGATCTCATCATGTTTAATGTTTAGTTTTTATTAATTTATTAAATTTTACTCCATCCATTCCAAATTATAAGGGGTTTTAGAAGTTTTTTTCTGTTTCAAAATATAAGATGTTTATATATTTTTGATAACTTTGATTTTATTAAAATTTGGATGGCAAATTATATTTTGCAGTTTTTTTTTTGTTATTGACTGAATTATTTTTAATTTATTTATTTAATAATATTTTTGTAAAAAAATAAATTGCTTAATCTTTGTGTTTTTAGATAAAACCCTTTTATATTATGGAATAGAGGGATACAATTTTGGGTTTGATTCATAAATCTAAATGTAAACCATCACCATTGATAAGTTTATAATCTAGATATATATATATATCTTGCTTTAGGCCCAAATTACTTGGTATTACACTGCATCATTTGTAATCAATTAGGAATAATGAAACAAAAGAGTGTATTCAATCTGCGACCAGTCTATTTCACTCTTCCAATGGCAGCTCACAGTCTACACTAGTACTGAAAAATTGCCAGCTTAAACCACTGAATGCATGATAGTACTTATTATATGATGCAGTCTTGATAGCAAACTCGGTCGTGATTCTACGCGCAGCTTTAATTCGTTTGGTCGCTTGGATCATATATACATCTGGAAATTTCTCCCCCCTATACATCTGAAAGCTGTTTCCTAACAATGCAATATTGGACAATCGATCCACTCTCCAGTTTGCTTCCAATAGGTTGCTGTACAAATGGGCCGGACAGTGTGGCATGAAGAAAATAGTAGGCTTTAAAGCTTCCCTGCGAGCTTCCTCGTTTACAGATAAAACGGTGCATCCAAGTGATCTTATGACACTAGATTCTGTTAGGGAGAGCTCAGGATCGTATACTTCAATGTTACCAACCCAACCAAACTCTCTCTTCATCAAGATTGCAATGCTCAACTGAAACCTCGGAATTTTATCAGACTCGATGCTCCCTATACCGTAAATCACCATCTGCAGCTGTGTTTCAGAGCCTAAGATGCGGCGAAAGTGGCTTGAAACCTCAAGAGACTTTAGCTGTTTTAAGAATGCTTTGTAAAACTCTGAGCTCTTCATTTTCTCCATTGTTATTTCCATTTTCTGCTTCAGTCTTGCTTGCCTCTGCGGATTAATATCTTCTTCTTTTTCTTCTTCTTGATCTTTAAGTGTTGGTTTCATTCTTCCTTCTGTACACTCACCATCACTACTTAAACTTTTCTCTTTAGCTTCGTCCTTGAAATTGTTCCCGCTGCTGCTGTTGTTATAACATTTTGAGTCGAATTCTTTGACAAGTTTCTCTATCTCTAGCCTACGATAAACAATATCAACAAACATCAACACTTGTAAACATCAATCATATACGCTTTAGAGCATGAAGCATTTGTACACAAGAAACCCTAATTAATGATGCCATTACCTGTGCCAAGCAGTCATCTCATCCGTAAGTTGTCTGAGTTAATTTACTTTGATGAATCATTACTTCTGTAAATAGAAAAAATCTAGCTATTGAAACAAACTAACCCCGCACGTGCGCGGGGTTGGAGAACATATCATCAAACGTTTGTCGATTGAAAAAATATCTGAGCGTTTATAACAATTTCTTTCCACATGACTCGGTGATCCAAACATTCATTCCAACTTGCCGAGAAAATCACTACCGTCAAACACTGCAAGAAGGTTCAATCTTCACCATAGCTCCCTTCGAAGTCACACGTTCAACAAAACTCTACAAGCTGACGGGAATACTTTTCTCATCCGCTTCCTCCCTTCAACAACGATCTCTGTTGCCGAGGATCTGACTTCTCCAATTCGTCTGTGAGAAATGCATGCTTCGGAATGTCTCCAAACTTCACGGCCTCGCTAACACCATCTCGAATTACCAGGTACACGTAGAGCTATGATACGTCCCTTACACACTTCATCGCTTGGTCACTAACCATGTTCTCTACTCCAGATATTGTGGGCCAAATACGCTTTGTGCAAGGTGCTAACCTAACTGACCCAACATCCTCACAACGTGTCATTGTCCATCTCTTAATGGATTCGTAAGATCACCTTCATCTCGCCACCTGTTTTATTTAATCTTTTGTGAACATATTTTATATTGATTTATCTACTCCGCAATACCTCACTTCTTAAACAAATATATTACTAATCAAGTGCAATAGTTTACCACGAGTTGTGGTACCATGTTTAGTTATTATAGCAGAGATGAGCTCCTAGCTCCACCATCTCTCGCTCATAAAGCTCGAATGTGTTACGTACCTGCGAAGAGAACATTCATCTACTGTTTACTGCTCATACACTACCATTCATAAATCATTATCTTCCATTTAATTAACTAGACGCCCCTGTCCATTCTCATAAGCTGTATAAAGCTGGACACTAACAGTGTTTTCCACGTTTGTAGTATTTGACTCAGAGATGACAAAGCTCACCTCCAAAACTGCGGCAACCCTTACCCTAGAGGTAAAACAAAAAAATCATCAATATGGGAAAATGTTCAGATTCTGACGTAAACTAAATCACAAATAGGGTGGGGAGGATAGATGATGCTCAACTGCCTCCATGTTTGGGAGCAATTGCAGGGAAGGAGTTCATCTTCCAGCTCAAAGTGAGGCTCTACAATTTCACACTCACGCACATGACTTTTACTTTTAATATATTTTTACTCTCTTTTAAGCCATTACGCGACTCATCCTATATATTAGTATATGATTTAACGTAATGTAGGTTGATGGCGACGTACCACCACCAGATAACCCACCAATCCACCATCAAGTTCGGGCAGTGGTGATAAAGGCAGCTCTTCGGCCGACATAAAGGACAAGTCCAGTGTTATGCCGGTCAAAAAAGAGGGAAAGAATCGTAAATGTGGGTGCGACTAACCATTTCGTGTTTTGAAAAAAAGGTCTTCCCCAAGCTATCAATTTAAATTTATGTTTATGTTTTCGTACACTCGCTTTCTTCAGTTTTAAATATTCCAATTGCTTTATATGTACTTATGGATAGATGTGTCAACGGACGGACAATTAGGAGTAACTAACATATTCTAAAAAACCAACATTATAAGGAAAGCATTAAAAACAAAGATAATTACATACATATACAAAAATTCGCACACAAAATGGGGGAAAAAAAGATTAATCAGAATCAATACTCACTTCTAAGATGCCGATCATTGGGTGGACACTCAGACATGATTGGTAGCATTGACGATGGCAACACCTAAATCCTAAAAAGAAATCCATGAAAATTCCAGGAAAACGAAACCGAATCTTTCAGAGACATTTATCATGAAAGATTTAAACAAACATCAATCATGATAATGGTATATCAACAGAAAAAGAGGAATCAGAAAGAGCATACGGCGTAATCGTGGTTGACTCGGAGACTTTTAGGGTTCCATAAGCTTTATGCCATGACTGAAGCGTTCCCATTGGAATACCAGGGAGTTTCTGCAAAGTTTGCTTTCAAGAGCCATCAGAATTTTGGGCCGTAAAGGAAAATAGATAAACGAAAACCCATATTGTTTTTAAGAAAATTTGCTGACGTGGCGCTCTAGATGGAGAGTAAAAATGTCTCCCATTATATATATGATTACAAACTTCTATATATATAGAAGAAATAATAATAGAATATTTTAAAGGATAAACATCATCCAAATATCTTAATAGATAAACATCATCAAAATCTATAAATGGATAAACACAAAATCTATAAATGGATAAACATGTTTGATATTATCCAAATCTATTAATGGATAATCATTGGTAATATTATCTAACTTTTTCATGTTTTTTTTTAATATATGTTTTGACATGTCTTTCTATTCGGAAAAATTGTATGTTTTATATTATTCAGTGTTGTTACTTTCTCTTAATTTATTTTTATCATTTTAATTATTTAATAAGAAAACTAATTGGCAATTAATAAAAACAACGATAAAATTGTAATTACAAATTATTTTTAATGTTTTAAAAACTAATTTCCATACACAAAAACTGCAACTTATATCCCAATACCTCTTAAGATATATATATATATATATATATATATATATTAACATTAATTAAATAAATAATATAGTTATGTTTAAGCTAAAATCATACACTATAAGAAAACTAGGTCATAGCTACAGATTTTTCCGAAGTTATGGTCCGATTTTCGTAGCTAATTTTGGTTTAGCTACGGACTCATTCCTCGTATAAACACTTGTAACTATTGAGAATTCATAGCTATCCATAACAACGTCTTTGTGGAATAGCTACGAACGTAACCGTAACTAATAGCTATGAATATCTACGGTCCGTCATCGTAGCTAGATTAGCTACGACTATCTATGATTAGTGCCATAGCTATTTAATACTATTTAAAAAATATTAAAAAAACAAATATAAATAAATTTTATTTTATTTATAATTATATTTATAATAAAACAAATTATATTAAATAATAAATCTAAAATAAAAATAAAAATAAAAGATAAATAAAGAGACAATTGGGCAGAAAACCCAAAATGATGACGAAACTCGTTGGTTAGACAAACCATAATCGAAACCAAAATGGGTAAGGGGAATTGACATGTTTAGCCCTGAAAATTGCCGCGAAAAAAAATCCTCCCACTTGCGTCCCGACAATGATGTGACACCTATGCCATCTATAGATACTAATGTCTCTTCGTAAAGTGTTGTGCACCACACGATTTTATTTCCCGCCAATGCTCATTTAATGAGCGATATACGCAATATTTTCTTGCAATTTTTTACAGTAGCTGTATGTATAGTTGAAACATGTATCTCTATCTTTGGCTCTATATAACTGGGTGTAGTCGTCCTCTTTAGGGCAAAATACCTTCTTACCCGAAAAGTGAAAGCGTAACTGAAATGCAGTTAAAGGATCCCTATGCCAGTTGAAGGAATAATTCGACTTGTTGATGAACCAGAACCTGAGATGGTGGCCAAATGGACAACAAATATATCTGAAGGGGGCATTGGGACACCTTTGGGACAAGGTAGTCAGATATGTTGTGGCTTAGATGAAAATATTTGGTATATCTTCGCTAACTATAATAATGTTTGGTACAATGATTGTAGGGACTGGTTTGGATGGCTGTATAATAAGGTGCTTGCATATATGTTATTGTTTAGGGCAGAACACAGATTGCTTGTGACATAAATAACATTTGAAAGTTGGCTATCTTCAGGAATAAATATTGGACTGACTCCATGGAAGGAATCACAGTTACTCGAAAAAGCGACAGTGATGTCCGGAAAAACTTGGCCGATACCTTTAACCTGCTTGAAAATGATGACGAGGAAAGAGGCAAGTTTATAGGGTACAGAACATAGTCACATTAGCAATGCAATATGAATAAATAACGAGAATCTTCTTCTTTTTGCAGAACTAAGGAAACTCGGATTTATTCCAGCATCCCTAACTGTGTTTGAGGAGATTTTCTCTCCTGATCAGATGGCAATACTTAGGAAATCAAATAATGAGGCTGTTGAGATGGTAAGAGCCAAGCTTACGGAGAACAAAGAAAGGTGTCATGTGAGTACTGAACCACCAATAACAACAGCTACTGATCCAGAACACGCTGATTTAGAAACTGCTGATACTGAACTTGAGCAAGAATCTAGCCTGGGGACGGAAGAAAGCGAAGGTAAAATGGCGGTTGATGTTAACTAACTTATTTCATGCTAATTCATAGCCTAACAGCTAACTCGGTTGTTGCACATTGCAGGAATGACTGAGATACAGGCAATGAGTGCACCAGAGTACGATATCCATACTCATATTCATACCGTTGATAGGGATAAAAGAAAACACGTATATAAGCTTATTAACTGGTGTTGCAGTTGTTTTTCACCAACCGAAAACAAAATGGAAGGTGTTGAGTACAGACAAGCGATGAGTGAACCTCCAGATGGATACTGCAGGGGGGCAAACAAGATGGAAATCGATGATTCTGACAGCGATGAGGAAATGGACAGTGGTGTGTAATATGCAAAAAATGCAGTACTATTTTTTGGCTTAGCAATGTAACTGTTTTATTTTGGTGTGTGTTGTTAACATTGCTCCAGAATGAAAAATATTTTGTTTTCTGATATGAAGGTATTGTTAAGAATAGTCCAAAGGAGCTATATGTCGGCATGATGTTCAAAAACAGGGATGCATTTAGACAACACATGGCGCTTTATGCTCTTGCCCACAAGTTCCGTTTCCACAACAAGAAGTCGAACCCAAAGTTGATGGTCCTTGAATGCGTAGGAAAATCATGTCCGTGGAGAGTTTACGCCATCAAAATGAGCGACTCTGACTGGTACCAAATAAGGCGTATTAGACCAAATCACATGTGTTCCGTGAATGAACGTGGGGGGGTTTCAGCGACATGCCACAACTGAAGTGATTGGGGACATGATAAAGACAAAATACAGTGGCCAAACCAGTGGACCACGACCCGGGGCTGTCCGGGAAATATTGCGTGATGGTCATGACATCCCGATTTCTTACTACAAAGTTTGGCGTTCGCGTGAGATTGCAATGGATACTGCAAAAGGATCAACTGGAGAGTGTTTCAAGAAATTGCCTAAATTCCTGCATTTGCTAGTGATTGCTAATCCAGGGTCAATTGCTCATATCGAGACAGAATGCCAAGAAGGACTAGGGTTGAGGTTCAAATACATGTTCTTTGCCCTTGCCGCATCAATCAAAGGCTATCAGTACATGCGTAAGGTTATAATTATTGACGGGACTTTTCTAAAAGGCAAGTATGCAAGGTGTTTGTTGACAGCAAGTTGTCAAGATGGGAACTACCAAATCTATCCATTGGCTTTCGGCGTAGTCGATGGAGAGAACGAGAAATCTTACACATGGTTCTTTAAGAAGCTACAAGAAATAGTTCCCGACCAGAAGGAGCTAGTGTTCATTTCAGATAGGCACCATGCTATTCACTCTTCCCTGGCCAAGGTATCTCTATTAGCTTTGGTTGAATGTTTGTTGAAATACAACTTGTTAGCAACTATATTGTAACGTAGCGTGCTAAACTTGTCTTTGATGGTTAGTGTGAGAATAATTCGTGGTTCACCACATAAGGTTACCCCATCTAGTTATTGCATCTAATATGGTTGTTTTAAATAATTTAATGAATGATTTGTTGTAGGTCTATCCAAACGCAAACCACAACTCATGCATAGTGCACCTACAACGCAACGTAGTGTCAATCTTCAAAAAAAGGCACCTCTCTTACCTAGTTGGTCGTGCTGGGCGAGCCTATCGTGTTTCAGAGTTTGCAGAACACTTCGAGCAAATTGTTAGCATTGATCCAGAATGTGCAAGATACTTACAACATATTGGAATAGAGAACTGGGCACGCTCCCATTCCATTGGGAGGAGATACAACCTTATGACAAGTAACATCGCTGAATCTCTGAACGCAGCACTATGTGAAGCAAGGGATTATCCAATAATACCTCTAGTTGAGTACATAAGGGCAAATTTGATGGGATGGTTCCATGTTCGTCGCGAAGCCGCTAAAAAAAGGTTACATGTCTAACTCCAAGGATCGAGAAGATAATAGAGAAGAAATTTGAGATATCGACGGGATTTGATGTTAAGCCTATCAACAACACGGAATATGAAGTTCGTACAAAGGAAGGTGTCCCTTTCCATGTTGACATGGGTATGAAAACGTGTAGTTGTAACGAGTTCCAAACGTTGTCAATTCCATGCATTCATGCAGTGTCCGCAGCTGTGAAGGCGAACATACCTGTTCACTCGCTTGCTGCTCAAGAATTTAGTTGTGCATTGTGGGAGGCCGGATACGAGGGAAGTATATACCCAGTGCCAACAAACATCGAAGAAAGTTTACCAGAGGATGATATGGCAAACATTGAACTACTACCTCCACTGACACGCCGTCTACCAGGAAGGCCACGTAAAAAGAGACTATTTTCACGTGGCGAGATACAGGTATCGATAAATAACATTGATATATATAAACATTGCAATAATATTTTATATGTTAGCAACCAATTAAACTGTTGTCTATTACAAGCAGAGGGGGTTCCAGAGGAAACTACGAGTTTGCAGCCGTTGCAAGGGAGTTGGGCACAACCGTGCAACGTGCAAAGCGCCCATATAGTTGGAAACCAGAAGTATGAAAGGGGGCAGCGAAGATGGGATGTGGGTTTTGTTATATAGATCGGAGTTGAGGTCGATCAATTTTACTTTGCTATGTAATATATTAACAACGGAAATCCTCAATGTTGCAATGTCAAGAAAAAAAGACATGTGTGACCAGGTTTGAATAAGCATGCCCCCTTATATGTGAAATATATGTTTTAAGAAAAAATGCTCTACTATTTTCGTTAGATGCCCAAGTCTCTCTACTATAGACACTTACTTCTCTTGGTCATTTATAACTCCAACAAAAACTTCGAATATCTGCTATAAAACCTGTAATGTAAAGGTACGATGCAATGAAATAAAGACTGACCTCGGTATAATGAGGCAAACAATTGGTTAACGTTGAGAACATGGACATAAATTTGAAAATGAAAAGCATTCTCAAAGCATTACTGCTTTAAGACATTTAAGGGGAGCTAAGTAGAAACTACTTAGCATAAGAATGGAACAGAAACGTAGAGCACTTAGGAGTCATGAAAAAAACTTGGCATGAGAAAACTTGAATCAAGATGTCAGAATATAGACTAGCAACGATATCTAAAATTGTTAACACGAAAACATATATTGTAACAGCGCGAATGTTCCCAATAACGAGACAAACATATGGTTTTGACGAGAGAGTGAACAACAATAAAACACAAAGCAAATACAAAGAGTAATCAAATACTGCCACCAAACTCCTGGAAAAATACCACAGCAAGCCTCCGTGCCTCCGTCGGAAGAGCTTCGGGTGTAATGCATTTGCATCCTTCAAATCCGACCATTGAATGAGCACCGATAAGGAGCATAGTCGTCACGGCAGAGTCAGCTGGAGAAGGGTTCTGAGGAACACCTCTTGCTCGGTCTAGAGAGAAAGAACCATGAACAGAGAAGTTGGGATCCATGGTCGCAGCTTTGATTAGAAACGGCATCATCACAGAGATCGGGGTAAAATCTTTCTTCACCAAATAATCACTGCGGAGGGATGTATTGCAATCCAACACTTGAATAGACCTCGTATAGATATCAACGCACACACCAACCCAATGTGATTTGTCCACGAGAAAAGGAAAGTAGCACCTTTCAGGAGAAGGTATGACGGCAAAAGCATTCCTGACAGTCGCGACAACCTATTCTTGGAAGACAAATCTTGACCTGTCCTTAGCAGCAATTTTTGAGAATTTGGTGTAGTGCTTAACGAAGCCAGACACAAACTTCGTATCAAAAAACCGAATCTTGTTAGATGGTAGGTCGGGGAGTGCTCTCATGAAAAGGATGCGAGAAAAGTGAACAAGTGCATCAACAACCTACAAGGAAGATCAACATGATCATAAAATTTCATTCTGTTAGAAAAAGGGAAACAGAAAAATTTGTGGGAACTAAAACGTACCTTCGGGCTCAGAACCTTCGTTCTCTCGGCTATCTCAAGAACATCTTTGCTGCTGATTTGTGTGCCATTGCCAACATTCACCATTCTGTGAAAATGAGATTGTTAGATACACTAACATGTGGATTAACAGGCTACGTAACCCACTGGGTCATTTAACTCTGCAAACTGATGGAACTAACCTGCTGGTTTTGAGACGCTGAACAAGCCTTAGGTATTGTTCGTCGTAATCGATCTCCGGAAAGACGCCTTGAACAACAGGCTGTGCAGCAACGCGCGGATTCGCTGCTCTCGTGCAGTCAAAACCTTCAAGACCAATAGACTGCGTACGCAGCCGTTTTCTCTTCCGCTGCTGACCTTCAAAATCAACAGGGACTTGCTTGCCAAGATGACTACTTCCACCAACCACCTTGGGGAGCTAATTTCCAAGTTGGGAAAACAGTGATATCAGATTTTCATCACACTCAGTCATTAGCATTAGACAATGAATCCACCAAAAATAAACAAGAATTGCAATAAATGGTTAACCTGGGGAGATATCACAGTTGCATTATGATGTCCAGTACCTAGGTTGTCTCCCATCTCAGAGAATGCCTCAGCCTCTGGTATAAATTGCCCATCAAATGCATTCTTCAAAAATAACGAAAGATAACACCTATGTTAACTCAGTTAGAGAAACTTCAGTAGGTTAACAATGGAAATAATTGACCCTGGTTATAGTGCGTGATATCACGAAAGTTAGCAAGGCTAACTGTAAAGCAAAGAGGGAAACTACTAGTGGATATAAAACTTACATCAGGCGTGACGGTTCTGAGTTCTTTAAGCACTGTATCTAATACAGCTTCTGGAGTTATATTGGTCTCCCCATTCACTCCTAAAGGGCTTTTCTCCTGAGACACCTCGGGTGCTCGCCTCATGGTAGAGTTTACATTACGTCCACCAACAGAAACGTTCCCACCAACTTGCTGATTTGGAGCATCGGCCAGTGCTCTTAATATAGCAGCAACAACAACATCCTGGATGGACGAAAGCGCACCGCTAATAGCTAGTTGACACCGTTTATCAACGTCTGCGACAGTCTCAACCACTTGTTTGATTTGATTCAAACATGATGAAACAGCACCCTCAACATTATTGATTTGAGAGCAACATGCTGCAGCCTTCATTGACGCTTCATTTATGAGGGGCTTCAATTTCTGCACTACTAATCAGATAATTGCCTACCATCAATGTTGCCACCGCTAGAAGTTGTTTGATTCACTTTTTCTTTCCCTTTCTTGTCCCTTGCTTCTTCCCTCTCTTTCCTTCTCAGTTCAAGTTCTGAAGCAGTGATACCACCTTTAAACATGATTTTCTTGAAGTGGAACCCCTCCCCAATAAGTCTAACCATATTATTGACAGTCTCATCTTCTTCATCATCAGACCACGCAAATGATGACTCGTCCAATTCAATTCCAACTTCAGCTGGTATTATGCATTTCACAAAAACCTATAAAAGTCAAGAGCAAAACGGAATTACCACTATTGGCTGCTTCAGGAAACGTTTCTTAAGAATATAACAGTGACATAGCAACATAACGTCTAACACAATATTTAGCAAGGCGTTTTCTGAACATGAACCTGGTAATATGAATGTTAGTATTAAAACAACTTACATTGCATTTCTCATCTATGTCCTGTGCATGCCCCGGACTCAAGAGAAATTTCTGCATCATTGGCTTGGTTGTAGAAACAGGAACATCTTCCCTAGAGGCATTAGCTTCATTCATACCGTTCTTATCCGGGAGAGCAGAGGAATTAACTTCGGCCAAGGACTCAACAATCCTATCTCTAGCTTCTTCTTCACTATCACTTTCTGACTCGGAGGAGGATACAAACTGCCCCACTTCAACAACCTCCAAAAGCGCAGGGACAGCTTCGACCATAACCAGCTGAAACGCATGGAAGAAACCTTGGAAAGCAACTGACTTCTGCGCTAGCGAAACTTCATCTCTAGCTTTGATGCTGGAAACAACCAAATCAAACGACACCCTACCCCATGGATAAGCAAGAAACTGGTCCAGATCTCTAATCAACTCAACATGTTCATCCAAGATTTTGGGGAAGTGGTTAGTAGGGCACAAGACGGCAGCAGTCAGTGCGAGATAAGCATATTTTATCCGACGAGGTCTGTCCGTCACAATCCTCTTTTTTAGAAGTTTAACAACAGAATCCACAGAAAGATCATCGAGTTTACCAAACAACTCTCCCCAATACTTCTGGTCTTTGACGAGATTCCTCTTCTTCTTCTTTTTTATCTTTGGGAATTTCCCACACGGAAGTCCCGTAACGATAGCGAATTCCCTTAACGAAACCCTAATTGGCCAGCCAGCGAAAAGGAACCAAATTTCGTGTTTCTTTTTGACGTACAACATTCTTGTGATGATAAATTGACCAAATGCACCAGAGAAAGGAGGCTTCTCGGCCGATGCAATGAGTTTACCGAAAGAAGAACTCCGAATTTCATCAGCTTCATCGCCGTGAAGAGCATTCAAAATTGAAGAGATTCGGTTGGGTTTCATATACGAATTAACCCGTTGGCCGTTGGGTTCTTCGCCAAGTGCGAAAATCCGAGAAGGTAGAACCGGAATTTCGTCATCATCTGAAATCGACTGGTAAAACATGCAACCGAAAATTAGTCCAAACAAGATGAAAACAACGAAATCGTACTAAACAAAAAGAATTATCAAGATCAAAGCTTACCATTTCTCTTCAGCAAACAACGTCTTAGTTATTCAGACAGTTAGACAGGTGATTGAAGATATGAAGCTGGGTGGAGTGTTGAGCTGAAATGTGGAGAACTTCACGAAACCCAGGAAAAACAGTAAGTGAAAGAATAAAGAGTGAAGCAAGTGGAGCAGACAGAAAATCGTGAAAAATCTGTAGACTAGTAGGGGTATTGTTGGAATAATTTAAGTGAGCTACAGTATTTGGTCATGAATTTAAATACGAGAATTGCATTGTATATACAATGCAATTTCTCAAAATATAGCTATGAATCCAAAACGTTGTAGAAAAAGAAGTTTTTTTTTCTGGAAGCGCTGGAACAAGATAAAGATCCCCCAAACTTTCACTGCGCAGCAGAGTTTTGCGTGTTTGAAGATCCTTCACAGAAAAAACAAACAGATCAAACTCAGTACTACACAAATTTTATGTCGTGAACTTACGAACATATATTAAATTTTTGATAATCTAAGTTGCAACAAGGATGTTATTGAGAGAAAAAGTACGAGTATTTGAAGGAATTGTACGAGTTTGTAGAAGTGTAATTGTATTGATAGTTGTACAAGAATATATATACACGATATTGTTACGAGAATCTCGTATTGAGATCTCGGATATCTAGTTGTTACAACAGTAGGATCAGATCGAGTATATGCATCAGAATATCTAGAGTATAAGCGGAATATGCTAACACCCTCCCTCAAGATGGACGGCCCGAAGAGAGTCCAATCTTGTCAGCCAGTCGACGAAATTGTGTGCGTGGTAGAGGCTTCGTCAAGGCATCAGCAAGTTGATCAGCTGAGCTAACGTGAGATACCCGAAGAACACCATCTTGGACCAGTTCTCTAACAAAATGAAAGTCTAGTGCAATGTGTTTCATCCGGGAGTGAAAGACCGGATTGGCACAAAGTTGTGTTGCACCAATATTGTCACAGAAGATAGTAGGAGTACCAGAGAGTGGAATGCCCAGCTCCTTAGCCATTGCTAGTAACCATTTTAATTCTGCTGCCGTGACCGCAACTGAGCGATACTCGGCCTCGGTAGAGCTTCGTGCAACCCCTTTTTGCTTGCGTGAAGACCAAGAAATCGGCTGTTTACCGAGGTAAACAATATAAGCCCCAGTAGATGAGTAATCGTCACGATCCCCAGCCCAATCAGCATCGGAATAAGCATGGAGAGTGAGAGGTGTCGATGAAGAGAAGAAGATCCCATGGTTAACAGTCCCTGCCAAGTAACGAAGCACTCGTTTAGCAGCTTCCCAGTGAACCACCGTGGGTTTATGCATATATTGGGAGAGCCGGTTCACGGCAAAGGCAATGTCCGGGCGTGTCAAGCCGAGATACTGCAGACTTCCAACGGTGACCCGATAGGGTGTAGGATCATCCATTAAAGTCCCCATGGATGCCGTAAGGGATTGTGAAGACGCCATTGGAGTAGCAACATGTTTCGCATTCAGCATGTTGGTCCGACGAAGAAGATCAGTCACATACTTCTGTTGTGTGAGACGCAAACCAGAGCGAGTCCGAGTGGCCTCAAGACCCAGAAAATATGAGAGATTGCCCAAGTCTTTCAAAGAAAATCGTTTGGACAGAGTAGAAATCATTGCATCGACAAGTCTAGAACAGCTTCCTGTCACCAATATATCGTCAACATATATGAGAATATAAACAAACTGTAAACCTGACCGAAATGTGAACAATGATGTGTCGCCTAGTGAGGTAGTGAAGCCAACACTGAGAAGAAACATCTTGAGTTCGTTATACCAGGCCCGTGGCGCCTGTTTAAGGCCATATAAAGCTTTCTTCAGGCGACAGATGAAGTGAGGATTGTCCTTGTCAATGAAGCCCGTTGGTTGCACCATATAAACTTCTTCAGCGAGATGCCCTTGTAAGAAGGCATTGTTGACATCCAGTTGACGAAGAGGCCAGTTACGAGCCACAGCAACACCAAGAACAAGTCGTATGGTGGCATGCTTTATCACAGGACTGAATGTCTCATGAAAGTCCACCCCAGGTTGTTGATGAAAGCCTTTAGCCACCAAACGAGCTTTGAACCTGTCAATAGATCCATTAGCAAGACGTTTTATAGTAAAAACCCATTTACACCCAACAACATTGTGATTGTTATTAGGTGGAACTAAGTCCCATGTGCCATTGCGAATCTGAGCATCAATCTCACTACTCATGGCTTTACGCCATCTTTCATCTTTTAAAGCCTCCGAGACCGTAGCTGGTTCAATCTCAGTAAGTTGAGCTGTAAGACCATACTTGGGGTTCGGTTTAAAGATGCTATCCTTGCCCCTCGTAGTCATCCGATGATCATTATTAGGTGGTGGCCGTGGACACTTGGATGGAGGAAGTGCCTTAGGACCCGAGACAGGAACCGTATTACGTGTGTTCGGCAAGATAGGCTGCACCAGAGGTGCTAAATCCACTGAAGACGAAATATCCGGAGTGTCTTGAACCGCGACATCAGTTGATGCAGGAGAAGGAGCCGAGCACGGAGGACTTGATGAGATGAGTGGCGGACGATAGATGGGAACCAAAGACGCTGAAGGTGAAGCTGAAGGAATGGCATGCGATGACAGATTGTCGGTTTTGGATTTCGAAAGAGCTTCAAAAGGAAGTACATTCTCATGAAACAAAACATGTCGAGAGACATAAATACGAGAGTTAGAAAGATTAAGACAGAGGAATGCACTTTGAGTTAAGGAGTAACCAAGAAAGATGGAAGGAGTAGATTTAGGACTGAACTTGTTTGCACCATAGGGACGCAACCAGGGGTAGCACAGACATCCAAAGATTCTCAGCTTTGTATAATTTGGATCTGTTTGAAACAAGCGTTTGTACGGAGAGTCCCTGTCCAGCGTTGAAGTGGGCATCCGATTTATTAAGTACACTGCCGTGAGAAATGCATAGGACCAGTACGTCGTTGGAATGCCAGCGTGAGATAAAAGAGCTAAGCCAGTCTCCACAATATGACGGTGACGCCTCTCCGCAACACCATTGTGCTGGGGAGTATGTGGAGGTGTTGTCAAATGAGAGATTCCATGTTTAATGAGATGAGGTCGAAGAGCAAGATACTCGCCACCATTGTCAGAGAACACAGTTTTGATTTTGCTGTTAAACCGATTCTCCACAAGAGCTTGAAAGGCAGGGAAAATTTGTGCTACCTGCGACTTGAATTTCATGGGGTAAAGCCAAATATATTTTGTAAAATGATCAACGAATATTACATAATATTTGAACTTATCAACTGAGTAAACAGGTGCAGTCCAAACATCAGTAAAAAGCACTTCAAGAGGAGCAGAGGACGTAATAGAAGTATTTGAAAATGGAAGTCGGTGACTTTTATTAACTGAGCAAGAGTTGCAAGACAAAGAAGCAGATGAAGATAAAACAGGTAATTGAAAATGCGAGACAACATGATTGAGAATAGGAAGAGCTGGATGTCCTAATCTCGAGTGCCATGTTGGGAGAGATGTTTTAAAGCAGGAAAAATCTGAGATAGAGGAAAACGGTTTCGTCGGCCACTCATAGACTCCATCACTGGCCTTGCCGTGTAGGAGTGTTGCCCCCGTGCTGAGATCCTTCACCTGAAACGTAGATGGACACAATTGCACCATAACATTATTAGTCTTGCATAATTTGTTAACAGAAAGAAGATTCTTTTTCATTTGCGGAACACATAAAACATTCGTAAGCGAGAGTGGGCGAGAGCTTGAGGGTAAGAAAGATGAGCCCGTGTGTGTTATTTTCAAACCTGCTCCGTTCCCAATCATCACGTCCTCTCCACCGGTGTACGGAGTGTGAAGAGACAAATTGCTGAGGTCCGATGCAATGTGGTGTGACGCTCCACTGTCAAGAAGCCATGATGCCGATTCTGATGGAGAGAATGAGGTTTGATGCGCTTGCGGATTCCATTGTGGTGGTGGTTGCGGTAGTTGAGCAGGATTCCATGGCGGATTGTTGTGTTGTTGTGAACCTTGGGACGGTCCAGACGATGAGTGTGCCATGAGTTGAGGACACCGTCGAGCACTATGACCCTGCGTTCCACACAGTTGACATTTGCCAAGGTAAGGCTTGCTTCCGAAATTTTTGTAGTTGCCCCGAGCATGAGAAGATCCCCTGTATGAGCCACGAGTTGAGTGTGGCTTTGAGTATTGAGCAGCATTCGCCGTGACCGGCATTGAGGAACCTGTAGGCTCAGACGTGATCGAGAGAGTGTTTTCTCGATGTAGAAGCTTCTCGTGTAGCTCCTCAATGGAGATCGGGACATCTCTTCCATTGACCATCTCCACTATGACTCTGAATTCATCACCTAAACCGTCTGTGATGATGTCAAGCAGATCTTCGTGCTCCATCGGTGCTCCAAGAAGAGCTAATTGATCCGCTTTTGTGGTGATGTTACGCATGTAATCAGCCACGTTTTGATCACCCTTTGAGATGTGTTTCAGCTGTTGTTTGAGCTGTTTCACATGTGCTCTTGATGGTCTGCCAAACGTATTGGCCAGCGTGAGCCAGATCTCACGAGTTGTCGTGGCGCGAGCCACCACAGGTTGGAGATTAAGGGTGAGCGTGCCAAATACGGCACTGAACAGAAGCCTATCTTGTCGCTTCCATGCGGCATAGAGAGGATTTGGTGTTGTGAGTGCTCCACTAACAAGTGTTGGGGAAGGGGGTTCATCATCATCACTGATGAAAACGTGAAGCTCGTGAGCTTCGAGGAGGGAGCGAACCTGGATTTTCCAGGTTAGGTAATTGGCCGCTGAAAGTTTCGTGATCCCAGACATGTTAACGGAGATCAACGAGGCCTTTGGGTTAGTCACGTCGAAGATCGGTGTGATCATCGCGGACGTGTTGGATGACGCAGAAGATTCAGTCGCCATTGAATAAAGAAGGAAAAAGGAAAAACGATTTTGTTGGTGATTCGTAAGGATCAGAGCTCTGATACCATGTACGAGTTTGTAGAAGTGTAATTGTATTGATAGTTGTACAAGAATATATATACACGATATTGTTACGAGAATCTCGTATTGAGATCTCGGATATCTAGTTGTTACAACAGTAGGATCAGATCGAGTATATGCATCAGAATATCTAGAGTATAAGCGGAATATGCTAACAGGAATGAGAGTTGAGCCAATGGAAGTGATATGAAGTTTTAATTTGAACTGTTACCAACAATGACCGAGTGTTTGGCAATAGGCTTAAGATTAGAGTGGGGTGTACCTGGTGTGGATGAGAGATGAGTTGTGGCTCCAGAGTCCATGTACCAATCTGTACCAGTGGGGTCTTGGATCATATCAGATGAATACGCCTCGGAATACATCGATGGAGCCTCTAAGAGATGAGCATGGGATAACGTTTGACTCATTGTTGGCGTTTGCGACTGAGGACGGGGAGCATTCCAGTGTGGATAATTGTTCCACTGCGAGTATTGAGCAGACCAAGGACCAGACGGATTGTACCATGGTGGAGGTGACGACCAGGACTGGTAGTTGTTGTTTCGATAGCGGTAATTGTTCCTGCCTCTACCGCGATTGTTGTGCCTGCCTCTGTAATTGTTGAATTGTTGTTGATCAGGACGAGTAAGCTTTGGTAATTGGCTCAGTGACAGTGAGAGAAAAAGAAGACGAAGCATGATCAGAATGGGATGTGGTGACCTTGATGGATTTCTTGATTCGAGATTCTTCCATCTCTAGCATATTCTTCGCAACATCAAAACTTGGGAAAGGATCCTTGTGTTGGATAACATTGATTCTGTTATCATTTTTTTCGTTAAGTCCATTGAGTAGGTACATAACTTGATTTCTTTCCGACACATGGGCATCGACATTGGATAAGCCGATAAGAGATCGGCAAGGATTTGATCTTTTGGCAGTATGCCTGGATCGACAGATCACTAATGCTCATGGTGCCAAGCTCATTGTCAAGGCGTATCACACGAGAGCTTCCTTGTTGTTTCAAAATTGATTTTCGATTCTAAGCCATACATCTAGTGTTGTGCCGCTAGCTTTGAATGTTATATTGGACAGAGGCTCAGCTAAGGTGCCGTAATTCCATAACTTTATGAGACTGTCACGCTTAAACCACGCAGCATCATTGGAATCCGTTGCCTCCAACGTGCGTCAAGATGTCTGAGAACATCGAAGGTCAGACAATGCATTTGAAATAGCTCACGCCAAGCATTGTAATTGTAGTCATCAAGGTCAAGGATCATAGGGATATGTGTGTTGATGTTCGTAAGGCCCAAAGATCTTCGACCTGTAAATTTAAAGCCGCCTTTGAAGACGTGAAGAGAGTAGGAGAAGAGAAGAAATAGAAGAAGAATAAAAAGAAGAACATGATTTTTTGGATCCAAGAGCCTCCTAACTCTGATACCATGAAAATGATTGAATTCCCTAGAGGGTTTACGTTCCATTCATACGGCCAATTTATTGGCAATGTCATTACAAAGATTTACACAAAATCGAGAGTATAAAGTCTAACAAAATATCCTAAGAAATTGCAATAGAACATCACGTTTAATGTTTAGTTTTTATTAATTTATTAAATTTCTATAATTTAGGGTTTGGTTCATATATCCAAATGTAAACCATCACCATTGATAAGTTTATAATCTAGATATCTATATTATATACCTTGTTTTAGGCCCAAATTACTTGGTATTACACTGCATCATTTGTGGCCAATTAGGAATAATGAAACAAAAGAGTGTATTCAATCTACGGCCAAGCTATTCCACTCTTCCGATTCCAGTTGAGCTTTTTACACTGTAGCCTACCCTGAAAAATAACTTACTACAAGCTTTTCACAACATCCATTGGTCAATGGCAGCTCACAGTCTACACTAGTACTGAAAAAATGGCAGCTTAGATCACTGAATGCACAATAGTAGTCATCATACGATACAGTCTCAATAGCAAACTCGATCATGAATCTTCGTGCAGCTATAATTCGTTTGGTCGCCTGGATCATGTATTGGTCGTCATTCATTACTTTCTCCCTATACATCTGAAAGCTGTTTCCTAACAATGCAATATTGGACAATCGATCCACTCTCCAGTTTGCTTCCAATAGGTTGCTGTACAAATGGGCTGGACAGTGTGGCATGAAGAAAATAGTAGGCTTTAAAGCTTCCCTTCGAGCTTCCTCGTTTACAGATAAAACGGTGCATCCAATGACACTACATTCTGTTGCTGTGAGGACTGGATCGTATACTTCAATGTTATTACCAAACCAATCAAAATCTCTCGTCATCAAGATTGCAATGCTCAGCTGAAACCTCGGATTTTGATCAGACTCGATGCTCCCTATACCGTAAATCACCATCTGCAGCTGCTTTTCAGAGCCTAAGATGCGGTGAAAGTGGCTTGACACCTCAGGAGACTTGAGCTGTTTTAAGAATTTATTGTAAAACTCTGAGCTCTCCACTTTATTCATAGTGATTTCCATTTTCTGCTTCAGTCTTGCTTGCCTCTGCGGATTAATATCTTCTTCTTGATTCATTCTTGCTTGTTTTCCTTCTGTCCACTCACCATCACTACTTAAACTTTTCTCTTTAGCTTCTTCCTTGAAATTGTTGTTGTTATAAAATTTTGAGTCGAATTCTTTGAAAAGTTTCTCCTTGAGCTTTGCCAAGAGTTGTGATATGTCTTCCTCTAATTGCTTCCTCTTTGCCTCTTGTTCAGCTTTGCTTCCTTTTGCAGATTCCTTTTTCATCCCTAACACCTTGCTTTGTATTTGTTTTATCTCTAGCCTACGATAAATAATATAAACACACCAACACTTGAAAAAACCAGTCATATAAGTATATATATATATATATATATACGCTTTAAAGCAAGAAGTATTTGTACACAAGAAACCCTAATTAATGATGCTGTTACCTGTGCCAAGCAATCATCTCATCCATGGAGGTTTCTTTGGATATATTCTTCCCAGCGTTTTTACTGTCTGCCATTTAAGAAGTCTAAGAAATAGAAACGGAAGTTCAAAAGGTGTCAAGTCGAAGAAAACTTCACAAGTCTAAATCAATATGTTTTAGATTTCAGACAAATTGACGATGGAAGTATGGGAAGTTTTAGACAATAACAGTTACGTGAATAAGACACAACAAAAGGGAGAGGGAAAACAGATTTTCTTTTTCTGTAATATAATTACAGAGAAATCTGGAGTGCATAAATTCCAGCTGGAGTGACGGGTTCGACTATCAACTCGTGAAGAAACAGGAATTAAAGATCCGAGTACGTACCCTTGAATTGAATATGGAGGAGAAGGTTCGTGTTTTAGGGATAACGATTAAGTCGACAAAAACAGAGAAAAAATCTGGAAGGCTAATGGGATTATATAGTTTAAACTATTGGGCCTAAAGGCCCATCAAAAGGAGATTCGTCGGCTTCAGCCATGATTTGACTTTTTAGTCAATTAGTGGAGTAGTAGGAGGGGTTTCTTATCGCCCTATGAGACCAAATAAAATCTATACTACCTCTTTTTAATTTACAATATCTTTCACATTTAAATGAGATTTGTTGATTAACCATCTGCCCTTACCAATTCAAAAAAAAAAATTGAAAGCAAAAATATCGAAAAATCATATGGGGCGGGTTGTATCCAACCGATCTGATTCTCCATTTTGATATGATTCTCGTTTTGACCCGGGGTGAGATCGCCGAGCTCGCTTCGTTCAAGTCGGGATCTCCTTTCCTTTTAACTCTGTCGGATTCACCTCCAGAACTTCGATCTTCGCCTCCTACACCGATATCGACGTCTCCTTCCCTGCGCCGCCGCGCCATAGCTGCATTAAGCTCTAAATTGAGGTTTAACCGTTTATTTGTCTCCATAACGAATATATAGATTGGTCTCTTTAATCGATTTCAAATGGTAGATTGTGAAACTCTATGCCACTCAGTTGATACTACAAAGAGACGTCGCAAATTAGTGGCCAATATGCGTCTATTTTGCCACTACTTCAGTAGCATAACTTTTGCGACAAAATTACTACTACCATTTTACGTCTTATAGTTTTAGTCACAAATTTGTGGCTATATTATCATTAATTTGCGACTAAAATGATTAGTTGTTAATTGGTAAGAATAGAGTGGCAAATATAAGACTAAATTGCAACAACATTTTTTTGTTTGCAATTTTGCAACTCTGAAATTGTAATAGCTTGTTAGAGCATAAACATCGTTGTTATTCTCTATGGGTTTCTTAATCAAAATTTTTAATATATTTTTTTTTTTTTTTGTAGACAAAAAAAAAAAAAAACTGGCCAATCATGTAGCGCCACGTAGACGCTACAGTGAAGAAATGGTATACTAACTAAGGATTTTTTGGCTCGGGTTGTTAACTGTTTATGTGGGTCCCACGTGGGACCCACGTGGGACCCACAATTTTTTAATATATTTCTGCCTTAAAAACCACACCCGGAACGTCGATGTTTATGCTCTTAGTTGTAAAAATGTCCCTAATTGGTAACACAAATTTGTTTTGTTGTAATGATAATTATCATGCATCACTTTCAGCTGAGATGAAAAGAACTATATCATCCCGGTTTGATCCATCAATACGTATACAAAGATTTAGGGTTTAGGATCTCATCACATTTAATGTTTAATTTAATAAATTTTATAATTTAGAGTTTGGTTCATAAATCTAAATGTAAACCATCACCATTGATAAGTTTATAATCTAGATATGACAAATTATATACCTTGCTTTAGGTCCAAATTACTTGGTATTACACTGCATCATTTGTAGCCGATTAGGAATGAACCAAAAGAGTGTATTCAATCTGCGGCCAGTCTATTCAACTCTTCCGATTCAGTTGAACCTTTTACACTGGTCAATGGCAGCTCACAGTCTACACTAGTACTGAAAAATTGCCAGCTTAAACCACTGAATGCAGAATCGTACTTATATGAAACAGTCTTGATAGCAAACTCGGTCGTGATCCTACGTGCAGCTATCATTCGTTTGGTCGCCTGGATCTTATATTGGTCGTACTCATGCCTCACTTCCTCCCTATACATCTGAGAGCTGTTTCCTATCAATGCAATATTGGACAATCGATCCATTCTCCAGTTTGCTTCCAATAGGTTGTTGTACAAATGGGTCGGAGAGTGTGGCATGAAGAAAATAGTAGGCTTTAAAGCTTCCCTGCGAGCTTCCTCGTTTACAGATAAAACGGTGCATCCAAGAGATCTTATGACACTAGATTCTGTTACGGAGACGATAGGATCGTACACTTCAATGTTACCAACCCAACCAAACTCTCTCTTCATCAAGATTGCAATGCTCAACTGAAACCTCGGACGTTCATCAGACTCTATGCTCCCTATACCGTAAATCACCATCTGCAGCTGCGTTTCAGAGCCTAAGATGCGGTGAAAGTGGCCTGATACCTCAGGAGACTTGAGCTGTTTTATGAATGTTTTGTAAAACTTTGAGCTCTTCATTTTCTCCATTGTGATTTCCATTTCCTGCTTCAATCTTGCTTGCCTCTGCGGATTAATTTCTTCTTCTTGATCTTTACGTTTATAACATTTTGAGGCAAAATTTTTTTTGAAAAGTTTATCCTTGAGATTTGCTAAGAGTTTTGATATGTCTTCCACTAGTTGCTTCATCTTTGCCTTTTGTTCAGATTTGCTTCCTTTTGCAGCTTCCTTTTTCATCTGTGACACCTTGTTCTGTATTTGTTTTATCTCTAGCCTACGATAAATAATATAAACACATCAACACTTGAAAAAATCCACTCACATAAGTATATATATACGCTTTAGAGCAAGAAGTATTTGTACACAAGAAACCCTAATTAATCATCTCATCCATGGAGGTTTCTTCGGATATATTCTTCCCAGCGTTTTTACTGATTCAGACAAACTGACGATGAAGTATGCGGAGTTTTAGACAATAACAGTTGATATCGTTTGGTCAAAAAAAAAATAACAGTTGACGTCAATAAGACACAACAACAGTTGATGTCACCAAAAAAAAAAAAAGACACAACAACAGGTATAAGGCAGAATCGGTTTTTTTTCTGTTATATAATTACAGAGAAATCTAGACCGCATAAAATCCAGTTGAGGTGACGGGTTCGACTACCAATTCGTGAGAAACACGAATGAAAGATCCAAGTACCGAGGACGTACCGTTGAGTTTGGAGGAGAAGATTAGTATTTTAGGGCTTACGATTTAGTCGACGAAACAAGAGAGAGAAAAAAAAAAATAGAAGGCTAATGGGATTATATAGTTGAAGTTATTGGGCCTAAAGGCCCATCAAAACGAGTTTCGTCGGCTTCCGGCATGATTAGACTTTTTAGTCAATTAACGTGTGTTTTATGCCTATTATTAGTTTACTTATTTTAAATATGTACTCAACAAACAAATAATTTCTTGTTAAATAATACCATTAATGATTATCCAATTAATAGATTTGGATAATATTAAACATGTTTATTCTTTAAAATATTTGGATGATGTTTACTAGAACAATTAGATGATGGTTATCTATTAAAATATTTAAAAGATGTTTATCCATTAGAATATTTTATTTTTATTTTTTATAAACAGAAAATAAACATTAAATAGAAAAGCAATTTATCTTTCTACTATCTCTCTATCTTTTATTTCTGGTTCATTTCTCTAAAAAGTATTATCAAATATTTTACTTGAAATTCTGATTTTCACAACATTCCCATTTTTAATATGTTTTGAAATGTCTTCTATTGGTTTGACTGCTTATATCTCTATATTTAGCTTCTCTCTAATTTCTTTAAATTCGTAAATTCTTGATTTTTTTTAACATTTAAGTACGATTTTTTCTAAAAAAAATTTCACTGTTTAATTCAACCTCCAAATTAAATAGCGTTTATATCTGAACGCATAGAAATGTGTCGCATTCTACATTGGTTTAATAAAAAAATATAACTTCACATAAAAAAATACTATCTATTTGAGATTCAGTTTCATTAAAAATCAGTACTAGTTTAAAAAAAATCTAAATCAAAATATGTATTTGGCATTCAATTTCATAAAAATAAAATTAGTTATATAACTGGTTAACAAGATTTTTTTTTTTTTGAGAACAAGAAGTTACCACAAAATTATCGTTTTATTTGAGAACAAAATTGTTTTTTCCCCAATAACTACAACATACTAAACAATATATAAAAAATTGTCTAAAAAATATATATGTTTAGGAATATTCGCATCTATATTATTAAAATAAGTGACCTTTTTTTAAATTACCTTTAGTCTTACGGGGGATATTACTTTTTGTGCCATTAGTTTTCTTTGCTTTTTTTATTCATTAAAGGTATCAATACTATTAAAAAATTGGAGTTTGTCCATGGTACATAAATGTTGTTCCTGAAATTTGCCCTTAATATTATTAGGATTTATAACCTTTATTAAGGGTAATTAGGGAATATAACATTATCTCTACAATCCATGTTTCCAAACAAGATAATTATTAAACATGTAACCAAACAACCAAAATCTAATAGGTCCCACTTTCCTAATTAATTAAAATCAAAACAAATTAATTGATAAATATAATGAATAATTTATACATCAATTATTATATATAAATTAAGATTCTCTAATTTATGATCTTAATTTATGATTTAATTCAAAATATATTTATAATATATTTTAATATCTTTTTTATTTTGTTTCAAAAATATATATATATATATATATATATATATATATATATATATATATACAGATATTACGATTGATGTTTTTACGATTGTACTTTTTAGCAGGTTTTTCCATCAAACTAAAAAATATTTAATTAATTAAACGGGTTGAAAAATTAATTAACCAATCTCGATTATAAATTTTCTATAAAAAAATTCGCATATAGTAAATAATTTCAGCTGATATATCTTAAAATTAATAAAATATTAAAATGATTTTATACTTATATTATTCAAATATTTGAAATATATTTTAATATCTTTTTATTTTGTTTCAAATATATATATATATATATATATATACACATATTACGATTGATGTTTTTACGATTGTACTTTTTAGCAGGTTTTTCCATCAAACTGACAAATATTTAATTAATTAAACGGGTTGAAAATTTAATTAGCCAATCTCAATTATAAATTTTCTAAAAAAAATTCGCATATAGTAAATAATTTCAGTTGATATATTTTAAAATTAATAAAATAATAAAATGATTTCATACTTATATTATTCAAATATTTGAAGCGTCAAATTATGCTTTATGTTTGAATGAAGTTTTTAACGGATAGTTCCATCAAATTTGTAAATTATATATACGACTACAACATGTATTTTATAAAATAATATTTTAGATAAATAAAATAACAATTAAACATATACCACATAACTTTTACAATAGTTGTTTTCACATATATATATTTTTCCAAACTATGATCTTACGATACAACGCAGATTAAAATATATAATGCGAAATCGTTATTTTAATCTCTTAATCCTTACGATATATCTCCTCCAAATAACACATAATTCATTTAAAAAAAAAACTAAATTGCTAACTCACTGTTTATAATGTTGGTTAAACAATTATAATGAAAATTAGACTACATAATTAAAAATCTAAACTACTATTAACAAAATGAATAAAAAGTAAAATTTGTAAAGAAAATTAAACCCGCACTTAGTATTTAAAAATCTAGTTATAGTATTTAAAAATTTAGTCACACATGATAAAATTTAACTGAATCCAAGTTGAGATATTGGGTTATTAGGTGGGTCCTTGAAACTAAATCTTAGTCGTCATTTATATTAAATCATCTATCCATCCAATGTAAAAATACTTAATTTATAAATTTAAAATATCCCTCTAAAACAAGGATAAATAACTGTCCCCGAACATATATTTGGTAAATGATATTGACCAATCAATTCATATATGTAGAAGACTATCATATTAGTGTATATATACAATTAAACAACATAAAAATATGCTTTCTCTTGCTGTATCATATGAAATTTGAAAAAAAAAATCATATTTAATATATATGATTCTGACCACGACCTTATCTTTGGTAAATTTTAGTGACCAATTGATTCATATCTAGAGAAGACTATCATATTATTTGTATATAACAACATAAAAATAGTTGACAAAAAAAAAAACATAAAATCCTCTTTCTCTTACTGTATGGTATGAAATAATAATAACAACTATATTTATAACTATTTCATATGTAGAAGACTATGAAATAATTGATAACTATATTTCATTCTTTTTTTTGAACAATAACTATATTTCATATTTAAATAAATCAATATCTGCCATACAAATATGCTTTCTCTTACTATATGGTATGAAATTTGGAAAATTTATATTTAATACATACGATTTTTGCCACTATATTTTGAATACTAATCACTTTTAAACACTATCAAGTAATATTGAAATCATACAATCATATTTAAATAAAAACCTATATTTTACGAAACAAAATATATAAATCATATCCATCCTCCTCGAATATATCCTGGTAGTTACTATAGATCATGATTTAATATTTAAATAACAACTATATATATTTTTTTTAAAACGTTCAAATTCGAGAAACAACGAGTAATATGCCCTAGGTACCATATTTACGATCAAATCCATACGAATTTTAGTAAAAACGATATTTTAAGAAACAAGATCTAAACATTTAAGGGTCAATCGATTATTGCAAAGTGGACCGCCTAATGGTGGGCTTGAATTAATATGTAAGTATATTATATGGTTTGGTTATGGATGGGCATGAAAGACACTTTTAGGTAATAATACTTGAAAAAGCTTTTTTAAGTGGGTCATGTGTATAATAAACATCTAATTCAACCTTTTTGTCCAAAATAATTATTAATCCTGTATAAATAATAATCTTATAAATCAAATTCAAGATATAATATTTATACATAAAAATTAATTAAACTCAAAAGTTTTTGTAATTACATATTAAGATTTTAGAGATATAATATATTAAAATTATTCAAATACATATTTAAAAAAATAATTTTGCCAAAAATATGACAACATATTAGAATGTCTAAACTATACAACATCATATAACGAAATTTTATATTATGACCACAACCAATACTATAAAACACTAATTATTAAAATATAACCATAATGTGAAGCACTTGATTATCATCGTATTCACCTATAAAAATAGTTTAATAGTTTATTTGCACACTTTAAATATAAATAAATTAAAATAATTTTTAAAATAATAATTGTAATAAAAATATACACTCGTTTTTTTAGCGCAGGTCAAAATCTAGTTTAACTTGTAAAACGTGCGAAGAAAATAATATGGTCGATAGGAGTGTAACGGAGCAAAAAGTTGTTTCAAGAACTATAATGTATCTAAGTATCTTTTGATAACAATTTGAGAATGTTTTAATTGGATTTTTGCTAAGCGTTTGAGCAAGAAACAGAAAATTCTGATTCCAAACACACAAACAATACAAACAACAATAATAAGGGCATCATCCAATAAATTGTGACTATATTTACTCAAAATCTTTGTTTCATTCTTCTTATTTCTCCTGTACCGAATTTTCTGAAAACCGGGTCCGCCTCGGGCTAATGTAGTTACATTTATCCGCCTCGGGCATAATGTAGTTACATATTTCCTCTCTAGCTCGCATGGCTAACACGGACATATTCGAAACTAAGAGCATGTTTAGTAGTGAACCTTACTTAGAGGTTCTTAGGATTATTTTAATAATTATTTGGTTTATATTGAATAGTTAAGAATTTTTGTGTGTTTGTGTTGGGATAGTGTCCTGAAATCACACTTGTACTCACTCCTGTCATAGTTGTGTGTCGAGATCAGACATTCGTATAATACTGGGTGTTTGCAATGCTTTGCTAGAAGCCTCTTGCAATCTGTAGGTCGTGGACTTACTGCCAGTATTATATGATCCTATAGGGTCACACACCTAAGCGAACTGGAAGCTACGACATGGGAATGATCATTGTGGCAATGATCATATTATGTGTATTGAAATACACATAAGAATCGATATAATGGTGTTGTGTCGATCGACACAGCTTGTGTGTCGGTCGACACAGTTTGGATTTTCCGAACAGGCCTTTCGGGTTATGGCTTAATTGAGTCTGGCCCGTTAAGCACGTTTAGGTCGAATAAGACTCAAAAGTTTCGACCTAAAACAGAGAGCCGTCCAGTTTTCTTGAGAGAAACACTAGACACACCAGAACCTATCGATCCCATTGGTCCGGCACTAGCATCCCGTTTCCAGCGAGCGTGCGTGTGTATCTGGTAGAGGCAAGGCGTCTGCGTTGCTCCACTGATCTCGTTCACCATCTTCTTCCGCTGCCAAAGGTAAGAACGAGGTTGGTTTTATCATTCAATATATCAAACCCTTAGATCCATCGGGATCCAACAGTGGTATCAGAGCTGCTTAGGGTTTAGCTATTGAATTTGATGCAAAATAATTCGAATCCTGATGTTGTTGAATTGATTTTTGCATGTTCAAATCGTGTTTTCATGTTATATTCTCGGTTTTGTTCCTGTTGAAAAGACGAAGAATTGATGAAAACGCACTGTGTCGATCGACACAAAGCGTGTGTCGGTCGACACGCCGCGGCGCAAATATAAAATTTTAGGGTTTGTCGCAGGGTGTCGATCGACACAAAGCGTGTGTCGGTCGACACAGAGCGAAAACTCGCGAATAAAATTTTAGGGTTTGTCGCACAGTATCGATCGACACAAAGCGTGTGTCGGTCGATACAAAGCGAAAATCCGCAAATAATTCTAGGGTTTCGATCTGAGATCGAGTGCCCATAATCGTGTTGCGTCGATCGATACACTGGGTGTGTCGGTCGACACAGGCAATGCGATCAGATAGATCGGTTCAATTAGATTGGACCGGTTATCTAGCTCGGTTAATTTTATTAACCAAATTGATTCTGGTTTGGTCATATCGATCGACACACAGTGTGTGACGATCGACATGGACCATTAAACCGAACTGGTTCAATTGAATTGAATCGGTTAAGTAAATTCGATTCGGTTAGACCGGTTATCGAAGAGCGGTTTAAATTTGATTGCATCGATCGATACCAATGGTTGGCGTCGATCGATACAATGCTCGCAGACATGCTAGTTGGACTACATATCTGCATATACCAGAACAATTTAATCCTAAAAGTTGTAGATGAATCTAAACTAAATAAACTGAATGTTTTAAATAAATAAATAAATCCTTGAATGTATATTGGATATGCATCAAGATAAATCGGTTCTTTTCCTCAACTAAATATCAAGTGATCTTGATGTCTTGCCCGATCTTGTCTACTGTCAAGACTCGTTTCGCTGATTGGATAGTCTTGGAGTCCTTGGTATCCACAGCTACATGAGTAAGACAGGTGATCATTGATAGACTTGCAGTGCGACTGTTAATGATCACAAGACCGCAGAGATTGGTTTACTTGACTGGGCCATCAGAAGTTCTGGGCCCAGAGACATCGGAGTGGATATGACATGAATTGTCTTATCTGCGACCAAGAGTTGTACTGGGTACAATTAGCAATGATTTGCTTACCTGGATGACTAAAGTTTGGGTGATGGCGAGTCGTCCACTCGAATTTTGGTGATCTGAGGATCTTGGTTCATTGTATTCATATGAGGAAACATAGTTATGAATACAATGCGAGTTTTCTTATTAGATAAGATTTCTCATTTCCTTGAGCATTATAACTAAAACCTTTACCTCTTTTAATTGCAGCTATGTCTGTCTCAAATCACATCAACACTTTCTCACTGAGATCCGTCCTTGAGAAGGACAAGTTAAATGGATCTAATTTCTTGGAATGGTATCGGAACCTGAGAATAGTTCTCAGGCAAGAGAACAAGGAATATGTCCTTGAAAGAATTCTCACCGAGAGGCCACGTTCCAATGCTCCGCAGACAGAAAAGAATGCTTGGGATAAGCATTCAGCGGATGTCAAAGATGTTACTTGTCTAATGCTGGTGACCATGAACTCTGAGCTGCAGAAGCAATATGAGAACGTGTTGTCACCCATTGAGATGATTAACAGCCTGAAAGCTTTGTTTCAGGAGCAAGCTCGCACAGAGAGATACCAGACGGTTAAATCTCTCATGGATTGCAAGCTGGCTAAGGACAGTCCAGTAAGTCCTCATGTCCTTAAAATGATGGGTTACATTGATAACCTGGGGAAACTGGACTGTGCCATTAGCCAGGAGCTGGCCACTGACATGATTCTGCAGTCATTGCCGTCGTGTTTTGATCAGTTCATTATGAACTACAACATGCAAAACATGACTAAGACATTGACTGAGTTGCACGGTATGCTGAAGACAGCAGAACCGAATCTCAAGAAGGCTACTCCCAGTGTCCTGATGGTACAAGGGGGTAAAAGGTTTAAGAAACCTAAGAAGGATAAGGGAAAGGCCCAGGTTGTCGAGACTGAAAGTCAAGACAAGCCCAAGCCCAAGCCCAAATCCGGGCCTTCTGCTGAGGATAAGTGCAACTACTGCAAGCAGTTGGGGCATTGGAAAAGAGACTGCAAGAAGTTCAAGGAAGATTACAAGAAACTGAAGAAGACGTATGATGCGTCTGACTCAGGTATTTATGTTATCGAACTTAATGTTATATCTTCTAGTTCTACTTCGTGGGTATTGGATACCGGCTGCGGTGCTCACATTTGTACTGATGTGCAAGCACTAAGAAACAGTAGAACGCTGAAGAAAGGACAAGTGGAGCTACGAGTCGGGAATGGAGCTAAGGTTGCTGCACTGGCCGTAGGCACCTATGAATTGTCTTTACCTTCGGGCATGATTTTAGCTTTGAATAATTGCTACTTTGTACCTGCGATAAGCAGAAACATAATTTCAGTTTCCGTTTTGGATTTGGAAGGTTTTGATTTTGCTGTTAAGAATAAAGTTTGTTCTTTTAATCGTGATGGTACATTTTATGGTAGCGCCCCATTAGAAAATGGGTTATATGTTTTAAATCAAGAAATGCCTGTCTTTAACATAAATACAAAGCGGTTTAAGTCAAATGACGAAAACCCGACTTTCTTATGGCATTGTCGTTTGGGCCATATCAATGAGAAACGCATCCAAAGGCTCCATCGAAATGGGCTTCTGGGCTCATTTGATTTTGAATCATGTGAGAAATGCGAATCTTTCTTGGTGGGCAAAATGGCTAGAGCCCCTTTCAACAAACCAAATGAAAGGGCCAGTGATTTGTTGGGCCTTGTTCATACTGATGTATGTGGGCCGATGAGTACTGTTGCCAGAGGAAATTTCAAGTACTTCATTACCTTCACTGATGATTTCAGTAGGTATGGCTATGTCTACTTGATGAGACACAAGTCAGAATCCTTTGATAGATTCAAGGAATTCAAGAATGAAGTACATAACAAACTTGGCAAAAGTATCAAAATTCTGCGATCGGATCGCGGAGGAGAATACTTAAGCCGAGAGTTCAGCGACTATCTGAGCGAGTGTGAAATTGTTTCACAACTCACTCCTCCTGGAACACCTCAATGGAATGGAGTGTCAGAGAGGAGAAATCGAACCTTATTAGATATGGTTCGGTCTATGATGAGTCATACTAATCTTCCATTATCCTTTTGGGGATACACTCTAGAAACGTCTGCGTTTACACTAAATAGGGTGCCATCTAAATCAGTGGATAAGACACCACATGAATTGTGGACTGGGAAAATTCCTAACCTATCTTTCCTGAAGATTTGGGGTTGTGAGGCTTATGTCAAACGTTTAATCTCTGACAAGCTTGCACCCAAATCAGATAAATGCTACTTCGTTGGTTATCCTAGGGAAACCAAGGCATACTACTTTTACAACCAATCTGAGAACAAAGTATTTGTTGCTCGGGACTGTTCTTTTCTTGAGAGGGAGTTTCTCTCTAAGAAAAACAGTGGGAGTAAAGTACATCTTGAAGAAATTCAAGATGCACAGGAAACTGCTCAACCTGTTGAGGAAGAGCAGCAGTTGGACCCACAAAGTTCTGTGGAACCGGCGCCTGTGGAGCCTGAAGTTCGCAGATCCGGAAGGATCCGTCACGAACCCGAGAGATACTACGGATTCCTCGTAACCGACTCAAATGATTTGATGATCATTGATAGTGACGAACCAGCGACCTTCACGGAAGCTATGATGGGCCCGGACTCCGAAAATGGCTTGGAGCCTCTAAATCCGAAATGGCATCCATGTCAGAAAACCAAGTATGGTCCTTAGTCAATTTACCTAATGGTGTAAAAGCCATTGAGTGTAAATGGATCTTCAAGAAGAAGATTGACGTGGTTGGCAATGTACAGATTTACAAAGCGAGGTTGGTGGCAAAAGGTTTCAAGCAAATTCATGGTATTGACTATGATGAAACCTATTCCCCAGTCGCTATGCTTAAATCCATTCGGATTCTTCTAGCGATTGCCGCTCATTATGATTATGAGATTTGGCAAATGGATGTCAAAACCGCATTCCTGAATGGTATTCTGGAAGAGGATGTGTACATGACACAGCCTGAAGGTTTTGTCGATCCAAAGAACGCTAAGAAGGTATGCAAACTTCATAAATCCATTTATGGATTGAAGCAAGCATCACGGAGTTGGAATCTTCGTTTTGATGAAGCAGTAAAACAATTCGGTTTCATCAAGAACGAAGAGGAAGCATGTGTATACAAGAAGACTAGTGGGAGAAAAATTGCATTTCTTGTGCTATATGTCGATGACATACTCCTCCTCGGTAATGACGTTCCGTTGCTTCAGTCTATCAAGACTTGGCTTGGAAGTTGTTTTTCCATGAAAGACATGGGAGAGGCCGCGTACATTTTTGGAATCAGAATCTACAGAGATAGAACAAACAAGCTTATTGGATTGTGCCAGGACACTTATATCGATAAGGTGTTGCACATATTCAATATGCATGATTCCAAGAAGGGCTTCATACCAATGTCTCATGGCATAAGTCTCAGCAAGAAGCAGTGTCCGGCGACACATGCTGAGCGAGAACGCATGAATAGGATTCCTTATGCTTCTGCAATAGGATCTGTTATGTATGCCATGCTCTGCACTCGTCCAGATGTAGCTTACGCGTTAAGCATGACGAGCAGATACCAATCTGATCCAGGTGAGGAACACTGGACAGCTGTCAAGAATATTCTCAAGTATTTGAGACATACTAAGGACAAATTCCTTGTGTATGGAGGAAGTGATGAACTTGTGGTGAATGGATTCACTGATGCGAGTTTTCAGACAGACAGAGACGATTTCCGATCACAATCTGGATTTGTCTTCTGTCTAAATGGCGGTGCGGTGAGCTGGAAGAGCTCTAAGCAGAATACCGTAGCTGATTCCACAACGGAAGCTGAATATGTTGCTGCTTCAGAAGCGGCAAAAGAAGCTGTTTGGATCAAGAAGTTCATGACTGAACTTGGTGTGGTTCCTAGTATCTTGGAGCCAGTGGCTTTATTCTGCGATAACAATGGAGCCATTGCTCAGGCGAAAGAACCCAGGTCACACCAGAAGTCCAAACACGTTGAGAGGAAATATCATTTGATTCGTGATATTGTCAATAGAGGTGATGTGAAGATCAGCCGAGTTCCGACAGATGAGAACGTCGCTGATCCTCTGACCAAGTCACTCCCAAGGCCTAAGCATGAGAGTCATACGACTGCTGTAGGCATTAGAGATCTTATGATGTAATCTTGATTCTAGTAGGAGTTTTTGGTTATATTTTAATTTATAATAAGACGCTCTTGTAAACATTCTTTGGAAGTGTTTCAATGAAATTTGATTTCAGCATTATTTATATTGTGATCTAAATAATGGTCCCAAATAAGTTTATGACATATTATAGGTCATCAAGTTGAGGACTTGATCATGAAACCCTATAAGTTAATAAATTATTTTGTCCCTAGTCGAGGTTGTAGAATTGGGACACTAACAACCGGTAGAGACTAGATTGTGAGGTGACTGTTGGCTAAGTTTCATGGAGCCAATGATATGATTATCGCAGTCAATCACATAGATATATGTTAGTGAACATATGATCGGACATGACCCGCTAATGAGAAGTCTACAAGATAGTTATATCTGTGTCATAAGAGATTCTCATTACGACTATAGAGTATAGTCCTTAGACCTGAGTTCATCATGCTTTCTTGCATATGAATTGGTACACTTTGACCTTGTCAAACGTCGACCCGTAACTGGCGACTATAACGGCACTGTTCGGGTGTATCATGAAGTACGCGTTGAAACAGGGATGGAACAAGAAGGGATTTGTCCCTCCTGTATAACGGGAGATAAATATCTCAGGGCCTATCGAAGATTGATTACTGAGAAAAATGTGTGGCCGCACTCAAACGAACTGTAGTTCAGTTGTTTGTAATGTTCAATATGAGATCAGGAGTTCGATAAACATGATGTTGGCTTAATAAGGATGACACAAATCTTGCCTTATGCCAAATCGAGATATAGAGACAAAAGGATTATAGGAATTGATGATTCCAGTACAAGTGGGAGATTGTTGGGATAGTGTCCTGAAATCACACTTGTACTCACTCATGTCATAGTTGTGTGTCGAGATCAGACATTCGTATAATACTGGGTGTTTGCAATGCTTTGCTAGAAGCCTCTTGCAATCTGTAGGTCGTGGACTTACTGCCAGTATTATATGATCCTATAGGGTCACACACCTAAGCGAACTGGAAGCTACGACATGGGAATGATCATTGTGGCAATGATCATATTATGTGTATTGAAATACACATAAGAATCGATATAATGGTGTTGTGTCGATCGACACAGCTTGTGTGTCGGTCGACACAGTTTGGATTTTCCGAACAGGCCTTTCGGGTTATGGCTTAATTGAGTCTGGCCCGTTAAGCACGTTTAGGTCGAATAAGACTCAAAAGTTTCGACCTAAAACAGAGAGCCGTCCAGTTTTCTTGAGAGAAACACTAGACACACCAGAACCTATCGATCCCATTGGTCCGGCACTAGCATCCCGTTTCCAGCGAGCGTGCGTGTGTATCTGGTAGAGGCAAGGCGTCTGCGTTGCTCCACTGATCTCGTTCACCATCTTCTTCCGCTGCCAAAGGTAAGAACGAGGTTGGTTTTATCATTCAATATATCAAACCCTTAGATCCATCGGGATCCAACAGTTTGACCTAGGGATGTTAATATGGGCTTTTGATAAATGGGGTTTTAATGGGTATGTGTTAAAATAAATGCCCATTTAAACCCATTTATCTTATATTTTTGGTGGTTTTAAATGGGATAACCCATTTAGACCCATTTACTAATAGGGTTTTCATATTAAATAAATGGGGACCCTATTAACCCATTTATATTTTGTAACATTATCAAAAATTAAATTTTAAATTATTTAAAATAGAAAAAAACTTTATTAGCTTAACCAAAAAACAAATAATTAGAAAAGGTTAATTTCACTTTGTGGAAAAATCATAATTTTGACGAAAAAAGCGGAATCACGTTTTTGACGGAATGCGAAATTACATTTTTGACGGGAAAACACAGAATTACGTTTAAAAAAATAAAATAGAATTGCGTTTTTGATAGGCCTGGACGTTCAGGTACCCAAACTGTTAAGGTACCCGTTCGGGTTCGGATCGAATTTTTTGGGTTTTCGGGTTTAGGGCTAGAGAACCCACCCGTTCGTGTATTTTTATAAATCGGGTCGAGTTCGGGTTCGGGTTCAAATAAAATGCCCAACCCTAGTTTTCGAACAGAAAACGCAGAATCGCTTTACGACGAAAATTTGAGAGAAAACGTGGAATCGCGATTTGGCGAAAAAATGCGGAATCACGATTTTGATGAGAAAACGCGGAATCACATTTTTGGTGGAAAAATGCGGAATCCCGTTTTTGGCGGGAAAACGCAGAATTACGTTTTTGGTGGGAAAACACAATTTCACGTTTTTGGCGGAAAAACTCAATTCCACATTTTTGGAGGGAAAACGCAATTCCTCGTTTTTGGCGGGAAAACGCAATTCCGCATTTTTGGCGGGAAAACTCAATTCCTCGTTTTTGGCGGGAAAACGCAATTCCGCGTTTTTGGCGGGAAAACTCGATTCCGCGTTTTTGGCGGGAAAAATCAATTCCGCGTTTTTGGCGGGAAAACGCAATTCCTCGTTTTTGGCGGAAAAAATCAATTCCGCGTTTTGGCGGGAAAACACAATTCCTCGTTTTTGGCGGGAAAACGCAATTCCGTGTTTTTGGCGGAAAAAATCAATTCCGCATTTTTGGCGGGAAAAATCAATTATTTAATGTTAAATTATAATTAATTAAACAAAATAAAAAAATCAGATTTTAGTTGTTAATGACTTAATGCCTATATTAAAATAATAAAAAATTCATATCTAATTTAAATGGGTCTAATTGGGTTTAAATGGGTAAGTGTAAAACTAAATGGGTCTAAATGGGTAACCCTATTAGACCTTTAAAGTAAATGGGTCTTAAAGGGTTTGGGGTTTAAATGGGTTAGAGTCTAAATGGGTTGGGTCTAAATGGGATGGGTTTACCCATATTAACATCCCTAGTTTGACCTATCCATTGGTGAACCTTGTTGGGTTCTTAATTTTTTTTTTTTCAAACATTTCATCTCAAGTTTTCTTGTTGTGATCATATCCAAGTCGCTTCTCCCTTACACTCAGGATTCCTTGACTCTATTGTGTTTCCTACAAAAAGGCACCCAAGTGCTTGCAAAGCTAGCTGTTTAAGCCAAGGCCTCGAATGTTAGCAAAGCTCCTCCATCGTCTGATAAGTAACAAGCAACCTTTTCCACAGGATAATCAACGGCTAGGATGGAGAGGATGGTGTTGGCTGTGAACAGAGGCGGTTCTTTCTCAGGGTCTGCAGTTGAGACAAACACATCAATACCAAGAAGATCAGATCTTCCTTTTGGATTTCTAAGGTTGGGAGATTCAAAGCGTTCTTTGAGAACATCTGAATCTGTCAGTCTGTTAACCGGACAGAGCTTTGGAAGCTGGTCTAAAAGCCAAGACAATGCAAACCAAAGCTCACAGACCGTTGATCTTCCCCACAACCACATTGCCTCTCGATTTGGGTGGCGATGTCAGGAACAAACCAAGAGCCACCAAACGCAATGAGTAATATGTATGAACAAACACAGATCCATCAGTAACATATTACCAAACAAAAAGATACTCAAATTAGAAACAGATGAAAGCTTGTTACCTGTAAGGACTGATGATTGCAGCAGAGACGTTGACTTTCATAGTTAAAGGTCTCTTACTTTGAAGAGCTATTTATGGAATCCAGAAACTTCCAATTTCCTGAAAATACCCACTTTCTATTTGATAAGTAGTCTGGAAACATAAAGCAATAGACATACCCACAACACATGAGAGGGTTAGCATGTTATATTCCATTCACAATTTGCTCAATCAAGAGATGAAACTTGGAACAAAGCTACTTCATTCAATATAGTCAATGTTGCGATATAATCATTTACTCTGATCAGTTCAATATTGCTAATATTATAAGCAAATAAATCTCAAACCGGTCAGATTCTTAGCTAGAACAAAATTCACGGAACTATACCGCTACATCTAACTTACGAACTAAATCATTGAATTTTGTTTTTGGAAAACATCAAAAGGAAGAAAATTGAGCAATGAGAATACACAAACCACGTCGCTCCATGAACGATAATGATCTTGCAGATTCGATCGGCCTCTTGTGAAACTCTGATTTTATCATCAGTGGAAACTTGGATTTCGACAGAACCACCGTGAAATCCATGAATCTATGGAATCGATTCGATTTGAAGCTTTATGAATCCATGGAATCGATTCGAGTTTCCAGCGAAAAAATAAGTTCAGAGCGATGTGGAAGAATCGAGAGAACATGGTTTCAACCGGAAAAAATGGGCCAATGACACGACGCCACGTGGTAAGAGCTGGGTGCTTAAAAGCTCTTAGTTTTCTGATTTTTTTTAAAATTCAATTTCCCTATGAATCTGTGCAGAAACCCCTGCTGAGACTCTACTACACATGCTCTAATTCCTTAAAACAAATTACCTCTCATAATAGATCGAGCTGACCAAAGCTTCTTCTTGTTGCTTTCTCTTCATTGACTTTTCTTCAGCTTTTGTAGCTAAGCTTCTTCAATGCCAATCGGATTCTACTCTGAGGGTTTATTTTTCCTTGAGGGAATAGTTGTCTAATGATGCAGCACGGGCTGCTTGAAACTGTATAGTGTATTTCCTTTGAAGATCTCTTAATTTCTCCATAACTTTTTGGAACGTCGGTCTACATTGTGGTTCACTGCACAAAATATCTTACTCGTGTTAGTTGCTTCGTCTACTCTAAAGACATATATTAGTCTAAACATTAGAACCTTTATCAGCTAACTCTTTAGGTAAAATTGAAAATGTATATCTTTGGTTGGCAATCAAAGCTTCAACAATTCTACAACACTTTACTATACTCTCATTCTTTAGTAAAATGACACAAGCTTTCAGGTTTTGTTCATCTACTACAGAAATGCAGAGTATGTCATACTGTGAGTTGTTTATGAAAATTAGGTTCTGGTTCCTCCTTTATGCAACCACTATCAAAGATCAAGACATAATTTAGGAATATGTATATAATGTTAGACGTACCTACGCCAGCAGCTTTCCATTAGAGAAATCTACTGAGGATCAACATCCTTTGGGACTTCCAACATATGGTTCATAAACCCCTGATAAGCAAACAACTGTATATTTGATTATCAAAGAACACATAATCAATTCACTAGAGTTACTATCTCTAATGGAATCAATTCCTCGAAACTCAGGAACAAACCTCCTGGGAATCGCCTCAATTGTAGAGAACCTCTTACAATTGTTCTATCAAGAAACTCGCTAACCAACAAATGAACTTGTACAAGACTATTTATTCAGTTTATTGTTGTAACAAACTCTTTAGTCTTTTGAGTCCACGTCAGCTCCATTGGCTCCTTCTTCAGCGAGCTTTGACTTCATCATTGAAACGTATACCCTTAATGGCTTACCAATACCCTCGGCTGCAAAACGAAGCTTGTCCTCAAGCTTCAGAGTTGGAAACTGCTTCAACAAGTCCACTGCTCGTTCCCAAGATGTCTCGTGTGTTGGCAAACCAACGAAATCCATCGATAAAGCTTCCCAAATATGGCTAGGAATTTGTAATGGTTGTAATAACCCTGCAGGAACTAGTGTTGAGTATTTATGCCTTTGATAAATATCACACTCAGCCACATACTTCTGAATATCAGTAGACATATTCTTCCAATGAAAAAGATTCTGAATTCTTTTCATTGAATCTAAAACTCCTGAATGTCCTCCCAATAGTCCATCATGATACCCCTTTAAAATATGAGGAATGTGTAGAATCTCGTGGAGTGATAAGTCTCCCTTTATACATGAGTTTACCATCGACCAAGTGGTATCCAACTTTCTCTACTTTCCCTTCCTGCACCTCTACACTACGTTCTGCTTCAGAGATTATATATTGTAACTGTAAATTTGTCAGTCTTGTCAAAGCAAACATATATGGATTTGGATGATGTATCTCAGGAGGAATGCGAGAGAGACCATCCACAACTTTGTTTTCCACTCCTGGCTTATAGACAATGTCAAATTTGAAACTCAGCAGCTTAGACTATAACCTCTGATATTCCAGAGATATCTCTCTATTCTAGCAAAAAATTCAGACTTTTGATATGTATGCACAATGAAACGTATGCCCAAAAGATAATGTCGCCATTTTTGAATGGCGAAGACAATGGCCATTAATTCCCTCTCGTATATTGGTTTGACATGTTGTCTATCTGAAAGAGCAGAACTGGAATATGCAATTGCTTGTTGATCCTGCATTAAAATTGAACCCAATCCATAGCCTGAGGCATCTGATTCTACCACAAACACATTTGTAAAATAAGGCATTGCTAAAACTGGAGCAGTCGACATTGCAAGCTTTAACTGATCAAAAGCGATTTGAGCTCCACTCGACCATTCAAATGCATCCTTCTTCAAAAGTTCAGTTAAAGGTCTTGCTATTGAACCATAACCTCTCACAAAATTGCGATAATAACCAGTCAAGCCCAAGAATCCTCTTAAATCTTTAACATTCTTTGGTACTGGCCATTTTTTCATAGCTTCAGTTTTCATTGGATCAGTGGAAACACCATGTTGACTAATGAGAAGCCCCAAGTATTCGATTTGAGGTTGGCCAAAAGAGCATTTCTTCTGTTTTCGAAAAGCTGATGCTTCTGAAAAATCTCAATAACTGTCTGAAGATGTTGCACATGCTCGTCTATTGTTTTACTGTAAACCAGTATGTCGTCGAAGAACACCAACACAAAACGTCGAAGGTATGGTCTGAACAACTCATTCATAAGAGATTGAAATGTTGCTGGTGCATTTGATAAGCCAAATGGAATCACAACAAATTCATAATGGCCATTTGCTGTTATGAATGCTGTCTTTTCAATATCTTTCTCTTGCATTCGAATTTGGTGATAACCCGAACGAAGGTCAAGTTTTGAAAAAATATGTGCACCATTAAGCTCATCAAGCAACTGATCGATCAATGGGATAGGATATTTTTCAGGTATTGTAACCTTGTTCAATGCTCTATAATTTATACAAAACCTCCATTTCCCATCTTTCTTCTTAACTAATAGTACAAGACTTGAATACGGAGAACGACTTGGTCTGATCAACCCATCGTCTAGCATCTGAGATACCATTTTTTCCATTCTTCATTATAGGCATGAAGGTACCTATAAGGACGAACACTAATGGATTCAGTTCCTGCTATCAAATTGATAGCGTGCTCCCTGTTACGCAGAGGCGGAAGCTGAGTAGGTTCATCAAAAATCGTAAAGTACCTCTCCATTAATTGTTCATCGGAATAGGTATCTCCTGCTTAGATTATGGTTGGTTGACTTGAAACAATTCAATGTCAAACCCCAAACCACTAGTAGACTCCAATGCATGTATTTGATTAGGAACAGTGGTTGAACGATGTAAGGTGTGATCACCATGAAGTGTTACCCTTTTGTCTCTGAAAGTAAATGATAACTCATGTTTTTCCCTAGCTCTGGGCATTCGGGTATTCAGTTCGGTTCCGGGTAGGAACCATTCGGTTTTGGGTATTTCGGTTCTGTAGATTTAGGATCTAATGGGTACTTTACAATTTTCGGTTCGGTTCCTGTCGGTTTCGGTTCGGTTCGGTTCCATCATTTTAGGAACCGTAAAATACCCGAAATTTTTGGTTCTTAAACGGTTCCGGGTATTTTGGAACCGAAATAACATTTTTTACCCGAAATCAACAAAAAATACCCGTAATCAACAAAAAAAATATCTGAAATCAACAACAAAAAAACTCCAAAATTTCTGTTAATTCAACAAATCATTAACCAAAAAAAAAAAAAAATCTATGATTCAATGTCAATTATATAACATAAACATAAATTTCATGGATCTAACAATATTTGCATATGATTCTTTATGTGGATGTTGAAACCATGGGTAATATTTTACTAAGCCTTATATAAGTTCGGTTCTCCGGTTCCGTGTTTCGGTTCTCGGTTCGGTTCCGGTTCCTATCCGATACCCACGGTTCCTCAACTTAGGATCCAATGGGTATTATATGTGGAACCAAATAAAAAATTTCGGTTCCGGTTATCGGTTCTACGGTTCCGGTTTTTATGCCCAAGCCTATTTTTCCCAATCCATTTCACATCGTCCAAGTGTGCGTAATCACTGGATTCCCAAAATCATATCCACTCTTCCCCGCTCAAGCACAATGAAGTCAGCTTCATCCTCCAACACTGCTAACGAAAAACTGAACTGCTCTACACAGTCCTGATCCTGTTGTACTCACCCATGTACCCAACAAAATGTCAATCTTGTTGTCATTGCTCAGCTGAAGTTGTGCTTTCTGAATGATAGAGGGGTCTAAGAAGTTGTGTGTCACCCCACTATCCAACATGACAATGATCTGGTGTTTCCCAATCCGTCCCCATAACTTGGTAGTCGTTGGAGAGGATAAACAAAACATCGAATGCATAGAAAGTTCCATCAGTTCCGTGATAATCCCATTCTCATCTTCGAATGTATCCTTCAACTCATCATTAATGACCTCTACGTCATAACCCTCCAGTGTCATCATAAACTGCAGCTCAATAATGCTACATTCATGGTTTCGCGTCCATTGCTTCTCACACTTAAAACACAGTCCCAATAGTCAATGTAGTCGTTGTTTGATTCTGAGAACCATTGACCTGCCTTGTTGAATTGTAATGTGATGATCCTTTAAAAGGTGTATAAGAGCTATTTTTTCCTTGATGACCTGGTTGTACAACAGAAGCTACTGATTTACAAAATGCACTATCTTCCATTTTGATAACTGCAGCTATATGTTGTCTCAATCCTTTAGGTTCTTTCATCTTAATGACCTCTTTCATCTCTGGTTTCAGGCCATTAAAGAAAACATGCTCCAAGTTCTTTTCATCCACTCCTGGGACCAATGATCTAAGCTCTTCAAACTCGTTGATGTACTCAGTTATTGAACCTTTTTGCGTTATCACAAATAATCTCTTCCCTGGCTCATCCTCTACGTTATGAGTAAACCGCATGATCAATCTCCTTTTAAAGTGATCCCAATCTCTGAATGGATCTTCCTCCCATTCAATGTTAAACCAATTCAGGACTGGACCTTCAAATGTGAGAGATATCAGCTCAAATTTATCTTCGTCGCTAAAATTTCCCAATCTGAAAAATCTTCCAGCTCTGCAAATCCAGATGTTAGGATGTGTTCCGTTGAACACTGGTAACTCTATCTTCTTCAATTTTCCATTCCGAGTTTCCAAATTACCAATGATTCCCCGATATCCTAACTCATGGTCATCCGGAAAAGGTGAGGGTCGTACCTGATGGCCAAATGATGAACCACCGATCGTCTTTCCCTGTGATTTATCCGCCATTAATAACGCTTCTAATCGCGTCAACATCTGTGTTTGATTCTCTAAAGTCTTCGACATCGTATCCACTCGCGAATTCAGCTGAGTGTTAGATGTCGTTAATTGATTACATCCTTGGTGAAGAATTTCCACTTGCTGACTGAAATCGTTGATGCGATCGTGAATATCTTCCACATCCTTTGTCAGATCATCCATCGTCATCATCGCGGAATTCCGATCGAGACACCGCACCAATTTGATAAGCAAACAACTGTATATTTGATTATCAAAGAACACATAATCAATTCACTAGAGTTACTATCTCTAATGGAATCAATTCCTCGAAACTCAGGAACAAACCTCCTGGGAATCACCTCAATTGTAGAGCACCTCTTACAATTGTTCTATCAAGAAACTCGCTAACCAAAAAATGAACTTGTAAAAGACTATTTATTCAGTTTATCGTTGTAACAAACTCTTTAGTCTTTTGAGTCCACGTCAGCTCCGTTGACTCCTTCTTCAGCGAGCTTTGACTTCCTCTTTGAAATGTATACCTTTAATGGCTTATCAATCCCACAGCTCCAATCATCTGCAAGTATCCTAAATATGCATTTCTTCATATTTGGTTCATATGTGTATGCTGATTGTATTCATATATGAAGGAACTAAGAGACATAAGATGCAAACTTTCCTAAGCAGAAGGGGTGTTTTCCAATGGACACAAGACCTATAATTCGTAAAAAAAATTGCAAAAGACCATTTTGATTTGACCAAAAAAGATCATTGACTCACTGAACTTGCCACTTATAGATAGTGTTTTTACTGTACCCCTTGTTGCAATAAACGATGATTCCTCCTTTGCGGAAGCTAGCGTTCGTCAAGAGATGGCGAATCTATAGAGTTCAAGCTCGGATTAACTATTCGGATTGGTCGAATTGTTAGTGGCACTGAGACTAGCATTAAAGAAGCTGGAGTCTTTACCAAGCACCTTTGGATTGTCTCTGATTCTGAGAACTGGATAATCCACGACATATGATCTTTCAAAGGCATCATACTAAACTCAGATTTTTCTGGGTTGATAGTGTCAGAGTTTAGTGGAAGATCATCGGTCGTAGATTATCCAGTTCTCAGAATCGGAAACGATCCGAATGTACTTGGAAGATAGTAGCCCTGGGCAAAAAAAACGGAACCGAATAACCGAACCAGATCCGACCCGAAAAATCCGGTTCCGGTTCGGTTCCGGTTCCACCCTAAATAACCGATGGATCCTCTAATTTTGGAACCGTCGGTTCCGGTTCGGTTCCGGTTTCCTATCCGGATCCGAATTAAAGAACCGATGGAACCGAATTAGAAATTAGGAGTTAACCTTAAACCAGATTTAAACCGACCATCAATTGGGAATTAGATATTATTCGGATAAAAAACGGATATTCGGATACAAAACGGGTATTCGGATACCTATATATATGTTTTATCCTGGTCCAAAACAAATATTCGAGTACAAAACAGATATTCGGGTACAAAACGAATATTCAGATACAAAACGGGTATTCAGATACCCAAATATCCGTTTTATCCGGGTCCAAAACAGATATTCAGGTACAAAATGGATATTCATATACTCAAAAATCCATTTTATCCGGGTCTGAAACGGATATTCGGGTAAAAACGGGTATTTGGGGTACGCGAATAATCAAATATTTTAAGAACCGGATTTAATCGGGTATTTCACGGTTCCTAAACTATTGGATCTGAACCGATCCGGAACCGAGAGAAACCGAACCGGATCCGAACCGAGACCTCTATAGGAACCGATTGGAACCTAAATCTCAATATCCGACATACCCGGATCTGATCGGTTCCTATCTGGATCCGAACCGAAGAACTAAATGCCCAGGATTAGTAGATAGTTAAAGAATTGGTGCAGAAGAATCAACATAGAAGGAGGCAAAATATTATGTTAATTCTCACTATCAGTTTGGTCTACTTAAAAGGAAGAGTAAGGCGAAAGGTTCCAAACAGAACTTTAAAAATGATATTAAATTTCAACATTTTTCAAGAAAAATGGGTTCAATTTACTAGCATGCTTAAAGACTACGTGCAGAATTATACTTAATTATAGACACTAGAGGTCTATTTGCTTTGAATTTGCCTTAAAATCTTACAATTAATATTTATCAGTTTCCTATTTTTTTTTTTTTTCTACCGATTCTCAACAAGCCAAGACGGTGAAACTGAGTTTACATAAACAAAATAAGAAGGCTGGATCCGAGTACCTCGCGCTAATTTGTCCGTCTTTGTGTTGTTGGCTCGTGGAGTGTGAGTGATAACAAACCTTGTGAAGAAGCTTTTGCGACTCTCAAACTCATCCAAATAAATCGTGAAAGCAGGCCATTCTGAAGGTGTAGACACTATCTTCACCAGCTCTGAACAGTCTGTTGCGAATGTTACTTCATGTTGGCTCCATCTCTTAATACATTCCATTGCCCAAATAAGTGCTTCGAATTCTGCATGAAGTGCGGATAAACTACATCTGATATTCCTTGCTCCCATCATGATCTCTCTCTCCCTCCTTCCTCTAGGCTATACCAGCCTTGTCCTGAAAACGTATCCCCTTTCTTCCAGGATCCATCCACAAAACACCATCGTCCTTGAACATTCACTTGGACGGGTATCAGAACATTACCATCATTCCTCAATTGGGTGCTTGAATTATCCAGTAATACTGAAGTTTGTGCCTCTTCCCATGCTAATGACTCACATTCCGCAAGTCGTAAGATTTCACGTGGGTCCCGATCAATATTACTGTACAGTTTATCATTTCTGCTCTTCCAAATATACCATATGATACATGGATAAGAAGTTTTATCGGTGCCAGACGGCACCCGCCAGAAAAGATAATCCATATTGGTAAATAATGAGGGTGAAGGGAAACTTTCATGGTTTGAAGGGATTCTTGATAGAGCCCAAGTTTGTAAAGCCGGTGGACATTCAAACATGACATGATTTATTGATTCATCCTCCGCTCCACACTTGGCGCATAGGTTGTCGCAACTAATTCCCCGAGCTTTTAAAATTTTTGTAACCGATAAACATCCCGATATCGCTTGCCAAATAAAATGCCTGATTTTTGGAGGACATCTTATTTTCCAACAATTCCCCTGGAGTCCTTTTACATTAGGCCCATACACCACACTTGTACATCCCTTATCCGGATAGGTCCGCTCTATAAAGTAACCTGATTTTACCGAGTATTTTCCGCTGTTTGTGTAGTGCCAGCCGATATTATCTGGTCTAGAGTGTCTACTAATTGGTATCCCAATTATCAGAGCCACATCTTCTGGTTCAATAAGACTGTGAATCAACTGCTCATTCCAAACGTGATAGTTATGATCTATCAATTGTGTCACCTTTAATGCTGGATCAAAAGTGAGTAATTTACTAGTTGCTGATCTCGGGCGATGGCCTGGAATCCAAGGATCATTCCATACAGATATGGTATCTCCTGTTCCAACCCTTTTGATTAGTCCTTTGTTAACCAAAGATCTAGCTGAAGTGATACTTCTCCATCCATAAGATGAGGAGTATGACTTGATTGGGTCTAAAGGACCCCCATTCCTATAATAACGACCTTTAAAAACTTTTGCAAATAATGTGTCTGGTTTGTCTATCAACCTCCATGGTTGTTTTCCCAAAAAAAGCCGTATTAACGTTCTGCAGATCCCTGAAGCCTATTCTGAAGGAATTTCAAGCAGATCCTAATCCAATTAGGCAATCCTGGTCTGAATTCCGAGCCTAGGATCTAGGGTTCATGTAATCGAATCATTGGGATCTCAGATTTACCTGGTGATTAGCAGCGGAAGATTTGCAGATAATCGAGATCTAAAGCGCCTCAAATGCTGCGCCTCTACTGGTATCCACACGCACACAAACTGAACAGCAGGGATGCTAGTGCCTATAGAGATCCAATCTCTTCAGAGGTTTCTATTCAAGTTCTGGTGGCTGTGAATTAGGTTTTCAATCAGTTTAGGTCGACCATATATCTTATATATGTCGACTTAAACCATAACGGAATTAACCAGCGATTAAACCGAATTAATCTGATTAATCCGCGAGTGCATCGATCGATGCACTCTCTGCAACGATCGATGCTGTCCCAGAACATTGATATCGAATGCATATCACATATGCATTCACTGGATCATTACATTAATGATCAACCTCGTCTTTAACGCCCAGTTTGCTTAGGTGTGTGACCCTGTAGGATCATATAACACTAGCAATGAGTTCTAAACTCATTGATCATAAGTGGCTTCTAGCAAAGCATTATGACTACCTAGTATTATATGATTGTCTCATCTCGACAATACAACTATCACTTAGAGTAAGTACAATAGATTTCAGGACATTCCCAACAATCTCCCACTTGTACTGGAATCATCTATTCCTACAATCCCTTCGTCACTATATCTCGATCTAGCATAAGGCAAGAACCGTGTCATCCTTATTGAGCCAAGATCATGTTCATCGAACTCCGATTTATACTGACAAGACAAACGACTGACAATCACCTCGTTTGAGTGTGGCCACACATTTCTCAGTATCAAATCTTCGATGGGCCCTGAGATATTTATCTCCTGTTATATAGGAGGGACAAATCCCATCTTGTTCCATCCCTGTCTCTTCACACGCTTCATGATACGCCCAATCAATGCCTTTATAGTCACCAGTTACGGCTGACGTTTGACAAGGTTAAAGCGGACCAATTCACATGTAAGAAAACATGATGAACTCAGGTCTAAGGACTATACTCTATAGTCGTAATGAAAACTCTCATGATACTTATATAACTATCCCGTAGAGTTCTCATCAGTGGGTCAGGTCCGATCCTGTGTTCTCCAACACATATCTATGTGACTGACTTTAATACTCTTATTAATGACTCCATGAAACTTAGTCATCAGTCACCTCACATGCTAGTCTCACACGGTTGTTAATGTCCCACTTTAACAACCTCGACTAGGGACCAACATAATTTATGTCATTTATTATCTATAGGGTTTCATGATCAAGTCACATACTTGATGACCTATAAAATGTCATAAATTACTTTGGGACTATTATTTAATAACCATTATTAAATAATACAGATGTCAGATTTCAATAACATAATCAAATTATGTTTATACGAACATCATATCATAACTAAAATTAGTAACAATGACTCCCACTAAAATTAAGATCACATCTTAAGACATCTAATGCCTTTAGCAGTAGTCTGACCCTCATTCGCCCTTGCTCAGCGTGTGTCGAAAGACACTGCGTCTTGCTAAGAGTAATACCAAGAGTCATTTGCACGAAGCCCTTCTTGGAATCCTGCATATTGGACATGTGCAAGGCCTTATCACTATAAGTATCTTGACACAATCCAATTAGCTTATCCAATCTATCTCTATAGATTATTATTCCAAGAATGTATACGGTTTCTCCCATAATTTTATTGAAAAATAACTTTCGAATCAAGTCTTAACAGACTGAAACAATGGAACTTCATTTTCGAGAAGTGGTATGTTATCAACATATAATACTAGAAATGCAATTGCGCTCCCACTAGTCCTCTTGTAAACACACAGTTCCTCTTCATTCATGACGAAGTCAAACCTTTTGACTGCTTTATCAAAACGAAGATTTCAACTCCGAGATGCTTGCTTCAATCCATAAAGGGTTTGATGAAGCTTGCATATCTTCCTAGCTTCATTAGGATCAATGAAAAACTTCAGGTTGTGTCATGTACACATCCCTTTCCAGAATTCCATTAAGGAAAACTGTTTTCACATCCATCTGCCAGATCTCATAACCATTATGAGTGGCGGTTGCTAGGAGAATCCGAATGGACATAAGCACGGTGTCTGGGATTAGGTTTCTTCACAGTCAATACCATGAATTTACTTGAAACCTTTTGCCACCAACCTTGCTTTGTACATCTGAAAATAACCATCCCATTTCGGATTCAACGGCTTTCAGCCATTTTCGGAGTCAAGGCCCATCATTGCTTCCTCAAAATTCGCAGGCCCGTCACTTTCAATGATCAGTAGATCACGGCAATTGGTTACGAGAAATCCATATTTCTCGGGTTCGTGACGGATCCTTTCGGATCTGCGAGCTTCAGTTTTCTGTAAGAGTCGCGCACACATATCTCATATGTATACTTTTACCACGACCTAATTAACCAAGATTTAAACCGTAGTTAATTAAGTCATAAACCAAAATCAATATTTGGTTCGCGACCTGTGTCGATCGATGCAACTTTTGTGTCGATCGACACTTCTTCAGAAACTCGCCATTTAAATGTATATCGAATATACATTCACCAGATCTTTTATAAACTCTAGGCACCACAGGTGCAAGTTCTACAACTCTTTGTAGATCCAACCGCTGCTCTTCCTCATCAGGTTGAGCAGTCTCCTGTGATTTTCGAATTTCTTCGAGTTGTACTTTTACTCCCACTGTTCTTCTTGGAAAGAAGTCTTTCTCAAGAAAACATTGTTCCGAGCAACAAACAATTTGTTCTCGAACTAGTCGTAAAAGTAACATGCCTTGGTTTTGTTAGGACAACCAATGAAGTAGCACTTATCAGATTTGGGTGTGAGCTTATCAGAGATTAGACGTTTTATATAAGTCTCGCAACTCCAAATCTCCATGATGGATAAATCAGAAACATTTCCATTCCACATCTCATGTGGTATCTTTGTAACTGATTTTGATGGAACTCTATTTAAAGTAAACTTTCTAGAGCATATTCTTAGAAGGATAATGGAAGATCTAAGTGACTCATCATTGATCGAACCATATCTAATAAAGTCCGATACAGGAGGAGTGAATTGTGAAACACTTTCACAATCTCTCAGATGATCACTAAATTCTTGACCTAAGCATTCACCTCCATGATCTCATCGTAGAGGTTTAATACCTTTGCCAAATTGATTTTGTACTTCATTTTGGAACTCTTTGAACTTTTCAAAGATTCTGACTTATGCCTTATGAATAAGGCATAACCGTACCTTCTGAAAATATCAGTAAAGGCAATGAAGTACTGAAAATTTCCTCTAGCATCTGCGCTTATCGGGCCATGTACATCCGTATGTATAAAGCCCAATAATCCTCTGGCCCATTCATTTTATCCGTTCGTTCGCAACATGTATCGATCGTTGCATACATGCATCGATTGACACTACCTTTGTTGAAAAGGGCCTCTGTCGTTTTCCAATAAACAAGATTCACTTTACTCATTATGATTCATAATCAAATGAGCCCAAAAGCCCATCACTATGGAGCTTCTGAATCTGTTTCTCATTTATTTGGCCCAAAATGACAATGCTAGAAAGAAGTTTGATTCGTATCATTTGACTTGAATCTCTTGGTATTTATGTTATAGTTAGGCACATTCTTGTTTAGAACATAAATTCCATTCTCTAATGGATTGCTACTATAAAATATATCATTGTAATCAATTGAATAACACTTATTCTTGATTTGAGAACTGATATCCTTCCATATCCAAACAAGGATTAGAAATAATCTTTCTGCTCATAGCAGTTACATAGTAGCAGTTTCAAGTTCAAAACATGCCATAAAAGGAAAAACAAATGAAATACTCCTACGGTTAATCCAGCAACTCTTGCTCCATTCACACTCATAGGTCCACTTGTCCTTTCTCCATAGTCCTACTTTTGCTCAGGCCCTGCACATTTTCACAAAATATGAGTACCACAGCTGGTATCCAATACCCAACAAGTAGGATTATAAGAAGTAACATTTACTTCTATAACATAATACCTGAAGAAGAAGTCTTGTACGTATTCTTCAGCTTCTCATAATCTTCTAAGAATTTATTGCAGTTTCTTTTCAAATGCCCATAACCATTACAATAACGGCACTTAACATCTTCAGAAGGACTGGTTTTAACCTTAGGAACATGGCCAAACTCGCTTGGATTCACAATCGAGCTCGTCTTGCCATCACCTTTGTTCTTACCAAGTTTCTTAAACTTATTACCCTTTTGTACCATAAGGACATTTGGGGTGTCCTTCTTGAAGTTAGGTTCAGCAGTCTTAAGCATCCCATGCAATTCAGTCAACGTCTTCGTCAAGTTGTTCATGTTATAATTCATAACAAATTGATCATAGCTTGACGGCAGTGACTGTAGAATGATGTCAGTAGCCAACTCTTGGCTAATGGGACAATCCAGTTTCCCCAGGTTATCAATATAACCCATCATCTTAATGACATGAGGACTAACTGGTTCGCCCTTTGGTAGCTTGCACTCAATCAGAGATCTAACCGTATGGTATCTCTGAATTCGTGCATGCTCCTGAAACATACTTTTCAGGCCAGTGATCATCTCTTTTGGCGACTCCACATACTCATATTGCTTCTGCAATTCCGAGTTCATGGTAGCCAACATGAGACAACTCACATCCACCGCATCATTAGAATGCTTATCCCAAGCATCCTTATCTGACTGCTAGGCATTGGCTCGGTACTTTCTGGGGAGAACTTTCTCAAGGACATAGTCCTTTTTCTCCTGTTTGAGAACAATTCTCAAGTTCCGATACCATTCAAGAAAGTTGGATCCATTTAACTTGTCCTTCTCAAGGACGGATCGCAGGGAGAAATTGTTACGATGGTTTGTGCTAGACATAGCTGAAAAACGAGGGAGGTTTTAGTTATGATGTTCAAGAAATGAGAAGTCTTAACTATTAAGAAAACTCGCATTAATTATATTCAAACAATGTTTCCTCAGATGAATACAATGATCCAAGACCCATACTTCACTAAACTTGAGTAAGCCACTGGCTATCACCCAAATTTTAGCTATCTAGGTAAGCAACTCTTTGCTAGTTATATCCAATATAACTCTTGGTTGTGGATTGACATCTCATGCCCAATCCACCTGATGTCTCTGAGCCCAAAACGATTTTGATGGCCCAGTCAAGTAAACCAATCTCTTTAGTCATGTAATTGTCGATGTCTTGCACTGCAAATCCATCAACACGATTACTTCTGTCTTACTCATGTAATTGTGAACATCTTGCACTGCAAGTCTATCACACAATTAAATGGGTCTTGACAGTTGACAAGATTGGAAAGACATCAAGTATCACTTGATATTTGATTGAGGAACAGAACCATTTAAAACGTTCAGTTTTATTATGTTTTAATTCTCCTAATTAAATGATTTGTCTTGGTTTGGTCTTGTGGTTTCAGGTTCCATAACCTAAACCATCAAATCTGATGTCGACCGACACTATTAGTGTCGATCGATGCAGAATAACCAAAAGCAATCCGCGATAACCGATCAATCCAATTGATCCGGTTTTGAATACCGGTCAGCGTCGATCGATGCTACATTAGCATCCGTCGATGCTAACCTAATCAAACCAATCGCAATTAAACCATTCACAGTGTTCGACCATCATTAACCAAGCTCGATAACCGGTCCAATCCAATTGAACCGATTCATCAATCTCGCGAGGTTTGTGTCGATCGATGCAACGCTTGTGTCGATCGACACTAGGCGAAAACTAAGGTTTATTCGGGTTTTCGCCCTGCATCGATCGATGCCGGATTGGTATCGATCGACACGATGCGAAAACCCTAAATTTTATTCGGGTTTTCGCCCTGTGTCGATCGATGCCGGATTGGCAACGATCGACACTATGCGAAAAACCCTAAGACGTTTTTCGAACAAACCCTAAACTAGGTTTTTCATGAAAACGAATTTTAGCAAGTTTGTATCAACCATACACAGATTCAGATTCAACTAATCTAATCAACATGCTACAGATTCAATGGAACCCTAAAGCTCTGATACCATTGAATGAATTTCTAGCAGATCCTAATCCAATTAGGTAATCCTGGTCTGAATTCCGAGCCTAGGATCTATGGTTCATGTAATCGAATCATTGGGATCTCAGATTTACCTGGTGATTAGCAGCGGAAGATTTGCAGATAATCGAGATCTAAAGCGCCTCAAATGCTGCGCCTCTACTGGTATCCACACGCACACAAACTGAACAGCAGGGATGCTAGTGCCTATAGAGATCCAATCTCTTCAGAGGTTTCTATTCAAGTTCTGGTGGCTGTGAATTAGGTTTTCAATCAGTTTAGGTCGACCATATATCTTATATATGTCGACTTAAACCATAACGGAATTAACCAGCGATTAAACCGAATTAATCTGATTAATCCGCGAGTGCATCGATCGATGCACTCTCTGCAATGATCGATGATGTCCCAGAACATTGATATCGAATGCATATCACATATGCATTCACTGGATCATTACATTAATGATCAACCTCGTCTTTAACGCCCAGTTTGCTTAGGTGTGTGACCATGTAGGATCATATAACACTAGCAATGAGTTCTAAACTCATTGATCATAAGTGGCTTCTAGCAAAGCATTATGACTACCTAGTATTATATGATTGTCTCATCTCGACAATACAACTATCACTTAGAGTAAGTACAATAGATTTCAGGACATTCCCAACATATTCCCCCCTCACTTTTGTCCTGACACAATTTATCCCAAGACATCCAGTGCATTCCTTTCTGGTTGCCATTCGTGGTCCACCAAAATTGTGCCGTGACACTGGTCAGTTTCTTTGTTACTGTTTTTGGTAGTTTGAAGCATGACATTACGTGATTGGGTAATGCCGTTGCTACCGATTTAATCAATACCTCTTTTCCTCCTCTTGTAAGATATTTAACTGTCCATCCATTGACTCGATTATGGAGCCTACCATGCAGGAAGCTAAATATCTTAGTTTTCGATCCCCCAAGACTCTCTGGAATTCCCAGATATGTCCCCATACCTCCTTCCTTCGTAATGCCTGTAATTGTTTTTATTTCTTCCCTGATTATATTATTAACCTTATGCCCAAATTGTATTGATGATTTATCAAAATTTATTTGTTGTCCCGACGCCGATTCATAACCTTTTAAGATTTTAAGGATAGTCTTACATTCCTCCGTATTTGCCTTACAGAAGAATAAACTGTCGTCTGCAAATAACAAATGTGAGATCGAGGGACATGCTCTTGCCACTTTCAAGCCCGTCCAAACTTTTTCTTTTTTCGCCTTTTTAATGTTTGCCACTAGTGCCTCCGTACATAGAATGAAGAGATATGGTGATAACGGGTCACCTTGACGCAGTCCCCTATTTGGTTTAATTAATCCTTTTGGTTGACCATTTAGTAAGACTTTATATTCGATTGATGTGATGCAAGCCATCATGAGATTTACCCATCGATCTCTGAAACCCATCCTTCGTAGTAATTTTTCAACAAAGATCCATTCCACTCTATCATAAGCTTTGCTCATATCCGTTTTAATTGCCATAAATTTCCCTTTGCAGGACGGATTCGTCCGGAGGCCGTGAAACATCTCTTGTGCGATTAAAATATTGTCCGAAATAAGTCTTCCTGCCACAAAAGCTGACTGAGTTTCCGATATAAGTTTCGGTAATAGCGGTCTTAGCCGTTGACATAATACCTTTGATAACAATTTATATCCCACGTTGCATAAACTAATGGGACGAAGTTCCGTCATACGAGTTGGTCTTTCCGTCTTCGGTATTAGACAAATATTCGTAATATTCAGCCGTGGGTCAAAAACTGCAGTCCGTATAAAATCGTTAACGAAACGAATAATATCTTGCTTAATGATAGGCCAAGATTGTTGAAAAAACAAAGCCGTCATACCATTTGGTCCTGGTGCTTTCTCTGGATGCATCATAAATAGAGCCTTTCGTATCTCCTCCTCGGAGGCGACCGCTGTTAACCGAATGTTCATTTGTTCTGTAATTAGTTCCGGCACTTCCATTAAAAACTCATCCATCTCCGATGGATTGGATGATGTAAATAAATTCTCAAAATAATCCACCGCCACCTTTTCCACTTCTTCATCCTTTGTTACCCATGCCCCGTTGTCATTGTGAAGACCTATTATTCGATTCCTTGCCCTTCGTTGTTTTGTTAACGCCTGATAAAATTGTGTGTTCCGATCACCTGATGTGTACCACATGTTTCTACTTTTTTGCTGCCAGTATAATTCTTCATCCAGATAAGCCTCTTTTAGTTTACGAGTAATCTCCAACACCTCTACATGAGACCTACTATTATCATTTTGAACCTCTTCTAATGCCTTTTTCAACTTATTTATTTTCTCTTTCCCATATGGTAAATTATTTTTCCTCCACTTCGAGATTTCGTGCCGGCAGTTCCTTATTTTGGATACTATGTTTGGCTGGTTATCCTCTCCGGTTGAATGCCATCCACTTGTAATTGAATCCATTAAACCCTCTTGCCCAATCCACCTTTTATCAAATCTAAATTGGGACCTTTTCCGCTGGATTTTATCCTCTATAGTGGCGACTATAGGCCTATGATCTGATCCTATCATGTCCAGATATTCAACAAAAGATTGTGGAAATAAAGTATGCCATTCCTCATTTGCTAGTGCTCTATCAAGACGACAGCGAACCAGTTTCCCCCCCCCCCCCCCCTCCAGCCTCTCCATGATAAAGAATTCCCTAAGAACGGGAACTCCAGAAGGCCGCAGTTTCTGATCATATCATTAAAATCCTGAAAACTTTTTAATGATATGATAAGTAATTCTTTGGTATGGGTACTTTCGTTAAAAATCTTATATCTCCCTTTGACCAATTATTTAGAACATTGATCAAGACAATCAGATTCTGATTCTGCAAATAGTTTGGTTATATCTATCACATCCTTAAACAAGTAGTACTTCAATCGCCAAAAACACAAGATGGTACCAAATTTCCGACAAATATGTAGCGAAAAACAGAAGACAAAACGATGATAACAATGCTAATGTTTCTATTCATAGGTTTGGTCTCAGAAACAAAATTTCATCAAGATAGCAAACAAAATTTCATCATAGTTATAGATACGTGCAATACTTACCTGTCCATCATACAAAAATCCAAGCCAAGAAAGATAAACTACTCTTTACTCTTCTTTTTTTTTGAACATCAAAACTACTCTTTACTCAAATCTCTGTATTTGTATCTACATTCAACGGTTTAGGCGGGTTGCATAAATTGCAAGTTCAAGTTATTTGAAAATTCACATATAATATAAAGTAAAACCAGGCATTTACTAAAAATTGGGTGCTGACTCAAATGGAGTGAGATAAAACATAGAAGTATCTCTGTAACTGAGTAACTGTGACTTGATCCCTCAAGAAGTGTATATCACAGCTAAAATTAAATGTTTAGGAATATTCTCATTTAAGTTCTTGTAAAACGTGTGAAGAAAATAATACGGTCGAGACGAATGTAACGGAGCTCAGAGTTGTTTCAATTAGAGAACTACCAGTGGATCTTTTGATGAACATTTTGAGATTGTGTAACTGGATTTTTGCTAAACGTTTAGAGCAAGAAACAGAAAATTCACGACTACAAACACACAAACAATACAACAACAATAATAAAGGCGTCACCCAATAGTGCGACTATTTACTCAAAATCATTGTTCCAAATCTTTGTACAGAATTCTTGTAAAACCGAGTCCGCCTCGGGCATAATTTTATATGTATCCTCTCTAGCTCGCCTCGCAAGCACATGACATCTTCGAAACTAATTCCGTAAAACGAATTACCTCTCATAATGAGAGAGAGATTATCGATTGAGCTGCTTATTCTTGATGTCTTCTCTTCATTGACCTTTCTTCTGCTTCTGTAGCTAAGCTTCTTCTTCTTCGTCTTCTTCAATGCCAATCAGATCCTGGGGGTTGGTTTAAGGGTTTATTTTTCCTTCAGGGAAGAGCTTTCTATCGATGCAGCACGGGCTGCTTGAAACTGCATAGTGTATTTCCTTTGAAGCTCTCTTAGTTTCTCCATAACTTCTTGGAACGTCGGTCTGCACTGTGGTTCACTGCACAAAATATCTTACTCGCATTAGCTACTTCGTCTACTTGAAAGACATAAAGGGTTCATTACAATTGTCAACTATATCCAAGTGCACTTTACTTCATAAAAGTTTCAAAGTCATCTATTTTATTTCTCTGCTTAAAGATACAACAGTTGGAAAAACAAATCAGATTTCGTATGGGACACCACTAAAATTCTAGTATTATTTCTCTCTACTCTCATTCTTTAGTAAAATAACACGAGCTTTCAGGTTTAGTTCATCTACTGCAGAAAAAATCAGAGTACGGCAAACTGTGAGTTGTTTATGAAAATTAGGTTCTGGTTCCTCCTTTATGCAAACCACTATCAAAGATCAAGACATAATTGAGAATATTTTCTGAATATGTAATGTTATGTTATGTTATACGTACCTATGCCAGCAGCTTTCCATTAGAGATATCCACTGAGGATCAACATCCTTTGGGACTTCCAGCCTCTGGTTCATAAACCCCACAGCTCCAATCACCTGCACGTATCCTAAATAGACATTTCTTCATATTTGGTTCACATGTGCATGCCGATTATACTCATATAAGAAGGAACCAAGAGGCAGAAAATGTAAACTCTTAAGTAGAAGGGATGTTTTGCGATAGATACAAGACCTTTAATTTGTAAGAAAAAATTGCAAAACAACCCCTTTGATTTGACCAAGAAAGATCATTGACTCACTGAACTTGCTAGTTTTAAGTAGTGTTTATCGGTTTATCATTTCCTAACATGATTCACTAAGAACAGCTTAGTTTATCGGTTCATCAAAACTATATCTATTTTGACAGCGACCAAATAGCTGCAGTGTTTGTAACATTGAGATTATTCCTTGGACTAGATATGGCCTTGTATAGCTTTAAGATATGGCTAAAATATAGATTTTCAACCCTCATTTTCATTTTACATTTTTATTTACCTAAATGCGGAAATTATACCTGCATAGCATTTAAATTTTCCCATGGAATCTTCTCAGTCACAAGCTCCCATAGTACTACTCCAAAGCTGTAAACGTCAGACCTGCAGTTTAAAGAGAAGAAGCATCGTTAGTGATGAAGGCTAGAAAGCAATAAGCAAAGAATTTAGTTTAAGCACAAATGAGAATATACTTCTCATCAGCAGCCTCATTTCGAAGAACCTCGGGCGCCATCCATTGAGGCTGCAAAACAGGTAAAATGCAACTGAATTCATTAGGAGAAGAATTGACTTCACAAGTAAAAGAGGAATCAGTTCAATAAGAGTATGTTGAATACCGTTCCCCTTCCGGTCTTCGTTGTGAGGTATGTTTCATGCTTGATACGCGAGAGACCAAAGTCAGCAACCTGTTTGAGATTACATGGTAGGAAGTTAACTAAGTTCAATACTAGTTTCTACTTCTGCAAACAAAATCATTGCTTCTCTTCACATTTTGCTTTATGTTTTCTCATACCACTTCCCAGTTCTGACACAATGGAATTACTAGACCGTGAAACATTATTTTGTACCTAAGCTAATATTCTCAAACCGTGTCACAAATAAAATGAAATAAATCGAAATCTACTGGAGACATGCATGTCCGGTTCATTCACTGAAATCATGTAAACTTCGAAATCAGATGAAAGTGCACAGCATTTAGTAGGTAATAGGTATAAAAATTTCCTTTTTAAGCTCCATCGAAATTACCTAAGGCATGATGGATACTTATTACTTGTCAGGACGCAGTGAACTATATGATTTTACAATGGAAACAATACCTTCACTGTCCAGTTTCGATCAACTAATAGATTTGATGACTTCAGATCGCGGTGAATGATGGGTGGACTACAATGGTGAAGATAATTCATGCCACGAGCCTGTGGAAAGAATTAGCTTATACTTACCAAACTGTGGGCATACAAATATCAATGATCTAGAAAATCACGGGTTTAACTAATACTCACAATGTCCGATGCCATATGGATACGTCGTCTCCAATCCAGTTTTGATGTGTTCCTCTGCAGCAAACGGAAGAGACTTCCACTACAAATGTTATTTCGATAGTTTCAGAATGAGTCAGAGTTTTGGTCCCGCAGTTGAAAAAAAAAAACATAAAGGGAGAATAGTATTAGCCAAAGAGATGAGACCGAACCGTGGAAGGAACTCTGTCACGATACAGAGACGCTGAGGTGATGTCACAGCTCCCATAAACAGTAGAACATTTGGATGTCTAAGTCTTTTCATCAACGATACCTTCAGAATAAAACAAGTACAGCAATTTAGATGTAGTTTGGAAGAAGATTTTGTATGGGAAAATGAAGGAAGTTTAGGAAATAACTGTTCAAACGAACATAGGCTGAAGACAGGTGTCAATCACTAAGTACCATTTAGAATATCAATTGTCTTTTACCAAACACGCTTGGGGAAGTGATAGCAAACATAATACCTCTTGTCTAAAAGATGTTATGATTTCTTCTGAATATTCCTGTTTGGAGAACACCTTTACAGCCACATCCTGCAGTGACATTAGCAACTCTCAGTACGAGACACTTTGTTCATGATTCGCTTGTAAAAATCGACAATGCATATTCTACAACATCAACAAAAGGTAAGAACATACAGATCCAAACCATAGACCGTGGTAGACAGTTCCACATGAACCTGTATGTATAAAGAGGAAAATTATCAGAGCATTTTAGCGGAACAGAGATCAGAAATCAACATAAACTGTATTATGTCTTGAAGGATGGATCTGACTTTTGCAAAAGGAGTACATCACCTTGCCCAATTTGTTCTCCAATTGTCAAATCCTCCCATAATATTTCATAGTCCAAGCAGTCACTATCCATATCAATCTTGTTCATGACACTGCTGCTAGTACTTCCACAGCTGCTAGCACTGCTTGTGCTGTTCACATTAACAGAGGAAGACCAAGACCCCATAGCCTCGTTATTGGCAGCCTTATTACTTTCAGATGCCTGGCTTTCAGACTTAGTACTATGAAAGGATTTACTTTGATGAGCCTGTTCTTTTTGTGGTTCCTTCTGCACCCATGGCCACACAGAGTGAACACGCCTTCCTTCCAAACCTTCTTGTTCATTCCCTTTCCATGGCCATGACAATCCTTTCTTTACCATCCATTCTTCAGCTTTTGAGGCAAGTGTTTTAGAGTTTCCATCATTTTCATCACTGGAATCCCTGAAGGGCTTTGAAGAAGACTTCTCATCGTTATGTAAGAACACACCAAAAGGAGATTGGATAAAATCCCCCCTAGCTGTGCTAACACCTGCATCCTCCCTCCGTTCATAGAAAGCAGCCTCGAAAAAGCCCTGATCCGAGTGATGACTGTCCCCACTTCCACCCTCAAGGTGAGTAGTGTTATTATCACATGCTTGCATTTTCGACCTGACCTTGTTACTGACCTTGGATGCCTGTAATTTTTATTACACTGTTCAAAGGATGCAAGAGTATAATCAAAAAAATGAGAACATAGAATTAAACTAACCAAATCTGATATTTTGGATGCTATAGCAACTTGTATAGGCTGCTGAGAATCAAGGCCAAGTTTCGATACAACAGCCTCTTTGGAGTCAAGACCAAGCTTAGATGCAACACTATTAGTCGCCCGGCTAAAGCTCGTTTCCCCTTCCGGCCCCCTCGTCTTAGCTAGAGAAACTCTCGGATCTTGAAAAAGAGTCGAATCATTTGTAATGCATATGATCCCAATCAGAGAACCATCATCGTCATAGAAGGGAGACATGGTAGTCACGACTGAAAACCTGTCTCCTGCTTTGTTTTTGACAGGAAACTCACCAGTCCAACTCTCACCGCAGCTGCAACGCCGAGTGATATTCTGTGCAACTGCAGCGTCCTGTTTATCTACAAGAATATCAATCGAGTCCTTCCCAAGTGCCTCTGCGGCTGAGAAGCCATAAAGCTTTTCCGCCATAGAGTTCCTGGAAAAAACATGCCATCGAATTTTGGGAGATATCAATTACTAGATTGTTTCTACTTACAAACGAAACGAGTTCAGCAAAATCTACCCACGAAATCTCATCTCCTTAAAGGCTTCCAAAACTTTAGGAATCAAATCTGACTACTCATTATCGATCCCAAAAATGTCCTAACGAATATAGCAAGAAATTAAGAAAAAATGGATTCATAAAATCTAACTACTCACCAAAAGATTATTTGCCCATTTAGATCGAAGACATGAACAGCTTGTGCCATAGACTGCAAAATATTCAAATACTGTTTATCGGTGAACTTGCCTGCCGATTTTCCCTCGCCACTAGCTCCGCCGCCTTTCGCATGTCCACGGCTCTCCTTCCGCAACGGAGAAGCGTGACGGAACGACACCGTACCGCTCTTTCTCCACATCGGAGTTCCGTCACCACTGTTTCTCCTCACAGGCCGTTGCGGAGACATGGAATGCGAACGCTGCTTAACCTCCGCTGATACCTTGAGCCTCGACATCTCACGCTTCAGATGCTCCTGGCTTTCTTCTAGCTCTCGTATCTTCTTCAGCAGCTCCTCCGCAGGTGGAGTCTCCATTGCGAATGAGGAAAACCGTAAAACGAAGTCAAAACAGTAGAGGGAATCAATACTATGGCTCTCTTGAACGGAGATCGAATCTGAAGGTGAAAGTGAGTTGAATCGGGGGGGCTGTAAAGAGCTGGATCACGGTGAAATGGTGAAAGCTCGAAGCGAAGAATCTGGAGATTTGAAGGAAGAAGAAAGGAAGCTTTGTTGTTCTTCAAAAGGGAGTCAACAATGATGGAGGAAACCTTCTCTGTTTATCTTTTGGGATGCTTCTATTGATTCCTGATTTTAGGTTTCTCGTTTTGTTCTTACTTTTTTCTATTTTTTTACTACTTTTGTTTTGCTTGTTTTATTTTTCTTCGGCTTCTTTTTTTTTTTTTTGTCAACTGTCTCTTTTTTATTTAACTTTTCATTTTACTTTGTTGATCACTTAATGCATATTCTTAAATGGGGAGATTCATAAAAATAGACAGATTTACTTATAAATATACAACCAAAGTAAATAATTATATATTTATATACTAATATAATTTGTTCATAAATAGTTTGAACATAAACATTATTAAATATTTTTAATAATCAAAAATAAATTTAATTTAGTAACAATAATATTGTGAAAATATATATATCATATTAATTGTTATTAAATATATATATATATATATATTATTTAATCTCTTATTTAAACGTTTATACTTTATATCTAAATTTTAAATTAATAATAACAAAATAAATTATTATCTAAAGCTATATCTATAAATATCTAAATTTACTTTGTAAAAATATTTTCATATAAGTTATAACAAATTAAAATTATTTATATATATATATATTTCTAACCGTTAATATACATAAATTTATATTATAAATATTTATATTTATCTAAATTCAAAATTTATATAAAAATATGAATTTACTATATAAGATTATATTATCTAGAATAATCTTATTTTCAATATTTAAACTCATATTTTAAATGTATTTTCATATTTATAATTTATATTTTAATTTTATACGGGATTATATATATTTTAAAAATAAAAATAAAACTAATTGTTAAAATTAATATAATAAATAATAAAATTAATATAAGCTAACGTTAATATTATAAATTCTAGTCTCATAATATCAAGAAAGTAATCAATTATTTTAAGAATGAATGAAATCTTAAAAGTAATTTTTAATTAATATAAAAATTCAATTGAGTAATAGCATGAAAATTTATCATTTCAAATTAATTAAGTTTGGTTTTTTATTGAATATAATCAATTTTTATTTTGTAATCCTCTGAAAGACCAAAGAAAGAAAGAAAGTGAAGATTTAAAAAGAAAAATACAAGGTAAGATGAAAATAGATTGGTGCCTTATATTTGTTAGGCAGCTTCTTTTCTGGCAAAAGTTAATTAAAAATAATAATTCATTTTCACAGAAAATAAAATATTCAAAATATTTTCATTTAAATAGAAAACTTTGTAACAAAATGAAGAAACTTGCCAACTTGTGTGCTTCAGTTACCATATTCGTTGTAAACCAACCAAGATTTCATAATTCGTTTCAAAATATATCATAATTCTTAAAAAAACTTATAATTAGAAAAAACTAAAAAAATGTAATACCAAGTATTGAAGCAATTCGAAATTTGATAATCCATCAAAAACACCATGTTTCTAAACAGTTTTACATAATTGTGAACAAAGAGCAACTTAGTAAATTCAAATAACCAATATCATTTTCTAAAAAAGTTTCCAATTTATCAAAAATTTCTAATATAAAGCAGAAAAACTATAAAATCAATTTCTATGGAAAAATAATAATAAAAAAGCTTAAAATCTTTTTTTATGGAAGGAAGAGAGTAAATTATTTTGCTTTACAAAAAAAAGAACATACACGATTTTTTGTATTCAGAAATTTAATTAGTAAATACTAGGAATTTCCAGTGCATTTTTGTTCCAATGTGTATTATATCTCTTGATCGAGATGAAGAAGCCATCATCAAATATAAGTGCTCTTTAGTCTTTATCAACAAAGACCCCACGCAATTTATTTTGCCTGCAAAACCCATTCCATTAATGTCTCAACAAAAAGGTTATCTTTTTGGGTAAGCTCAATTTTAAGTCTCCCATTGGTTGGACTTTATTTCATTATGACTGTACAATCATAATCGATGATAAGTTTTATTTTTGTTCATGTTATCATAACCACTTACTTATCGTTTATAAACTTTAATTTATACTATTCTACATTTTCTGCAATAGTAGAAAAGACTTTCACTTAAAAAAGAATAGATACACCAACTTATACAGAAATATATACTAATTAATGTAAACAATATACTCAAAATTCATAATTACATTTACGTATGACATATTCTAATCTAATCTATTAAAACAGGAAGGTTTGCCATGGTACATAAATGTTGTTCCCGAAATTTGCCCTTGATATTATTATGATTTATAACCTTCATTAAGGGTAAAAATGTAAAACAATATATATTAATGATTTAATTAAATTTCATTAAGAGTAATTAGGGAATATAGCATTATCTCTACAATCCATGTTTCCAAACAAGACAATTATTAAACATGTAGCCAAACAACCAAATTTTAATGGGTCCCACTTTTCTAATTAATTAAAATCAAAATAAATTAATTGATAAATATAATTAATAATTTATACATCAACTATTATATATAAATTAAAATTCTCTAATTTATGATTTAATTCAAAATATATTTATAATATATTTTAATATATTTTTCAAATCTAATCTATTAAAACAGGAAGGTTTGCCATGGTACATAAATGTTGTTCCCGAAATTTGCCCTTGATATTATTATGATTTATAACCTTCATTAAGGGTAAAAATGTAAAACAATATATATTAATGATTTAATTAAATTTCATTAAGAGTAATTAGGGAATATAACATTATCTCTACAATCCATGTTTCCAAACAAGACAATTATTAAACATGTAGCCAAACAACCAAATTTTAATGGGTCCCACTTTTCTAATTAATTAAAATCAAAATAAATTAATTGATAAATATAATTAATAATTTATACATCAACTATTATATATAAATTAAAATTCTCTAATTTATGATTTAATTCAAAATATATTTATAATATATTTTAATATATTTTTCAAATATATATATATATATACATATTACGATTGATGTTTTTACGATTGTATTTTTTAGCAAGTTTTTCCATCAAACTGAAAAATATTTAATTAATTAAACGGGTTGAAAAATTAATTAGCCAATCTCGATTATAAATTTTCTATAAAAAAATTCGCATACAGTAAATAATTTCAGTTGATATATTTTAAACTTAATAAAAATAATAAAATGATTTCATACTTATATTATTCAAATATTTGAAGCGTCAAATTATGTTTTATGTTTGAATGAAGTTTTTAACGGATAGTTCCATCAAATTTGCAAATTATATATACGACTACAACATGTATTTTATAAAATAATATTTTAGATAAATATAATAACAATTAAACATATATCACATAACTTTTACAATAGTTGTTTTCACATATATATATTTTTTCCAAACTATGATCTTACGATACAACACATATTAAATTATATAATGCGAAATCGTTATTTTAATATCTTAATCCTTACGATATATCTCTTCCAAATAACACATAATTCATTTTAAAAAAAAACTAAATTATTAACTCACTGTTTATAATGTTGGTTAAACAATTATAATCAAAATTAGATTACATAATTAAAAATCTAAACTACTATTAACAAAATAAATAAAAAGTAAAATTTGTAAAGAAAATTAAACCCGCACTTTTTAAGTGCGGGTCAAAATCTAGTGAACATGCTTAATTCACATAAGAATACAACCAATATAAATTTAATCAAACCTCGTGATCGCGTGCATCCGAGCTTTTATTAGCTCCAAATGTCAACTCTTTCTCACTATCTCGTCTCTTTTTTTCTCCATCTTGTTATATTATTTTTGTGCTTTAAACTGTCCAAAAAAAAAAAAGACTCGCAATAATGTCACTGTATAATCTATCTACACACATCAATAACCAAACATTTTTAAAAATTAATGAGGTCACGGAAACTTAGAAGATTCGACAGTTCGACACCCATATCCTAGTCAAAATTTAAAATTTCCGTGGTGAGGAAATAACAAAATTAGTACTAGTATTTATTTGAGTCTTATATCTAGGTATACACACTAGTTCATATATAATAAAGTATTGGTGGAAAAAGAAAAAGAAAAAAGGCATAAAATAGCACAAAAAACATATGTTATCATAAATATAGCACCAAGAGAAATAATTCACATTTTTAGCATTATTTTAATTATAAAGACTTTTATAGTATTATATAATTTAGGATTTAGGATTAATTATTTAGAGTTTAGGGTTTATTATTTAGGGTTTAGAGTTTAGTGTTTAGGGTTTAGGATTTATTATTCAAGGTTAGGGTTTAATATTTAGGGTTTAGGGTTTAGTATTTAAGATTTAGGGTTAGGGCTAATTTAGTGACAAAACATGTTTTTGTGCTATTTTTATGATTTTTCTTTCTTGGTGCTATATTTTTGACAAGTCATGTTTTTTGTGCTATTAATGCGATTTGCCCAAAAAAAAAATAACGGCACCAAATAATTTGTCTTCACGTGTCTGAAAATAGAAACTTGCACCGAATTCTTAACCTAATGAAAAAGGTGGTGGGAAGTTTTGTTTTCTTCATATAATTTTCAGTTTATACAGGCAAAAAGAAGACCTAATCCCTTGAAAAAGATTAGAACATATGCAAAAAGATCATATATTGGGTCCGATTGGTGACATTATACTAAAAGCGTTAGAGGCTTACCGCTTTGTTTGTTACCAATCATAAAAACGTTACCAAAGCTACAGTAAAAACGGTTACTCTCAGCTTTTTCTTACCGCTTTCTCTAACAGCTTTCGCTTACAGCTTTCACTTACAGCTTTGCACTATTCAACCGCTTACCACTCCCGCTAACCGCTAATCTAACCGTTCCGCTTTGGTTCACCAATCGGACCCATTGTTTGATGGTTGTAACATTGCCACCTATAGGAAAAACTAAAGAATTACGTCGACACATTTGTATCCACAAATAGAGGAGAGGTTATAGATTCATTGAGTTGGTATTATATATCTTTGCATGCCTTGATAGTGGCTACAAGTTGATAGTTGGTAGATAACCAATAATTCGAACGAATAAGATATAGAAGTCATGAGTCATAATATCAAGTTTTGATCGTCTTTTATTTATTTATTATAACTATATAAACATTATGACTATTTATTTGTCTGGCGACGTTGGTGGCAACGGTAAATTGTTGTTTATTTACTTAGGGTGAGTTAGTTGAGTGAAAAAAGTGAATAAGGAAATTAAATGGGTAGGAAAGTTAATATAGAAATTAGATATTAAGGAGAGAGAAGACAATGTAAAAACCAATAATATCCTTGTAATTTTAGTTAATTACTTAAAATGTCATTGATCAGAAAAATATTTCTCTGGCAATTTGTTCAGCTCGGTGACACTGTTCATCCCGGTGATACTGTTCATAAACGTTTTCACTGTTCATCCACGATTACACTGTTTATTGAAAATAATTCCCCCCCAAATTGTGTATCGTGTTAACTTGGTCAATTGTTAATTCAGTTAACATATAGTGTTAACTCAAGTATTAAATCATGTTAACTCAGTTAACATATCAAACAAAATAATAAAAAGTTATATGTAAACATAAACAAATTACCATTATCTGAGTTATCTTATTAAAATTCAGATATAATTAGATTAGTGTGATTATTGTTCATCATGTGAACTACGTTAACTCAATTATCTTGTCATACAAAATCAGTTTCACGCAAAATATTTATTGTGTTAATTCAGTTAACTAATATAGTAGCATGATATATCGAATGATATTATGTTAACTCAATTAACATATCATATAAAATAACATGTTAGACTAGTTATCAAATCATTAAAAAACTAAAATTATCATGTTAATTGTTTTATTATATAAGTTATATCAGTTATTATATAATAATATTATTGTGTTAACTTCAAATATCATAGCATATAAATGTAAACATATATAATCATTGTGTTAACTCAGTTAAAATATCATAGAAAACGTGTGTTGTTGTATAATTAACTTTGTTATCATATTATATTACAAATAACTATACAAATAATCCGTAAAACATTGTTCATCGTAGATTACGGTAATCCTTAATTATTCTTTTTCTAACACTATTCACCATAAAACATTGTTCATATTAGATTATGGTAATCCTTATTCTATTTCTGTAAAACACTATTCACTGTAAAACAATGTTCATCCCGTGAAACACTATTTATCCCGTGAAACAGTGTGCATTACTGTGAACATTGTTTGTAGAAAAAAAAATGACTTTGTAATTAGTTAAAAAAATAGAAGGGTAGGTCTAGTTTTTTGTAGTTGAATAGATTAAAAGAATAGTTGTATATGAGAGAGGTTTAATTTTATATATTTGTTTCTTCTCACTTAAATTTCTCATTTACTTATCGTTTATGTCAGCGCTAACCGCCAATTTTCAGTTGTACTATGCTGTAATTTTTTTTTTGATTGCTGATTTAATCAGATCGCTGATTTAATCAGATCGCTGATTTAATCAGATCGCTGATTTAACTAACGTTGAATGCAAGAGTTTGTGATTGAACATTGACGGCTATCGCCGGTGATATCGACAAATAAACAAACTACTTGTCATTACCGCCAATCACAATCCCAACAATTGGCAAATGAACATGGTTATTAATTCCAAACACGGACCCAAATACAGAGATGAAATTTCCAAACGCGGACCCAAATACAGAGATGAAATTTCATATGACACCCCTTAAAATTATAAAAGTTTAATTTGTAAACCTAGATTGATAATCTATTTTAGCTCATTTGGTTTAAGTTTGAGTGAATGACACCCTTAAACATGGGTTCAATTCCTACTGAACAATATCTAGTAAGATATATAGTATACCAATATCCATAATTTTAGTTATGTATTGCTACCAAATAAACGTGCTCTAGTTAAGCTATTCTTGTAATTGAAATAAAATCCAACTCGATTGATTTAGTTGTTTAGTGTTTTTTTCTGGTTATACCAGGTATCCGGATTCCGAGGGACCGCCGCCTCCGACCAGTGGGGACCCCGCATTATTCTTAACAAGGACCGGGGCCTCCGACACTGAGGGACGAGCCCATCAACCGAACGGTCACCGACTAATCTTGGAGCCCAGGACCATGTTAAATCTCTGGTGGCCAAGAGGGTTCGAACCTGAATGGCGGGAGGTTACTAACACACCTTTTACCATTAAGATACGACCTCTTGGTTTAGTTGTTTAGTGTTCTTAACTGTAAAGAAAAAGAAAAAAACAGTAGCGAGTAAAACATAAAAAATGTGGTCGACCTCACTACCTCAGTCTTTTAGGCTCCGACAGCAAAATCTTCCGAGGAGAGGTGACTCTCAATGTAATAATCTAAACAGCTATGCTCGATTACCTTCTATGCGGAATTTCTTGCATACATACATAAGCATAAAATGATCTTCTCGTTGACGTTTGCAAATAAATAGACTTATCACCAGTTTCACCACTCGGTGGTGTAGATAGTAGATACCATTTCAAAGAACCGTCTAGGCCCGGGCGTTTGTAATTAAACATGTATTGTAACAAATACTCAAAATAATTTGAAATTTTACCTAATTTTAAGTAATTCCAATATTTTAAATATTTCCCAATAGTTTAAATAGTCTTTTATTTTTGGATATTACATAAACTTTCGAGTACTTTCGAATATTTTTAAATAGTTTAGATAAATTTTTGTGGAATTTAAAAAAATATTTTGAATATTTTCAGATTCTAAGTAAGTTTTTGAGTTTTTAGAAAATGTTAGATAATTTTGGATACATGAATCCGAATCAAAAATTGTAAACATCCGCACAAGTTTTATAGTTGTAAATCCAAAAATCCAAATGAATAGAACCGAAATAAACACCCAGCCCTAAAGCAGTCCATCGTTGTAAAAGGCAAAATGGATGTAATATAAGAAAGTTTAGATAAATGGAAAACAGAAAATTAAGAGTAAAAAAAGTAAACATAATAACATCACAACAAAATAAACAGAAGAAAAGCATAGGCATGCATTTTTAGTAACTTCTCTCAGAATAATGTAAAAGCTAAGTAATTTGAATAATAACAAAAAAAAAAAAAGAGAGGCTGAGATGAGTTTACTTGGTGTACAACACATCTTCCCATGGGTGACGATACAATGGCTGCTTCAATCTCTTCTGATCAAAGGTGTGCCCGATCAAACCAATGGAGCGAGCAAGAACAAAGAGACCGTTGAGGTAACCAATCTGAACAATCTCATCGATCTCCTGCTTAGTGAACATCCCACTCCCAGCTAGAAGGTCCAAAAAGAGTGATCCAATGGCTCCATCAACATTGAGTACGAGGTTGTTTGCCTTTGAGAGCGTGTAGCTTTCCACTTGTACTGCGTACTCCATGTACTTCACTGATGGGAAGTTAGACCGAGCAAATTTCTGAAGCAGCTCCACTCTCTTGTCTCTGTTGTCTCTGCTCTTGATCCTACCAAGAAGAAGATGTAGAAGAAAACAGGTTTCAGACAAAGAGAACCTGTGGGGGATTTGGTTCTTTATTACAAGAAATGCTTTTCTTACCTGTGTCCGATCCCGGGGACTCGGATTCCCTTCTTCTTCATCCCCTCAACGAATTCATAAGGTGTGAGATTCTGAAACAAGCAACCAATTAGAGATCAGATTCGAGAATTTATGTCATTTGTGGCAGTTGTACTTGGGGAAATGAAAAAAGCTTTTACCCTGTCACACGCGTCCTTGAAGTATCTAGCAGCGTCATCAATGGCTCCACCAAATCGAGGACCAATGGTTAATAAACCTGGTGCAAAGTTTAACAGTTAAATATTGTTGCACTGTTAAGAAAACTGATGTGTTTGAGTGGGCAAAAAAATGCAGGTGGGAGAGATGTTGACTGACCAGAGACAAGACTTGAGACAAGGTCTTTGCCTGCTCTTGCTGTTACAATGGTGTTGTGAGCGCCGGATACGCATGGACCATGATCAGCACACAGCATTATGCATATCTAATTCAGAGCAATTTTCAGAAGTTGCAGAGAACCAGAGTTAAACTCACTACGCAGTACTATATATGTATGAGGTGAGAACGTTGTATATTGAGAAATAATGGATTCAAAAGCAAAGAGAGAAACCGAGACCTCAATGAATTTTGTACAGTAACGAGGAAGACTACGTTTGAACCATAGAAGGGAAATGACATCACCCACTCCATAGCCTTGTTCGATGATAGAAGACATTGGAACACCAGCATAGCATGGTTCCTCTCCTGCAAATTAATACATGAAGGAAAATTTGGTTGTCATCTAGTGTTCTGTGTAACTCATTTCTATGTGTTTTAACTCAGTAGACTAAATGGTTTAGTTTCCATAACAATACCTCTGTCATCAGAAATGGTGGAGATGATGTGAGTAGGAGCCCGGACTTTCCCACTCTTAATTGCGGAACTGAGATCTTCAGGGATTTGTGGAGGAGTGACTTCCTTGATAGGAGAGACCTTTCCTTCTTCAACCTTTTAGGACCAATTGAAATGAACACATAAGCTTGCAACAAAAGACAATATCAGCTAGCGAACAACACAAAGAAACTAACCAGTTTCTCAAAAGTCTCTTTAACTGCAGATTCGAGGGCTTCAAATGAAGTGGGAACGATGGCACCAGCATCCATGAGAGCTTGATTCTTGGCTTGTGCAGACTCCATCTCGCCACCACTTTTGGCACCCTATTCATAATCATCATGTTCAAGAACTATTTTGATTTGGACAAGAGACAAAGAGGCATTCAACTTAAAACTTATGTCGTGCCACTTACTGCATGACCAAACTGTACTTCAGACTTGAAGAGCCGTGCACAAGTTCCACTGACCCAAGCAACGACAGGTTTGTTGACTTTTCCCTGTTTCAAAGCTTCAACAAGAGAGTATTCATCTCTTCCTCCAAGCTCTCCAAGTACAACCATCATTTTTATCTGCAATAAAGCTCTTAAACTAAGTCATAGCTGAACTGAAAGAGCGAAATACAAAGATCAATTTGTAACATCAAGCAACATGTTAAACAGTTGAAGATCTACTACCTGTGGGATGTTGTTAAACCGTAGGATGTGGTCAGATAAAGTGGATCCTGGGAACACGTCTCCACCAATAGCAATGCCTGTAACAAAACAGTCTTAATAATCTTCAACAGAATATGTCATTAGTAAATTATTTAACATTTCAAAACTCACCTTCATAGATCCCATCAGTCACACGGGCCACAGTATTGTACATTTCATTAGACATTCCACCCTGCGGGAAAAGAAGAGTGACAAATAAAACTCTCATACAACACAGCGAGCTTTAAGGCAGATTATGAAGTTGTGAAAATCATCACATACAGATTTGGAGACAAAACCAACAGATCCAGGCCTGTACAGCTTGCACTGGATAATGTTATCAATTGTTCCTGCAGTGTCACCAATTTTAAAGGCTCCGGCTTGAATACCTCCAACAGTAGCCGGTCCAATTACAACCTGCAACAACCCAATCAGTCACAGAATATCAGTTTATAATAAGGTTAAACTGAAGCTAATCATGATACCGACCTTATTGTTTGCACGAGCATAAGCAATGAGCTGCTTGGTGTCTGATTCCGGAACACCTTCCGCTATTATTGCCACAACTTTAATAGTTGGTTGCTTCAAAGCAGCCATGGATGAAGCAGCAGCACTATAGATTACAACAAGAACAAAACCAGTTAACAAAACTATCACAAATAGACAGTTACATGAAATTTTCATACAAACCTCCTGAAGGATGCAAAATTGATGAATACATCCGCAGTTGGATGCGCAGCACAGGCTGCCTCAATGCTGTATAACAAAACAAGTTAAAAAATTTGCACACATAGAAAGTTTCTCTCAGATCTTTATATGATAACTTTTTCAAACTTACGCGGCATGAACAGGGATAGCGATTTCCTCCTGCCCAAAAAAGAGTTTCTGAAACCCTTCAGAACCAGGGTTTATGATTCCAGCAACAGAAGGCGTTTCACGTCCTGTACAAGCAAATCATCTTTGATATCAAAATCCAAAGATCAAGCTGTTCCAAACCAAACCAATAGAGGACATTGTAATTTGTTAATTTACCACAAAGGAAGTCGAAATCAAGCATTCGTTGAACAGGAAGCTGCTTATAGTTGTAGAATAAAGCTTGTGTGGTCCGAGAAAATAGTTGTCCCGTTGCCATTTTGGAAGAGCTCAAAAGGGAAACTGAGAATCACAAAAACCAAACAGACAATGCTCAGATCCAGAGTTTGGTTAAACGAATGGACACAATCAATGCACCAACTATAAACTGTTCCTCATTCAATGTTGAAGACCCGAATCGAAATTTGGCTACTTTACACTAATCGTTAATCACCAACACGCAGATCGCACCTTCGTTCACTACATTACCGAATCTAGGATTCAAAACCAGAAAAGTTTCGAAATTTACGCACCCTCCTCGTAAATATCGAAACTTTGGTATCAAATCAAAAACATGGATCGGGACCAAGACAGATCTAGAAAAGCATACGAATTGTTCGATTTAAACGAGGAGGAGAAGGTTTGGAAGAGAGGAGAACATACCTAGTCAAGACCCGAGTCGAGTCAGTTCCGTGGAAGAATTGGGAGAAGCTAATAAATGGTGGTAGGAAAGGAATGGTAGAGAGGAAACAACATTAATATAGAAAGCTCTCAGTGATCATGGCGTATTGGTAAGTAGTTAGATCACAACTTCTACCCGAAATTCAATTTTTATCCTTGACACACAAAAAAACACCTCTAATGTACTGTATGATTTAGTAACAGTAATTAATGGCTCAAATTTTTTTGGTTCTATCATTTGTTTATTAATTACAACAATTATGGTTTTGTCTTTTAAGACGTGATGATGGTTAGTTAAAATGTCGCCGTTCTATTAAGCATGTTTTACCACCTTGCTGGTGGTGGACAAGGGCTGTTTCGTTCTTGTCTTCAAGATTCAGCAACGTTTGATTATTTGGGATTATATGTTAAGCACTCCAAGAACCGATCCCACCGATCCCATCTAGAATCTCAAATCTCTTGTTCTCTCTCTCTCACTCACAAGTCACAAGTCACAACACAAACAAATTAATGTAAACAGAACGTTGAGAATGACAAGGAACAATAGAACGCATCAAGTGGACGTGACAGAACCAACCGTTTTTACCCGAAACAATTATTATTTCAAAGGAACTATAGTTTCGGTGGTTCAAAGGTAGGGTTTAGAATTGTCCTGTTACATTCCTTGGCCTTGGGGATTAGGCTCTTAGAGCATACACATTGGTGTACCTCTATTAGGGGTTCTTAGAAATTTTTTATTAATATTTTTGTTTGATGTGATTTGTTAAAAACCCCTCTTTCTTTTACTACTACATTGGTGTTACTCAAATTAAGGTTCTTAAAATTAAAATCCTTGTTATGGAAGCAATCACAATGCAACACAAGGGATGATTTCAGAAACGAAAACAAACAAAAATCGGAAATGGCCGAACCAGTGTGTGTGTATGAGTGTGTTCATCAGTCATATAGACCTTCTTGTTCCCAAATGTCCACTAGAAAATCTACCATTTCCTGTTTTCATCAGTAGCAACACAATCAATTGACCGTGACTTTTTTTCTAAGACTCGAGAGAGTTAGATTACTTACACTGAGAGGAATGGGTTGGGGAAATAACTTGTTGCTCCCCAACAAGCTATCATACGATGCTGCGTTCCAACTGCAGATTAATGAAACGTAAAATGTTAAACGTATTCAGTCTATTAGCCTTGGATTTTGAGGAGACAATAGTGTGAGTAATAAAGCCACTCACTTTATCTTGGCTCCTTGATTGCGGTCCTTTGGGTTGTTAGGTTTTTCCTTGCCTACCCAACTCTCCCGTGTCTGATTCCAAAGAAGAAGACCTGCAAACACACACAGGCTCACTTCATTTATAACCATCTCAAAACACTAGACCATACAGCTCCTCCACTGAATCCACAAAAAAGAAAGTACCTTGGTTTACAAATTCAGGAGGGGCATTTGAGTTTCGGGCAACAGATTGAGAATCAAAAGTCTGGTTGGATGATATGCTCCCCTGAGAAGGGAAGGTGCTGTTGTACATATCTACTGTGCTCAGCCCTGGGACTTTTAACCGAACCGAATTTGCCGAACCGTACCGAACCGAAAAATTTCGGTTCGGTTCGGTTCGGTTAATTTGGTTCGGTTAGTTCGGTGGCTTTTAAAATTGTATTCGGTTTTTGGTTCGGTTCGACGAACCGTCGGTTAACCAAAGTTTTTTTTCTTTTTTTTTCTTTTTTTTATAAACCAAAATTAACCGTTTTTAACCAAAAATATTAAAATTTTCCCAAAAAACCGAACCGAAATAACCGAATATACCCAAAATCAACCGAATTAACCGAAATTATCCGAACCGAACCGTACCGAATAACCGAATATATCCAAATTTAACCGAATAAACCGAAGTAACCGAAATTAACCGAAATTAACCGATTTTTCCGAAAACTTCGGTTAGTTTCGGCAAAAAAAATAATAACCGAAAAAACCGAAAACCGAACCGAACCGAACCGAAATTTATTTCGGTTAGTTTCGGTGAAAAAATAAAAAACCGAAAAAACCGAAAAACCGAAAAACCGAACCGAAACCGAACCGAAAAACCGAAGTCCCAGGCCTAACTGTGCTTGTTGACCAGAAATCTTCAGAGACATTCGGTTTCTTAAACGACGTTTGAGCTATGGAATTAAAAGGTGGATCCTTCAGAGTTTCAGTTGATCTACGTTGTCTGTAGCAAGCCACACAGCCACTGCTCTGTTACAAAACCACAACTTCTCATCATCGCCAAAACACATCCCACTAGCTAATAGTTTCAAATCAAAGTTTCTAGGGTTTATCTATCATGAACCCAACAAGCACATAACGCAGGAACAAAACCCATCAAACAGAATCTCAAATCTAAATCAATCAAACACCAATAGATTCTGCATAAGCCCAAAACAGAGATTGGAAGGAGAATCTCACCCCATCGATTGAAGTAAACGATTTATTAACCCAGGAGCTCCGATAGATCTGGAAGCTCAAGATTATCAATGTACCCAGAAATGTAACGGCTCACTCTCTCCTCCTCCTCTGCCATCTCCACCGCCACACAAAAACAAAACCGGAGTAGATGGATTGTTGTACAGAGCAAAACAAAAGAAAGAAAGTAAAAAGGAAAGGGTAGAAGGAAAAAAAAAGGACGAATGGGACGCTTACACGTGCTTAAGAGACTGTCTCTTAAGGTCCTTATATTAGAACCGATCCTTAGATTATTAACACATTATCATTTATTTTTAATAGCAAAATCCTATGAAACTGTGCCAAAAGCAGTCTAAATACCTGCGATGGACTTGGTCTTACTAAAGTTTTGAATACATATATTATACCTCTATCAAACTAGGGTGATTGGATGAACAAGTGTTTTTTTTTTTTTTACTTTTTGTTTTGGGATCGGTGGTTTAGTCCCAAGAGGTCAGATAATGGATGGAAATTATATATTCGAAGTGAACCGTATTTTAGCTATATTATTTTTTGTTGTAAAGATGATATTTTATGTTTATTTTGTTTTGAAAACCTCATAAGAGCACGAACAACGGTAACACCTACTAGGGGTTCTTAGGAAAAAAAATTAATAATTTTTAATTTTTTTTTTGTCAGATGCCCAAAAAAAAAAAATCGGACCAATGGCGCTTCGCCACGTGGCCTAAACAGCGAAGAGCCGATCCTTATATAAGGATTTTAAGACTCGGTATGTACACTATCATTGTGGGGTCTACATGGGATCCACAATATTTTAATATTTTTATTTAAGAAACTTATCTTAAGGACTCTGCGTTGGACGTGGCCTAAGATCAACTTTTTTCACACAAAAATTGGGGATTTTACAGAAAAATGGAAGAAATTTTATATGAAACAATCTTACAGGGTTTTATTAGATTGATGATTTGGGAGATTTCAAATTTTTCCCTAAATCTGTACTTATTGGATCTAGAATTTATACAAATGCTTATAAATCCTAGGTTATTGGATTAAACATTTATACAAATCCTTTCAAATCACCTCTTATTGAAAATGAAGAATTCATCATTAAAATATATGAAGAATTATTGTGGATTATTTGAAAAGTGATTTGTATTTAAAATTTAATCGATACAAAATTTCATCTCGTGAGATGGTATTTGTAAAGAACTGAAAAATTATTTCCCTTTTCAAAACAATGTAAAAACAAAACTCATTCATCAGTCAGGTCTTCCTCCCATAGTACCCTGAACTGACTTTGAAAACGAAATTGGAATCAGAGTGATGGAAATTGTACACCGACCTTGCTGCTTCGTTCGAAGAGGAGGAGCTTGACAAGATCAGAATCCATCCACATTAAATCTGAAGGAAGGCGATTCTCAATCCTTTACGGATCTACCATGGAATTTAGAAGAAAGGTACGGGCTCGGGAGGAAGCACATGCCCAAAACTCTTGGTCCGAAGTTCCCTATAGTTATCATTTCTTATGAGGTTGCTATGAATGATGCTTGAAAGATTCTGCCGCAATATCCATGGAATTTGTTGTGATTGATGAGGTAATTTTTCGGATTGACTAGTGTCGTAGGCACATGAGTTTGTATCATCAAGATGATCGTTCTAATTCATTATTTTGTTATTGTATCTTATAGGGCCACAGATTGAAAAACCACAAGTGGTCAACAAGAGCTTGCTCCACTTGCCGACGGTGGAGGCTTGGTTTGGGTCCGACACCGTAACGGGTCTTGGTGGCAGGGTCGGATTATGGCTCATCACGAGGTTCCTGACACTACTATTGTTTCCCCAAAATCTGGCACCCCAATTAAGCTTATAGGTCGCGACGATGCTAGCGTGTCAATAACTCTTTCTCTTCCACCATTTTTATCAGTCTCTAGATTTTGCTGAGTGATTGCTTCAGTCTTCTTTTGGTTCTGCCTTGAGCATTCTTGTTTTGATACTTATCTTTTAATCATGGACAAGGTGATGTCAGGGGCGGACCCAGTTTACGAGGTACGGGGTCATGTGCCCCCGGTTAATTACAAAACATTTTGGTTTCACATAGTGCACCTAGGGCTGGGCACAATATCCGGACCCGAAATACCGAACCGAACCCGAACCGAAAAAGTAGAAACGAACCCGAACCCGAAACGATAAAATACCCGAACGGGTCCTAAACTCCTATATCCGAAGAACCGAACCCGAACCCGACCCGAACCGAGAACCGAATGGGTACCCGAAATATCCGAATTACAATTATATAACTAAAATATTAATTATATTTAGACCTAATATAACAAAATTATCCAAAATTATTATTATAAACTTAAATATATTAGTTATTTTTAGTCTAAAATAACTAAATTATTAAAAATAAACAAAATATATGAAGGGTTTTGTTATATTTATCAAAATTTAACGAATTTTTATTTAAATATAACTAATTTTTATTTAAATATAACTAATTTTTATTTTTGTTTTGTATTTTTCGGGTACCCGAACCCGAACCGAACCCGAATGGAACCGAACCGAATCCGAACCGAAATTCTAAAATACCCGAATGGGTTTTATATCTCAGACCCGAAAACCCGAAAACCCGAAAGACCCGAACCGAACCCGAACGGGTACCGGAACGTCCATGCCTAAGTGCACCTGTCTGCCTTTAGGATCACATGTTCGATGCCCCCACGATGGATGCCACATATTCTTTGTTATTATTTTATTTTCTTTGTCAATCTTTTTTCTCTTTTTCTTCCTTTTTCTCTCTTCCGTGTTGTCCTCACAAAAAGTTATTTCCTTTTATTGTATATGGTTCCTATACTTAATACTTCCAAAATTTCAGTGGGAGGCATTATTATATGCAATTAGTTTGTTACTAGTTTTAATTAGATTGATTGTTTTCTCTCTTTTTATTTTATCAACTAATTATTCTTTTTCAATTTCAATATTTTATTTAACTTATGCTACAAAATTTAAATTATACTCTCCATTCCTTTATAATTGATGTTTTAGAAAATAAATTTGTTTTAAAAAGATTAATGTTGTAGGTTTTCTATGCAACTTTTACTAATTAATGTTTATAAATTGTGAATTCCAAAACTATATTAAATTGTTATTGGTTAATAGTTATTGAAAAGTATTTTAATAAATAAAAATATGTATTTATAACTAAATATTAATTATTTCTTAATCGGTGTGAAAATTCTAAAACATCTATCATTAAAGAACAGAGGGATTAATTTTTTAGGATACATTATTTTATTACTTAAATGAACTAAATAGTAAAAATAAAATAAAAATTCCAAATGGATGAATCAAAAATAATTTTAGATTTTATTTATAATATATATATATATATATATATTTAATAACACTGCATTTAAATGTAATATAATATTTTGAACTAAATTTTAGTCGTTATATATATATATATATATAATTTTAGTTAAAATATATAATATATTTTATATTTGTGCCCCCAGTTTAAAAAATTTCTGGATCCGCCACTGGGTGATGTTACACATTAAGATCTCTTCAGTAGTCAGAATTATGGAATTCATGGAAGTTTTGGTTTATAAGCGAGTTCAGGCTTTCAGATGATGATTATGAAGATACGTTTTTCAAAATACTATTTGTTGTCTCGACATTGTTTCGTCATTGAATTGTCAAATTGATTGTCGTTCAGTTTTAAAATATTATGGGCTTTGCCCCCAATGAAAATAGTTGGTGTGGTAGTTAAAGTTAATATTTTGCTTTATCTTTCCAGGAATTGGTATAATTTTGAGAAGTCCAAAAGGGTGAAGGTGTTTCGTTGTGGGGAGTATGATGCTTGTATTGAGACGGAAAAAGCTACTGCAATAGGCGCTAGTAAGAAGGTTGTCAAGTATGCTCGCCGAGAAGATGCCACTGTCCATGCTCTACAGATTGAGAATGCACACTTTGCCAAAGATGCCCCAGAGCTCCTTATCGAGAAGGCAAGCATATGTTCTGACTCGACTGATGTGGCAAAGACATAATCTAGTGGTTGCATTCTCTTTCTTTGACAAAGATGCAAGTGGTTACATAACTCTCGACGAGCTCCAACAGGCTTGGAAGGAGTTTGGTGTAACATACTTAAACTTGGGCCCAAAGGAAAGGCCCAAGAGGAATTACTTGAGCCCAAAGGAAAGGGGGAAAAAGGCCTTAAGGCTTTGCTTGAGCCCAAAGGGAAGGAAGGAATGGGCCAGAAGCCCAAGGCCCAACCCGAGGGAAAGGGAAACCCTAGCTCCACTCCCTATAAAAGGAGCAGCAGCCCCTCTCATTTGGCACAAAGTTCGAGACAACGAAGCTCTGCCCGCGCCCCGAGCCAGCCGACGATCGCCGACCAGCCGGAGCCGCCGACGACCGACGACGACCGCCGACCGCCGACGACCGCCGACCGCCGGAGCCCCAACCGCCGCCCCGACCGCCGCCGCGCCGCCGACCGCCGCCGCCGTGAGTCGCCGGAATCCTCGCTGGAGACCGCCGATCGCCGCCGATTTCGATCCCGCACCCCGAGTCGCCGTCTTCTTGATTCGTTCGAGTGTAGAGCCCTCCGATCTACTCGTTTTTAAGGTGAGATCTCCGGAATTCTCATATCTGCACCGTTTTTCCCTTCTAAACCCAGATCTGTGTCAGATCTATGCTTCTGATGGATAGAAGTTGTAGATCTGGATCGTATCTCTCTCTTTTCCTCAGATCTGTGTCAGATCTATGCTTCTGATGGATAGAAGTTGTAGATCTGAACCGCATCTTCGTCGTTTATCCAGATCTGTTGGACAAAACCCTAGATCTGCTCGTCTTTTCTCTAGATCTGCTTCTAAACCCTAGATCTGTGTGCAGGAATCCCAGATCTACTGCCCGTTCGTCAGATCTAGACTAAGGTGAGGACTGAACGTGATCTCTTCCTTATTCTGTCGCAGTATTTAGATTCGAATCCTCGCTTAATAGTGTCTTCGTAGGTAGAGTAGATCTAGATGTTGATTTGCGGTGATGTGATGGATGAAAACCTAGAACCTAGGATGTCGCTTAAACCGAAAACGGAACTTAGATATAGGTTATCACTTAACCTGAAACTGTTGCTTGTGTATGAAGGCTATGTTTGCTAGAACTGTTTAGGTCCCCCGAAAGGGTGTTTCTTGGCGGCTCGCGTATAACGAGTTTTGGTACGCGACCCTTGTATCGTCGGGAGGTCTTGGCGAGCCTCCCCAGTGAAATGGTCGTGGGCCCAGTGATACCGGGTGGGCCGGTTGCGTGCGCCTTCGGGCCAGTGTAGGGACTCATGAGTGTGTATGCACGAGTGGGTGTAGTATTGTTTGTGCCTTCGGGCGTGGGTGCAAGATGTTATTAATCTTGGACTCTTTCTTGATGATGTGCTAGTATAAAGTAGAGATAGCGGTATTCCTCGAATCCGCCCTCACTGGGTATTGGTGTAAACCAATTACTCAGGCCTCCTTCGATGTTTGTTTTGCAGGTAACCCTGGAGCGTTGCAGGGGTAGACGGACGGTGTGGTGCTATGTTTTGGGGAAGCGGGATTCTTCTTTTCCTTTTTCGTTCTTTCGTTTTCCTAAGACTTATGCGGTTCTTCCATTTTGCGTTTAAGCTATTTCAGTTGGTTCGGTTTTCTTGTAAGACTCGGCTTTTCGTTTCTATAAAGTAAAACCTTTTCTGTTATTTACGTGTTGGTCCTTAGTTTATGACTTGGTTCGCGTTTGTGGACTATGACTCGTGGAGTCAAAGAGTCGTTGACTTGGGATCGAAGGGACGGGTGTTACAATTTTGGTATCAGAGCCAGGTTAAAACCTAACCAGTCATGCCCTGGTCAGGTAGTTTATATTCGGATTTCAAACCATTCTTCAAAACCGTTTTCAAAGTTCTTCCCGATTCTTTCTAAATGGGGATTTCCAAAAAGTTAGATACTAGAAGCACCACTCCGATCTCCTCCTTACATACACTCCGGAAGTGGGTTCAGTGTTCAGCCGTTAACTGACTCAAATCGTCCTTCTTTTGCAACAGATGCCGCCTAAGAGAAGAACCCCGCCAGCTCGTCGTAACCAGGATGCGCCAGTGCAAGCCTCATCGACGCACAGTGCCACCAGTGTGCACGGACCCCAAGGACCAGTTGTTGGAAACCAAGCTGGACCAGCATTGGGAGCTGGACAGGTAGCCGTGGATGCCGCTCTTCTGCAAGAGCTGCTCGCGCTTCAGCAGGCACAAGCCGCCATTGCCGCAGAGGTAGGAGGAGCACCAGGAGGAAATGAGGTAGGAGCACCCGGAGCAATACCGGTGCACGTCAACGGGGCGCCTGGAGCCCCAGGAGGAGTTGGGAATGGTCAGGGAGGAGCGGTGAACGCCCCAGGAGGAGTCGGCTTTATTGTTGGAGGAGCAGAAGCCGCTCAAATGGGGTTTGGATTCGTTCAGCCACAGCCGGTGGTGAACCCGCCACCACCACCGCAGGCGCCAGGAGCGGTGCCTGGTGTAACCTACTGGACCATGTTGAAGCATCTGAGGGAGATGCAAATGGACCACTTTGCTGGAGGCGTCAGCGCCATTGCCGCGGACAACTGGAGGAGGAAGTTGGAGCGGAGTTTGGATACTGCTAGGTGCCCGATGGAGTTCCGTGTGGAGATAGCAACCTCCTATCTCAAGGATGATGCGTTGGTTTGGTGGGAAGGAGTGCAGGAGAGCGCTCAGGATCGTCAACTGACATGGACGGACTTCCGTGAGGCGTTCAACCGGAAGTACTTCCCGGAAGTGACCATGGACAGGTTGGAGGGGGAGTTCCGAAACCTCCGTCAGGGAAACCGGAGTGTACGGCAGTACGGGGATGAGTTCAACCGTTTGAGGAGGTTTGCAGGAAGGTATTTGTCTGAGCGAGAGTTGATTCGTCAGTTTCTCTCGGGGTTGAAGATTGAGCTCAAGGTTCGTTGCAAGCAGAGGGACTACTACGACATCAACGACCTGATCGAGAAGGCAGCCGATACCGAGACGGACTGGGAAGAGGAGCAGAAGCAACAGAAGAACGGGCACAACAAGGGAGTCAAGAGGAGCTGGGATACAGCTTATGTTGCGGCGCCAGTAGCCCCAGCACAGCCTGCACCGTTAGCACCGCCAGCACAGCAAGGACAGCCGCTGCCAGTGCAGCCATTGCGGCAAGTAGCGCCCGGGGAATGCTTCCAGTGTGGTCAAACAGGTCTTTTCATAAAGGATTGCCCACAGGTACGGTGTTACAACTGTGGTCAAGGGGGACATATGTCGAGGTCCTGTCCCTACCCAGCTAACCGGAGAGGAGCAGGAGGGCAAGAGGGAGTGAGGATGCTACCACCGCCACCGCAGGGAGGACAGGGAGGAGCCGGAATGCAGCCACAACTACCGCCACCCGCAGGGGGACCCAGGGTGTATGCGGCAGCCGCCCCTAGAGGTGTGGAACCGATCGCGGGTACGTAAACCTTACTCGATGTGTGAATTGTGGTAGTGTAGTTCTCAAAAGTCTAGTAGCTTAGATTAGTAAATGTGTAGGATCGGTTGTGGTCGGGGGAAAGGCTGCCCACACCCTGTTTGACTCGGGAGCTACCCATAGCTTCGTGAGTCCTCGGTTCGCAAAAATTTGGTCCTTTAAGGGCAGATTCATCGACGGGATCATGAGAGTGGAGACCGCCGGGTTGGAGAAGGTATCGGGCACGGGGATCTTCGAGCAGGTGCCAGTGACGATAGGCGGAGTTGATCTACCTACAGACATGGCACGGTTTGAGCTGGGTTACTACGAGGTTATTCTGGGCATGGACTGGTTGGTGCGTCACCAGGCGGTAATGGATTGCGCCAAGGCGACCATAACCCTACCCCGGGTGGAAGGAGAAATCGTCTTCCGAGGAATGAAAACGCGGACGGGGATATCGGTCATATCCATGATTCAAGCAGAGGAGCTGATCAGCAGAGGAAGCGAGGCATACCTGGCAACCATCTCCATGGCGGAGGAAGGGGAAGCGCCAAGTTTGGAGACCATTCCGGTGGCCGCGGAATACGAGGACGTATTCGCGCCGTTGAAGGGACCACCACCGGAACGGAACGAGGCCTTCACGATAGAGTTAGAGCCCGGGACGGCACCGGTGTCTAGGGCTCCCTATCGGTTAGCGCCTGCAGAGATGGCGGAGCTGAAGAAGCAACTAGAGGATCTTGTGGAGAAGGGATTTGTTCGACCGAGCAGTTCGCCGTGGGGAGCGCCAGTGCTGTTTGTCAAGAAGAAGGATGGAAGTTTCAGACTTTGTATCGACTACCGAGGCCTCAATAAGGTGACCATCAAGAACAAGTACCTGTTGCCAAGGATCGATGAGTTGATGGACCAACTGCAGGGAGCCTCCTGGTTCTCGAAGATCGATCTTGCCTCGGGGTACCACCAAATCCGGATCGCAGAGGAAGACATCAAGAAGACGGCATTCCGGACCCGTTATGGACACTACGAGTTCGTGGTAATGCCGTTTGGGTTAACCAACGCGCCAGCAGCCTTCATGAAGATGATGAATGACGTCTTCCGAGAGTACTTAGACAAGTGCGTTATTGTCTTCATTGACGATATCCTGGTCTACTCGAGGAGTAAGGAGCAACACGAGTGGGACCTCAGGATAGTCCTAGATACTCTCAGGAAACAGCAGTTGTTCGCTAAGCTCAGTAAGTGTAGCTTCTGGCAAAGGGAGATTGGATTCCTTGGCCACGTGATCTCGGCATCCGGCGTAGCAGTGGATCCGGAAAAGATCACCTCCATCACCGAGTGGACAAAGCCGGAGAATGCAACCGACGTTCGCAGTTTCTTGGGACTAGCAGGATACTACAGGAAGTTCGTGGACGGCTTCGCCAGCATCGCTAAACCTCTGACAATCCTGACCGGTAAGGACGTTAAGTTCGAGTGGACGGACAAGTGTGCCAGGAGCTTTGAGCAACTAAAGGAACGGTTGACTCAGACTCCAGTGTTAGCGCTACCGCGGCCGGGAATACCGTATGTAGTCTACACGGACGCATCTGGAGTCGGACTTGGGTGTGTCTTGATGCAGGAGGGGAAGGTGATCGCCTATGCATCAAGGCAGTTGAGGAAGCACGAGGTTAACTACCCCACCCATGACTTGGAACTGGCGGCAGTGGTCTTCGCCTTGAAGATATGGCGTGCTTATCTGTACGGGGAGAAGGTGCAGATATTCACGGACCATAAGAGTTTGAAGTACATCTTCACCCAAGGAGAGCTGAACCTGAGGCAGCGTAGGTGGATGGAGCTACTAGCTGATTATGATCTTGAGATCGAGTACCACCCTGGAAAGGCCAACCTGGTAGCTGATGCGCTCAGTAGAAGAAATATCATCGTGTCGGAGAATAAGGAAGTGCAGGAATTGTCCACGGCCTTGGCAGAGCTACGGCTGTACGCCACCACGGTCGAAGAAGGCGTCGCCCAGTTTGAAGCGTTTGAACAGGCCGATTTGTTAGGAAGGATCATGGAGGCACAACCCGAGGATGGAACCTTGCGTGCCATGATCGAGAAGCAAGTATTCGGATACCACACCGCGAGCAACGGGACGATCATGTTCAAAAACCGAATTTGTGTACCTCAAGTTGAAGAGTTAAGGAAGGAGATCCTGAAGCAAGCGCACCAGTCTCAGTTCTCGATTCATCCGGGAACCATTAAGATGTACTACACTCTGAAGCGTTACTACCATTGGGGAGGTATGAAAAGGGATGTGGAGAAGTGGATCTCTCAGTGCCAGAACTGTCAGCAGGTCAAGGCAGAAAGGAAGGTCCCCAGTGGGATACTGCAAGGGCTGCCTATACCAGAATGGAAATGGGATATGGTCACCATGGACTTCGTTACCGGATTACCGAGGACGACGGGAAAGAAGGATGCGATTTGGGTGATCGTGGACCGACTCACCAAGTCAGCACACTTCCTCGCGATTAAGAAGACGGATGGGACTGAGACACTCGCCCGGAAATACGTGGAGTGCATAGTAAAGCAGCACGGTGCGCCAGTCAGTATTGTGTCAGACAGGGATCCGAAGTTTACTTCTATATTCTGGCAGGCTTTTCAAAAAGCGATGGGCACGAAGGTGCTACTCAGTACGGCGTATCACCCACAGACTGATGGACAGTCTGAACGGACCATCCAAACACTAGAAGATATGCTTCGGGCGTGTGTGTTGGATTGGGAAGGGAACTGGGTTAAGTTCCTACCTTTGGTCGAGTTCGCCTATAACAACAGCCACCACGCGAGTATCAGGATGTCGCCATATGAGGCTTTATATGGTCGACCTTGCAGAACCCCCCTATGTTGGACCGAGGTGGGGGAGAGGCGTGACCTGGAGCCGGAGATGATTCAAGAAACGGTAGAGCAGGTGGAACTGCTGAAGGAAAGGTTAAAGCAGGCCCATGACCGCCAGAAGAGTTATGCAGATAAGCGTCGGAAGGATCTAGAGTTCGCAGTGGGGGACGCGGTGTACCTTAAGATGAGGACGTTCCGGGGCAACGATCCCAACCGCAAGCTGAAAAAGTTGAGGCCTAGATACATGGGACCATTCGTGATTGTCGAGAGAGTTGGTGCGGTGGCGTATAGATTAGAATTACCTCAGGAGCTGTCAGATTTTCACAACGTGTTCCATGTGTCTGTTCTGCGGAAGGTTGTTCGTGAACCGGAACTAATCCTACCCAAGCCGCCATCGGATGTTAACCGCAACTGGTCAGTGACAAGTAAGCCGGTCCAAGTGGTGGATCGCCGGGAATCAGAATTCAACGGGAAGAAAACCAAAATGGTTTTGGTTCGTTGGGAGAGAGACGGAATCCAGGACGATGTCTGGGAACCCGAGCAGCCGTTTAAGTTGAGCCATCCAGAGCTGTTCACCGAGCCAAATTCGGGGACGAATTCCAGATTGGTGGGGGAGAATTGTAACATACCTAAACTTGGGCCCAAAGGAAAGGCCCAAGAGGAATTACTTGAGCCCAAAGGAAAGGGGGAAAAGGGCCTTAAGGCTTTGCTTGAGCCCAAAGGGAAGGAAGGAATGGGCCAGAAGCCCAAGGCCCAACCCGAGGGAAAGGGAAACCCTAGCTCCACTCCCTATAAAAGGAGCAGCAGCCCCTCTCATTTGGCACAAAGTTCGAGACAACGAAGCTCTGCCCGCGCCCCGAGCCAGCCGACGATCGCCGACCAGCCGGAGCCGCCGACGACCGACGACGACCGCCGACCGCCGACCGCTGACGACCGCCGACCACCGCCGCCGACCGCCGACCGCCGGAGCCCCGACCGCCGCCGCGACGCCGACCGCCGCCGCCGTGAGTCGCCGGAATCCTCGCCGGAGACCGCCGATCGCCGCCGATTTCGATCCCGCACCCCGAGTCGCCGTCTTCTTGATTCGTTCGAGTGTAGAGCCCTCCGATCTACTCGTTTTTAAGGTGAGATCTCCGGAATTCTCAGATTTGCACTGTTTTTCCCTTCTAAACCCAGATCTGTGTCAGATCTATGCTTCTGATGGATAGAAGTTGTAGATCTGGACCGTATCTCTCTCTTTTCCTCAGATCTGTGTCAGATCTATGCTTCTGATGGATAGAAGTTGTAGATCTGAACCGCATCTTCGTCGTTTATCCAGATCTGTTGGACAAAACCCTAGACTTGCTCGTCTTTTCTCTAGATCTGCTTCTAAACCCTAGATCTGTGTGCAGGAATCCCAGATCTACTGCCCGTTCGTCAGATCTAGACTAAGGTGAGGACTGAACGTGATCTCTTCCTTATTCTGTCGCAGTATTTAGATTCGAATCCTCGCTTAATAGTGTCTTCGTAGGTAGAGTAGATCTAGATGTTGATTTGCGGTGATGTGATGGATGAAAACCTAGAACCTAGGATGTCTCTTAAACCGAAAACGGAACTTAGATATAGGTTATCACTTAACCCGAAATTGTTGCTTGTGTATGAAGGCTATGTTTGCTAGAACTGTTTAGGTCCCCCGAAAGGGTGTTTCTTGGCGGCTCGCGTATAACGAGTTTTGGTACGCGACCCTTGTATCGTCGGGAGGTCTTGGCGAGCCTCCCCAGTGAAATGGCCGTGGGCCCAGTGATACCGGGTGGGCCGGTTGCGTGCGCCTTCGGGCCAGTGTAGGGACTCATGAGTGTGTATGCACGAGTGGGTGTAGTATTGTTTGTGCCTTCGGGCGTGGGTGCAAGATGTTATTAATCTTGGACTCTTTCTTGATGATGTGCTAGTATAAAGTAGAGATAGCGGTATTCCTCGAATCCGCCCTCACTGGGTATTGGTGTAAACCAATTACTCAGGCCTCCTTCGATGTTTGTTTTGCAGGTAACCCTGGAACGTTGCAGGGGTAGACGGACGGTGTGGTGCTATGTTTTGGGGAAGCGGGATTCTTCTTTTCCTTTTTCGTTCTTTCGTTTTCCTAAGACTTATGCGGTTCTTCCATTTTGCGTTTAAGCTATTTCAGTTGGTTCGGTTTTCTTGTAAGACTCGGCTTTTCGTTTCTATAAAGTAAAACCTTTTCAGTTATTTACGTGTTGGTCCTTAGTTTATGACTTGGTTCGCGTTTGTGGACTATGACTCGTGGAGTCAAAGAGTTGTTGACTTGGGATCGAAGGGACGGGTGTTACATTTGGTATAAACGGTTCACATCTTGATGAAATCAAAGATATTGATCAAGACAATGTGAGTAGCTTCACGAAGATCTGTACTTCTTATGAAAGGAATATTTATGGGTATTTGAAAAGAACAAATTCTTTATATTATTGGATACTTGGAATGAAGCATTGCAGTGCATATTTGGTTTTATCGTTATCAAGATTTAATCAAATGACAGAGACAGCAGAAAATTATGGGCCCGCTCTCAATTCCCAATGGAAAAATCACATAGATATTCTTTCCAAACAACAAAAGTCAAACATTTTGTGCGTGTGTCAATGTGATGCTGGAACTAGAGCAAGTAAAGGAATGAAATTTCTCCTACACACGTCTCGTACATATTTTGACGAATGGAAACTAACAAATGACACATAAAAAACATACAGAGTACCACAAACCTTACCCATGCGTTCATCAAGTTTGCCACCATGAATAGATTTAACTTTATAATTATCCCAAGTATATCACAAAGAATATCACAGCATATATGTAAAAAAAAAAAAAAATTGTTTCTCAAATCCCTTCAAATCTCTTATAATTATCATCTAAAAATTTGCTCAAATAATCTCAAATAATATCAAAATCCCCTTAAATATTGTAGAATTTATATTTATTGAAATTCTTCCAAATCACCAATCCAATAAGACCCCTTTACTTATATTACAAAAAATTTCTTAAATTAGTTTTTTCCGTCTAAGTTTTTTGAAGACAATATACTCATTGGGTTTACATTATTAACAATAAGACCTCAACAAAAGCACCAAAAGTCCATCTTCTCACAACAAAATAGATCACAGCACAAAGACAAATAAAGTAGATCTTATGTTCACAATAAAGACTTTGATAGAGCATGAGTATACATATGTGTGAGAATCGTCTATATAAATATAGTAACATAAGGTTTGAAGAAAAAATTAGAGAGAGTAGAGAGAGATATACAATCATAGAAAACGAATAGCAGAAGGAACGAATTTCAGAAAGTTTGAAGCAATGAAGAAGGAAAGTTCTCTCTCCTTGATCTCATCCAATTACGAAGATGAGGAAGAATCCCAAGAAGCACGAAAACATGAATTGTTCAATAGAATGTGTCTTAAACTGGAAAACGCGAGGAAAGCAATCAGAGATAGTGATACTGGAAAACGCGTCGAGTACGAAAGTATATTCTATGAAATTACAGAAAAGAAGTATGGTTCTTTATCGATGTTTTGTTTCTTGTTAATGGAACTTGCTTGTTTTCTCCCGACTTTTGATTTTTGACTTGTGTTCTTGTTTTGTATATCCTAGAATGTTGAGATTTTAGGTCGTCTGAAGTCTTTGTGTGAATCTCGAAAAGTTCTCTCTCTTTCAGGGTCGGTGTAGAGCATAAGTGAGGTAATCCACCGATTAGGACATCCAATTTTGAGATGCATTATTTAAAAAAAGTTCATCAATATATATATTTAAACAAAATCCCGAAAGACATTTTGTATATACTTTTTGTTATTAAGATATATTTAAACAAAATTTGTAGGCATAATTTGGTTAAAAACATGTGGTCTTTTAACAATGTTTATGTGATTTTTATTAATAAACTTATTTATTAAGTAATATTAATAAAAGTTAGTTAATCAAATGTGAATCTATCATATATTAGATATCTATAAGGACATATCCAATTCACCTCTATTTTATCTCTAAACTATATTTTAGAGTAAAATTTTCTACAACTTTTGTACAAAAAATGTATTGATGAAAATATTTTTCATTTCGAAGCTTATCAATTCCTAAAAACACACACATTCATGTCATTGTAGCACTAAGAGGTGTCAATCTATTTTGGAATAAGATCAATTAAAAGAATGCACAAATCCAAATTAATCCAAGCCGAATTCAATTTGAGATGAGCAATCTAAACAATCCTAATTGATACTTGCATCAAACAATCATTTAGAACCAAACATGTAACAAACATTCATAATAAAAAACATTAGGATCCAAGTTCATAAGCTAAACAAGATAAATTAAGAGAAAACAAGTAAACAAGACAAGATAAAACACATTTCAAGAAATTATAAAGAAAGCAAGCTCTTGGATTAGGTTATTGATCTAAGGAGGGTTTATTGGTTCAAGGATTTTAATTGATTTGTAGTATTTGAAAATCCATGTAGAATCCATGGATTTGAAAAAGAACAATTGGATTTGAAATGAAATTTAATGGATTTGAAAATCCAAATATATAGATTGGAAAACAATCAAATTGATTTACACAAATGATTCTTGATTGTAATGCTTCTTTTTAGGTAACAAAAAAAGATGGAATTGAAATGAAAAAATGTATATGAATGTAAGGAAATTTTAGTATTATATTTTTATGATGATTAGAAAAAATAATCATTACATGTGTTTTATATGAAAAAGAACATTTTATGAAACAATTTTTCTATATATAATGGGTTTTTTTTAAATCGTTACATATGAAATTCATCACATTATAAAAAACGTAGAATCTTTGGTGGTTCGTAAAGATGAGTTTTTTTCAAATATTATTCAAAATAACATGGTTTGGGTAAAGATGAGTTCTTCTTCACAACAAGAACGAATGTGAACGAATGTATCATTACGTAACAAGGACCAAGTGCAGAATCATTCAACATCTTCTTCAAACGATCATCATTGCGGGTTCCCATCATTCACCGCAACAGAGAATTTAGACGTTATAGTAGGCTTGGGTAGTCTCGGACAAGCTCATATAGTCGAGCAACAATAGCAGCATCCCAATGTCTACAAACAAAAAGCTGGGGTAAATCAAAATTCCCAAAAACAAGAAAAATTTGTAGTTCGATAACGTTACCCATTTGTTTGGATATCGATTACAGTACCTCTGTATTCAAAGAGATTTTTATCGTTGCCCTGAATTTTACTTCGCACTTCTTTCAGCCAGTCAAACAACTCCTGGCGACTCCCCGTCGAAGACAATGCACCAGTTTCGCAGGCTCCACATATAGATTCTTACAAAGCTTTAAGTCAACCTAGAACCTCATCATTCAGGGACCTAAAAGACGTATATAACGAAAAAAGAAGAAAAAACTTAAGTCAAGTTCCCAAATCAAATCTCAAAGGAAACAAAGCATTAAAAAAGAAACTAGACCTCTTTTCCATAACTTCATGGTAGATTCTTTCGTACTCGACAATTTTTGTTCCGATTGATTTCCTCACTTTTTCCAGTATAAGACGGGCCTTATTGATCAATTCCAGTTTCTTTTTTCGTGGGCTTCTTTCTCACAAGAACTTTTCCATAGTATTCCACGTACAGATTCATGCAAAGCTCTAAGTCGACTTAAAATCGCATCATTCAGGGATCTAAAAGAAAGACGTATATAACAACAAAACAAGAAAAATCTTAAGTCAAGTTCTGAAATCAAATCCCAAAGAAAACATAGCATTGTTCAAGAAACCAGACCTCTTTATCGTGATTTCATAGTAGAGACTTTCATATTCAGCCCATTTTGGAGTATCAACATCTCCCAACGCTTTTCACGTTTTCCAGTACATGACAGACTCTTTCGAACAATTCCAACAATTTTTTTTTTCTTGGGCTTCAACCTCATCTTTTTATGGGGAGGCAATCAAGTCGAGAGAATTTTCGTTCTTCATTGTGTTCTCTCTAATCGTTTGATTTTGTTACTCTGTTTATATAGACGACGATTATGAATGTCTCATTTACTTGTTTGGGCTGTGATCTATTTTGTTGTGAGAAGATGGGCTTTTGTTGAGGCCTTATTATTAATAATGTAAACCTTTTATGAATTATATTGTCTTCGAAAAACGTAGACGAAAAAGATCCAATTTACGTAGGGGTTATTGGTTCTTGTATTTTAATGGATTTGAAAGTTTTCTTGAATTTATAAATCCCCTGATTTGAAAATCAGACAAGTAGATTTTAAAACAAAATCAAATGAATTTCAAAATAAATCTGAAATTTATTTCACAAAACTATATCATCACAAATTTGTCATCATACTAACTTTTTATTTTTTTTATTTTAGGCACATCCGAGTATTAAAAAAATTCGAGATGAAACTTTTGAAAAATTTGATGATCTCAAATTGATATTTGAAAATAATAAATAATGTAGCGACGAATGGTTATGCGATTGGATTAGGTGATACTACTGGTGGTCGGACAATTGGAACTGCATAAACATAAAAGGCACAAACAAATTGTGGTGAAGAGTTTTCTGTCCATGAAAATTAAGAAAGCCAATCATTTTTTATTTGCATCAGTTCAAAGGACACTGGAAAACTCCCTTTTCGAAAAAGACGAAAAACTAATCATTTTAACATTGTTGATGATCTATATATTCAAAATAAAAGTGCAGAAGAAGCTTGTAACGAGATGAATGCTTTGACAATAATCAATCATAAACTCTTCAATCTAATAGAAGGAAAAAAATCAAGACAAAAACAAGAGGCTGAACAAAGAGAAACAGACAAAAAGAAGAATAATTTATGGGATGCTATCAAAGAAGTTTATGATTTGAAGTAACCTATTCGATACGATGCAATCAAAATGATTCATCAATTATGGATGAAAGATGTATTCATTAGTATGACCACTAATGAATGTTATGGTTGGATTAAGACTTTTAGTTAACTATTATTTTTATTTAAGGTTTTATTTATATAATTTAATATTGTTGGATTTTATTTAATAAGTTGTTGCATTTAATTACAAAGGCTTTTATGATAAAATAAGCTTTTATCTTTTTTCTATGGTTTTATTACATGTTTTTCCATTTGACTTTACGGTTTAGCATAATAGGTTGTTAATATATGCATATAGGTTGTTGCATTTGACTAAACTTGTTGTGTTATAATTTTAAAATATACATTTGATTACAAATCCAACCAAAATACTAGATTTTAACTCAATATTTATTTTTTGTATTTTGATCTTTAAAACACTTCCAAATATACAAAAATCCAATTACTAATCAAATACTTACACAAATTCTTGCTATTGAATAACACATAATTTTAAAATCTATTTTAAAATCATAAAACCAATACCACTGGATTTAAATATAAATTTCAAAATAATAAAACCAATAACACTTGATTTGCTTGGATTATCAAATACATTGGAATACACAAACCAATAACGCCTCCTAAGGGTTTTTTTTTGTAATACAAGTAAGATTGAATTTTCTGTAACGCCACTTCTCCGTTCCAATTCTGCTGCCGGAGAAGGGCCATTTCATTATCACGCTAGCTCATGTCTTTTTGACCTTCTCGTAAACTGGAGTCACTATGGATGCAACTTTATTCATGTATCCATCACCGGGGCAAGTTTCACATCCTTCTACACGGCTCTCGTGGCTGCCGTCGCCATCTTCTCCGGAATATCCAAGCTTCGAAGCTACAACATTCTTCGCCGCTGCAGCTTTATCCGTCACGACTGAAGTCACTGATGCAATCTTACCGGAGTGGCTGCTCTGATTCGGCTGGTGCGTTTCATCTCCTATTTGTTGATCAAAACTTTCAGGGTTCCGTTTAGCTTGAGTTCCCGTCAGAAAATCTTTCTCAAATCCAGAATAATGCGATTTCGCGTTTTTCCGTCAAAAACGTGATTCCACGTTTTTCCGCCAAAATGTGTTTTTCCGCCAAAAACATGATTCCGTGTTTTTCCGCCAAAAACGGGATTCTGTGTTTTCCCGCCAAAAACATGATTCCGTGTTTTCCCGCCAAAAACGTGATTCCGCGTTTCGGTCAGATTCGCTAAAAATATGATTATGTGTTTTTGTGCCAAAACTGATTCCGTGATTTTTTTGCAATGTGTTAAAATTAACCTTATTTTCAAGTATTTGTATTTTTAACTAAACTAGACTCTGATCCGCGCTTAGCGCGGATGTTTTTTATTATTAAGATAAGATTTGTAAATATTTTGAACAACATTTTTTTCTTTGTAAAAGTTTTGGAGAATAATTGTCAATTCTAACATACAATTCAGTGTTTTTGTAGAAAGTTAATATTTTGTTTAGGTTTTCTAGTTTATATTTGTTTAAGCTTATTTTTTTAACCGTGGTTTATTTGTATTACATATTTATAAAATTGTTTTTTAAATATCATCAATTTTTTTCTTTATTTTTAATAATATTATTTGATTTCGAGATTTTTATTTTGGTTTATCGTCGTATATAACTTGATTATTATGATTTCTAAATAAAAAACTATCTTGTGGTTGAATAATATTATTATTTTTTTTGTTTTAGGTTTTCAGAATAAAAATATTTTATATTTAAAGTTTTATAATGAAGAATCATATTACTATATCGAATTTATATAAAGTCATAGTTAAATTATAGTATATAGTATATATATATATATATATATATATATATATATAGAAAAGAATATTAACAATACATGGTTACATTTATTGCAATAGAATAAATAAAATATAATATATTATGTTAAATATATTGATTATCGATATTATTATTTAGTTTAAACTATTATTTCAATATTATATAATAATTTATTAATTTAATGATTATATAATTTATAAAATAATTATGTATTAAATTATATAATTATATGTACCAATTGATTTAGTAACTTAATTATGCTTGATTTTATTTCTATAAATCAAAATTTAGTTAATAGTAATTTATAATATGTATTTTAATATTAATTTCGAAATTAATTATTATTTTTACTAATTTTTGAAAAAAAAAATTATTAGATATGATTAAAATAGAAAAAGGAAAACAAAAGATATTATAAGATATTATGAATAAATCAAATATAAATTATTTTACAATTTTACCCTTAATGAAGGATACAATTCCTAATAAAATTAAGGACAAATTTCGGAAACAACATTTATGTACCATGGTCAATATCCTGTTTTAATAGGTAAGATAAATTAATAAAATTATTTTTATTATTTAATATAATTTTAATAATAGTTTTTTGAAAATTTATGAAGGATAGATGAATGATAAATGAGTTAATAGGGTTCACATTTATTTATTTTCAAAATTCTATTAGTAAATGAATTTTAGTAAGGTAGTCCATTTAAACTCTATAAGCAAATATCTGGTAAATGGGTTTAAATAGGCATTTATTTTAATACATACCCATTAAAAACCCACTACACTCAAACCCATTGTAACATCTCTAGTGCTAGATGTCACTATGATCTCTAGTTTCATTTACAGTTGCACAAAGGAAATGTGAGAAAAACTTATGTGTTAAAACATGAGTGAATTGTATCCATTGTATCTTTTCATCTTTTGTGCACTTTAGTACTTTTTATGTTTCATTTCATTCTTATATTTTTTTTTTCCAACTTATTATGTGATGGTTGGACCAGTTTATTCTTCGTGTACAGGTAAAAAGATAAAATAGTTCAAATGATGGATGTAAGTCACACGATTTCCCTTTTATCCATAGTTTTTTCTTCTTCTTTCTTTTACCTTTCTTCTCTCTCTTACTTTACATTTATTTTCACCCCTCAGTTTTTACGGTGGATATGATGTCGTTGGTGAAGTTTCCGGCCATATAGACCGTCAGGAATGGGGATAATATCGGTTGATGTACTAGAATTCAAAAAAAAAAAATGGACTTAATACGAAAATTTTGAATGGACAGTTTAGAATAGATGTCCATAATATATGCGATTTGTGGATACTACGACGATCATATCACATGCAAGATGCTTACCATGGATAGACAGTGCCCAATCGAAAATATTTAAAATTATGTTTACTATGTATCGATTATTCGTGGACACTACCACGATTATATCACATGCTAGACGCTTCTGATGAACAGAAGGTGGTCAAGAGTTCTACTATGAATCGATTATTCGTGGACACTACCACGATTATATCACATGTTTTCCGCCTCTGATGAACAAAAGGTGGTCAAGAATTCACATGATTGTGAATATATGGACACAAAGCGCGATCAGAAATATTTAAAATTGTGTTTACTATGTATCAACTATTCGTGGATACTACCACGATTATACCACATGCTAGACGCTTCTGATGAACAGAAAGTCGTCAAGAGTTATTCTATGTATCGACCATTCGTGGACACTACCACGAGTATTTCACATGCTAGACGCTTCTGATGAACAAAAGATGGTCAAGAGTTCACATGATTGTGAAACTGTGGACACAAGGTATGATCGAAAATATTTAAAATTGTGTTTACTATGTATCGATTATTCGTAGACACTACCACAATTATATCACATGTTAAACGCTTCTGATGAACAGCTTCTGATGAACATAAGGTGGTCAAGAGTTCTACTATGTATCGATTATTCGTGGATACTACCACGGTTATATCATATGCTGGACGCTTCTGATGAACAAAAGGTGGACAAGAGTTCACATGATTGTGAATATGTGGACACAAAGTGCGATCGGAAATATTTAAAATTGTGTTTACTATGTATCGACTATTCGTGGACACTGCCACGATTATATCACATCCTAGACGCTTCTGATGAATTGAAAGTCGTCAAGAGTTATACTATGTATCAACCATTCGTGGACACTACAACAATTATATCACATGCTAAACGCTTCTGATGAACAAAATGTGGTCAAGAATTCATATGATTGTAAATATGTGGACACAAAGTGCGATCGAAAATGAACGTGACAGTGTCCACTAATAGTTGATATTGTGTACACCTAGTCTAGACTGTCCATTCGAACCTTCTGTATTAAGTCCGAATATTTGTTTTTTGAATTCCGGTATATCAACTGATAATATATCCATCCCGACGGTCTATATGGCCGGAAACCTCACCTCCGACATCCTATCCACCGTCCAAAAAATGAAGGGTAAAAATATATGTAAAGTAAAAAAAAAAAGTGGAGGAAAAAAAGAAAAATAATAAAAGAAATGGATAGAAGGAAAATCGTGTATTATCCGTGTTCATCCTAAGCTATTCTTACCTGTGAGAATAAGTGTGATCTTTTGACACTGTAACCTACAAAAAAAAATACAAGATTACAAACAAACATACAAAGATATAATTTGGCTATTAAAAACTTAAAAAGATATAATACAATATTTCAACATAACACAAAGTAACAATTATGGTTGACTATTAACTTCCTTCTTCAGTTGATATACATACCCTCGCTTCTTAACCGTTACCAAGTCCGTATGTTCTCGCTGAGTCTCACCAGATTTCATCATACTCCATCTTGACTAAGGAATGATAGAACATATGTATATAATCATATCTTAAATTTATAAGTTAGTTCGGTAACAGGTGATACGGCTAATCCTATCATTGTGGAAAACATTCCAAACTCATGATAAGCAGTGTGGTAACCCTCCAGATAGAAATCCACCCTATAACATTTCTGTATGTTTCTATCGAAACTAACCGGATCAGCGGATTGAGTATATCAGAAAACAAAAATTGTTAGGACATACAACGAGTTTGTTTTGGTTTTGAGTGTGATTGAGTGATTGAAAGCAGTAAAATGCTCGGCTGTAACTAACGAATTAAAGCAACGTGACATTCTGCGAAGGGTTCTTACAGTTTTCAGGATCAGTTCATGCTTGGACGTAGTTATACCAAGCCTAGTATAATCTGTAAGTATGAGGAGAAGATAATTCAATATGAAAGATACAAATTATTAAATGGCCAAAAGTTACAAACTAAATACACAAACAAAGCTCATGTTTTGAAGGACGCAAGTGGTTGTAAAGAATCACAACCATACTGCCAAGGTCTACGCCTACAATCTCCCATCCCTGTTTCCGCGTTTGCGTTCTGATCATCGCCGCCACTCTGCGTCAGCGTTAAGTTAGTCGTGGCCATCATATTCTCTAAATCGCTGACGTAGGTCGAAAGCCACGTCTTCTCCGATCTTAAAGCCGCGTTTTCCGATTCGATCGAGTCAAGCCTCTGTCTCGCGACTTTATATCTCTCGATGTTCTCTTTGATTCGTCTCTCAAGAGTGGAGATCTCGTGGATCGTGTCTTCCATTATCTTCTGTTTCTTCAAACGTGATCTTCTTGCTGATTCGCGGTTTGACAACTTGCGTTTCCTCTTCTTCTCATCTATGTCGGAACCTGAACTCGTCTTCTCTGCGTTTGCCATGTCGTCCTAATAATACTTTACGGGAAAAGAAAAATCTGTTCAAGAAAAGACGTAAAACCAGTGGAGAATCACAACGGATACGGAATGATAAACAAGGAATCGAGAGAATTGGTTGAGATTTATCATTTCATAATGTAATGATTATCGACTCTTTTGGATGATTATTATTAGAGAGGGATTAGAAGCGAAATAGAACAAGGAAGAAGATAAGGATAAGATCGAATAGGGGAAGTGGGGATGTTGTTATTCTTAGGTTGCACGTATTTATAGATTAAACTATATGTTAAAAAAACCCAATCTTGACGGTCTCTTTATTACATTATAAAAGATTATCCAAAATAAAAGGGGAAGATTCATCGAATGACTGACGAAATCAGAGAAAATTGTATAATGAAATGGATAAATGTAGATTTGTTGACAAAATGAAATGGATAACACAACAATTTTATTCTTTACTTTTTTGGGACATAACAGCAAAATATGTGTTGGTGTTGTTCCTTTTTGGGCAGACCACTAATTACTATTTTTAGCTTTTGTTTCGTTATATATTTTTTTTGTTGTCACAGACCTACTCACAGTCATAGGGTCAGTCTAGAGATATCCAAGAAAACTGTTTTCTGTAAGAGACCTTCCATGTCCTTGTCTTAAATTTAAATCCTCGAATGTTCTCTAATTTACTTTTATGTGGTTCCAATGAAAATGGAACACGGTTGACTAGTCTAGCTCTGAACAGTTTCGATCAGTACGTGTCAGTGGGTATGTAGTAAATGGCAAAAGTATGTTTAACAAATCTTATGGCAGTTCAAGGGTGTATGTATCTCTAGTGTTTTTGCTATGAAAAAGTACTATTTATATTGGATTTGTAAAGCATTATATTCAAATTATTTTATGTAAATATCAAATAATTGTTGCTAAGTAACTGGCTAGCTATCACAATTTTTGTTTTCTGCTAAATTGTAAATGTCACTAAAAATGAAAGTTTTTGTATCACAAAATATGTTAACAGTTTGTTTGATCTAAAAAGATGGTTCTATGACAAAATGATAAAATATAGGAAGAAAAACAATTTGTACTTTAAAAAATTTAATTGGTAATACTGGAACAAAAAAATAACGAGAAAGAGTGAAAATCTGAAGAAAAAAAGTTGTAACAAGATAGAAAAAGAGAAAAATGTATCATGTATTTTTGTAAGCTATTTCATTCCACAACCAAAAAATATTTTAATTTCAAAGAAACAAAATAAATTTGAAGATAATAATAAAAATATTACTACAATAATTTTTATAAACTAATAATGTTGGTATACTAATATTTTATTAATTAAAATTAATTTATAAAAAAATAATTGAAGGAAAAAAACATAATTTAAAATCTAAAAAGTTTATTGATTAGTTGAGTTATTAATTTATCGTTTATTAATTGATAGCATTTATAAATTCATAGTGCAAAGTGCTAACAGATCGTTAATTGTTAATGTATCTTCTAATCCACATTAAAGAACGGCAAAACCATTTTAATTGTTAATGGGACAAAAGTTAAAGAACCATACGTAAGCTATATCATTAATTAATTAAACACGAGATTCCTTTCGAATTTGAAAGTATAAACGTAGAGCAATGACGACTATATTTTACTCGGTTGGATTTGGAGATTACGCTTAAAATGGTTGACAATTTTATTAATAAATAAAATTAGCCATCTTAAAAAGCATATACTTTAATGTCCAATTGATTTTTCTTTTTGTGCGTGTCTTCTTATCTCAAATGATTTTAAAATGGAAAATAGCATAAGAATATAAAGTAAAGAGGTCTGTATTGGTAAGGCAGCCTACTCTTTTCGAATGAAAATACAAAATAAATATATTAGTATATAGTTGAAAATGCAGCATCCTTATCTATGCTCACCGATTGCTTTGTATATCATCCTTTAACATTATATAAAATAAAATATCCTCAGATGCCTACGTACTGCCTCTCAAGTCTCAGCTAACAGTTAATATGTACATGCACTTGGTTGGTTTGGTAGATTAGAATTTTTTTATATCTTGACCAAAAAAGATTTTTCAGATCTACAGATTTTAGATCATGGCATAAACTTCAAAGAATATATTATAAATCAAATATTAAAAATACAATTTTAATTTAAAAAATAAGAAAATTAATAAAAGAATATACCAATAATATTTAATAAGTTTTTCAAACCTTTCAAATTCAAACTTGAGAATAACCTCATTGCCTCTATGAGTTGTAAAAAAGTTCCACACATACCTCTTGGTCTCTTGTAGACCTGTGATTTAAAACCAAACCGAACCGGGTTTAGAGAATTTCGGTTCAGTTAAGCATATAAAAGCTGAACTGATCGATATGTTTACAAATTGTATTCGGTTTTTGGTTCGGGTCAATTTGGTTCAAAATAATCGAATGGTTAACCAAATTAATTTAAAAAAATAAATCAAAAGCCTTAAATACATATCCACCTTTTCTTCTCCCCCAACTGGATATTTTCTGCAGCCCCCTTCACTCGATCTGATTCTTCTTCCCTTTTCTCTCTTTTGGTTTGATTGGAATTTTCGTCTAACTCGATTTGGTTCTTCATCACTTATTCCTATCTCTCTAGATCTAATATGAATCTTTGTCGGCTCGTCCTCTTCCTAGATCTGATTTGTTTTCTCTTTCTCAATCTAATTCAAAAATGTTTCTTCTTCTTCTTCATCGATTCAAATCTTCGTCTTTGCCGATCTAATGATGGAAATCGTTTCAAGATCATTCTACTTCTCTCCTTCCTCTCCCTCTTGATCTACACCTCGTTCTTCCTCATTTTTTTTGTCAAATTCGCATGGTTCTTCCTATTTCGGTTAGTTTTGGGTTAAAACTCATAAATTATAAATAACCGAGAGCCGAACCGAATATAAACTGATTTCGGTTCAATTCGGTAGATATTTTAAAATTGAAATAACCGATTAATCGAACTAACCGAACCAATTGGTTCGGTTTACCCGAAGTCCGAGAGCTCGTCTCTTGCAAAACTGTAAAAATAAACTTGTTAGAAAAATTATTAATAGAAGTGGTAAAAAAAGTTAAAAATAACTATTTTTACTATAGCTTTTATACCATTTTTGTGATTGGTGATAATTAAAACGGTATACCTTTAACTGCATCGGTTACAGGTTACCATTCAAAGCGGACATTTATTTTTATTTGTGGTACCTTCCTCTCATGGTTGATTCACTAATTTCATAAAGCTGCAGATCATATCGTAAACTATTTTTCTGTTTGTATTCATGATTTCGTATGTGTACTAAAAGATAATGCCACTCGTCATCTACTTTATCTCGTAAGAATTATCGTCTTCGTCAGAGTTTTGTAGATGCACATTTACACAAATTTTTTAATATTTACAATTGTCCAGTACTGATCGTTGTCTGACGATTGACGAATAGTATATTGTCGTAGTTAGCACGATTTGTGATTAGATTACATCATCCGAATTTTCTTTTAAAAGTTTGGCATCCGATTTATCTATTGATGACATCTGAGAAATAGAGAAGGTTGCTTAAGGCTTACGTACATACCTACATTTTCTTTAATTAGTAGTATCACATGTTTAGAAAAAATTATAATAGTACCCACTTTGGTGAAAACCTTAACTTGAAGTTTTCACTAATATAATATTATTATTTTATATTTATTTTAGTTATATAACTAAAATTTAGTTTGATTTTTTTTTGAACCAGTACAAAAACACATATTATAATAATTTTTCATAAGTTCTTAGAAATTCTTATTTGAAAACCTCATCTCATTCTCTCTTTTCACATTCTATTATTTATCATTTAAATTTTTTTTTTAGGAACCTCTATGAAAAACTACCATTGGAGATACTCTAAATTTTTTTCTCAATATTATCTTGTGTTATCATAACAATCTTAGATTTATATAATATTCTTGAGACCAGTGAGAATAAAACCCTATAAAAAACTTTAAATTATGAAGATCTGCCAATTATCCCTTGAATCCTGGATACATATACAAACAATCAACGATATTAATTCTTGTCCGTAGGTAATCATTAGTAAAACTTAGTAATAGTATGACTTATAATTGTATGATATATCAATAATGAAACTAAATCATGTTAAAAATAAAAGAAAAAATTGTTTCTCAGTCTTGCGTAATCTCTCTAACTCAAATTATGATTAGTTTATTTCGAAAAAGCCATTCTAAACAATTATATAACATGGAACTAGGGATGCAAAACTACATCATCAGCGTTTATAAATGGATATAAGAGAATATGAACATGTCATTGTGCATGTCGCTCAGATTAAGTTAGGCGAACTATATACATAATATATGCTTAAAACTGATCCACTTAACCAAGAATATATCGCATTAAACAATTTATATGTTTTCTTACACAAAAAAAAAAAAGATTTGTAACGAAAATTGAAAATTGTAGAGCAAGTACACATTGGTTACTTGAAAATTTAAAGGTTTAATACATGTTTCATGTTTACTAATAATTAATCACCCAATGGTGCTGAAACAAACTATTCATCCAATAAAACCTAAAAATTTCAAAGACAGATAGAAAATTTTAATATTTAGGCCAATCTGGCTTAAAGTTTTACATCTAAAAACTAATAACTTTCAATGCATTAATTAGACTTAGTCCTCCATTGTGAGTTATCAAAAAACCATGAATTTTCAATATATTATATGTTTTCTTCTTCTTTTTTGTACAACATTCACTATATGTTATTGCGGTTTCTTATTTGGTCTGATTGTTTTCAAAATTCATCATAAAAAATAATACTCCCAAATGTGTAGTAAATTAATTTCTCATCTATGATTACTACAAACATGGAAAACAAGGGTTTCGTGGTGTAGTTGGTTATCACGTCAGTCTAACACACTGTTTGGCAAAAAAAAAAAAAAAATACAAACATGGAAAACGAATAAAAAAATAATCAAACATAAATGGGTATGGTAGACCCATTAGATATATCATATATGCATTAAAAGTAAACTTTCCAAAAAAAAACCTTAGGCCCAATGACAGTCCAAAAACGCTTCCAAGATAAAGTTAAAAGAATGTGTGGCTGCTGGGATTCGAGCCCAGGTCTCCACGGCCACAACGTGGAATTCTCACCACTAAACTACAGCCACATTTTGATGAAAACTTGAAACAAAAGTTATAAGAACTAATAGTCTTTATTTATGGGTCATGGCACGTGACCGGACCGGACCGGACCCTTCCTCCTAAAATCTTTAAAAGGCTGGGTGCTAAAAATCAACAAAACGCAGCGTTTTAGGGTCCACAGTGTTCGTTTCTGTGTTCTATTGCTTCCTTCTCTTTCTATCCAGTGCGTTTCTCCACAAAAAAAAATCCTTGGCCTTCTGCCGAATTTTTTTGTTTGCACAACAACACTAATAACTGAATAAGCCATAGCAAGCGGAGCTTCACAAGATTGAAAGTTTCTGCTTCATCGGTTTTTGATCCTCCTATAATCCACAAAACCTAATTGACTTTCTGGGAATCTGGATTCTTCCTCCACATCAAACTGTCTCTTCCTCATCCTTCTGAATCCAAACGAAGCTGAACCTTTCGTCGACTCACTATCCGCCGCCTTTTATCTAACATAGAACACTTCAAGAGGTTCGACAAAATCTATTTATCAATTTTTTTGAGGGATTTTTAAAGTTATTTTGCCTGAGGAATTGTTGCTGGCATTGTGTACATGTGCTGCGGTCGATTTTAATCCCGTGTTGCAATATTTGGTTGAATTTGTGTTTGGATTATTGGTGTTCAGAGATCGGCCAATTTAAATATAGGGTTTTTGATTTTCTCGATGTTGCAGATACAATGTGTTATGGGTTTGGAGTTTCTTTATCTCTGTCGAAGACTGTTTCTTTTGCTTTGTGATCGTAGTTCTCCTTGGATCACTGCGCATCGCGGAGGTTCACTTTCTAAGCTCTGTTATTTATTGAAAGGTAACTTGCATTTGATTGGATGTAGATTTGTTGAAAGTACTAGCCAAATTCTTATAAACGTTGTTCATGAAAAGTTTTGGCATGTAATTTATATATGTTGTGGGAAAAAGTGTATTTGTTGGTTCGCAGGACTTCTTATGAAAACTTAGATGTATTAATTAGGATTTAGGATAGTTTGGAAGTCTATTCATTTGGATTTAGTGATCTTGGATGCTTGAGTTATGTAGTTTTAAGTCCCTTCTGGTGCCATACTGATCCTTTTGATAGACAAAGATGGAAATTAAACATTAGTATAATGATAGAGTAGACAGATTAGCAGGCACTAGTACAAGGACAGATTAGATATATTTAAGTATAAGTACAAGGATGATATTTTTTTTTTTTGTCACCTACGCTTCTTAAACTAATTCAAAATAGGCCCGGCATTTCGGTTTTCTTGTGGAATTCTGAAATCCGACAAGTTAGACTTACAAGCGAAAACTCTGGACCATAGCCCTTTTAGAAAGGGTGTCGGAAACTACATTATCGTGTAGTGTTTTAGATAGTTTTCAAAGAATTAAATAGGAACCACTTGGCTAAGGATGCTTTAGTATACTTATAGTTTAGAGATGCATTGGTTTCGACATTCTGCAATGCCTCTAGGTCTCCGATGTTGTCCTACTAGAATTTTCCAGAGAGTAGAACTAACAGAAAATCACAAATCTTACTTTCAGTTCTCTTATTGGATGGAAATATTATATTTTCGTGTTGTTTTTTGTCTGTCGTTCGTTTCATGTTCTAGCTGTTCTCTGCACGTTGATAACTGACGTTAATATCTGGAAAATTGACAGGATCTAATGGCTCTTAGGAAAAATACTCCGAAAGCCGATTCAGTCTCTCTCTCTATGAAACCTTTGAATTTATCCAGAAAATTGCCAGGGAATGTGCAGATTGCAGATCCAGATATTGGTCAAAATGTTTTGCCTAACATCGACTTGGACATGCGGGAAGTTTACTTTTTGATGCTCCACTTACTTTCCTCTGGGCCATGCCAGAGAACTTATTCGCTGTTGCGACATGAACTTCTTGAACATGAGCTTCTTCCTAGAAGATATCATGCTTGGTACTCAAGGAGTGGATTGCCTAGTGGGGATGAGAATGATGATGGAAACTCCTTTCCTTTAAACTATGCTGAGTTGGCTAAGAGGTAACTAGTGAGTTTCTCTCACTGATTGCCTCTGGGTATTTTATATAATTTTATGTGAAGAAGTTAATCATTGGTCATTCATTTCTCCCAAATGTATATTTTTTTTATTATCTGTTAATGACTCGTATTTGATTTCTTCCCACCAGAGATTTTTACGTGTTTCATTGAATTTTATGTACACTCTCAGGTATTCTCACGTAAAGAAAGATCACTTGGTAGAGCTTCTGAAGCAATTGGTCTTTGTTTCAAGTAGGCCTACTCCCTCACGAGGTCTCGGTGATGGAAATGGAAATAAACTGACTGCAGCTGGTGTCCCAACACTTTTAGGGAATGGCTCGTTCTCCCTTTTGAGCTGTAGGTGAATTCTAAAATTTATTTTTCGTATTGGCGAGTCTAGTGTTGTCTTTTGTGCTCAATGTAGACACAAACTCTATCACATGCGCAGACACACACACACGCACATATTTTTGCATACATGTATAAACAAAAATTATAATCAACCAATTTCTTTTAGAATTTACTTGGGACTTAATTATGCATTTACTTAGTTCTCTTTCAAAATCTTGGTTAGCTAAAGCTGCCTCGTTTGGTTTTGCAGATGCCAAGGACATAGCTGGAAGTGATCTCAAACCACCACCTATTGGCATGCGTTGGCCTCATATGCGTGCTGATCAGGTGCGTGGTTTAAGTTTGAGAGAAATTGGTGGTGGTTTTGCCAGACATCATCGAGCCCCATCAATTCGTGCAGCATGTTATGCCATTGCAAAACCATCTACAATGGTACAAAAGATGCAGAACATCAAGAGGCTACGTGGACACAGAAATGCTGTGTACTGTGGTTAGTTATTTACTTGTTTAGGGGTGAATCTTAATATCATGTTTCTTTTTCAAATATTATACTAATCATTTGGATCAACTGGATACCTGGACCTATATGAATATGCTGCAGCTATATTTGACCGCTCAGGAAGGTATGTAATCACTGGTTCAGATGATCGCCTTGTAAAAGTATGGTCAATGGATACTGCATACTGCCTGGCCAGCTGTCGGGGGCATGAAGTGAGTTCCAAGTACTCTTTGAATTTACTATAATCTTGTTACTGTATTTTTAGGTGGTGTTTAAAATTTGTGTTTCTGGTGCATATGCAAGGGTGACATAACTGATCTTGCTGTGAGTTCAAACAACACTTTCATAGCATCTGCATCAAATGATTGTGTGATCCGCGTTGTAAGTTTCTTGTATCGTCCTCTGTATATGTTTTCACTATGACTTCCATACATTAGCCTCCTTGATGAGTTCACCATCTGGATTTTTCTAGTGGCGATTGCCAGATGGCTTACCAGTTTCGGTACTTCGTGGACATACTGGAGCTGTTACTGCTATTGCATTTAGTCCCAGACCTGGATCCCCATACCAGCTTCTTTCGTAAGAATTGTTCTCAAATTGTTCTTTTTGCATCATATATGCTATCTGTGGCATTCTTTTTCCTCTTTTATTTGACGAATAATCGAGAAATCATTATGTTTCGTCAATTGTTTTCGTTTGGTTGACACCATGCTATTCACTTTGTGGATTTTCAGTTTATTGCATATGTGGTATGACTTTGAAATTTTGAAAATTAACCTTAAGCTGGAAAGTTAAATGCATTCCGATTCATTCTCTCATTCAGATGGAATTTATGATGTTGAGTTATTATTGAGCTATGAAATCTATCTTTACTATTTCATTACAAGTGTCTTTATGTTGTCTTGAGATTATATTTGGGTGTCTGGAAACTGTGTTTTATTCTCTGTGGCATTTTTCTAAGCTGCTCGAGCCGTTTGTTAAATCTCTGCAGATCGTCGGATGATGGTACATGTAGGATATGGGATGCTCGGGGTGCCCAATTTGCGCCACGGATATATGTTCCTAGGCCACCTAGTCCTGATGGTGATTGCTCGAGCTCCTAGTTAATTGAGTTTGCTATGATCTACGAGAATCTGTAGGACTGACTATGGAAACTTATTGCAGGAAAGAACAATGGCCATTCTTCTAGTAATGCTCAGCAGAGTCACCAAATCTTTTGCTGCGCGTTCAATGCCAGTGGATCTGTATTTGTCACTGGCAGCTCTGACACTCTTGCTAGAGTATACTCGGTACTTATAAACGTTTTCCTGACTGTATCTTGATTTGAGTTAAAATTGGCCAATCCACATTTACTTCTGCCAAATTTTATAGCGTACAAAAGGTGTTTACTTGGTCACAGGTTTGGAGTGCTAATAGGATCAATAATGATGATTTAGACCAGCCAAATCATGAGATGGATGTTCTGGCTGGACATGAGAATGATGTTAACTATGTTCAGTTCAGGTTAGCCATTCACGTTTGAAATTACATTTCGTATGGGATTCTAATTGCTTAATTCTGGTCATTTGCTGTGGTGCTTTCCAGTGGCTGTGCTGCAGGATCAAAATTTGCCGTAACTGAATACTCAAAAGACGATAGTGTTCCAAAATTTAAGAATTCCTGGTGTGTGCTCTCTGCTGCAAGTAGAGAATCTTGCAGTTACTGTTAATATTTACCTTTTCTATGTTTTTTTGTGTTTGACATTCAGTAACACATGTGTTTTCTAGGTTCTGTCATGATAGCATAGTTACATGCTCTCGTGATGGTAGTGCAATCATTTGGATCCCAAGATCACGGAGATCACATGTAACATTCAGTTTCACCTAATTCATTACATTTTCATCGGAGCAGAAACCCAGATCTTTATTTATGTCTTTCAGGGAAAAAGCGGTAGATGGACACGAGCATATCATCTCAAGGTTCCACCTCCGCCCATGCCTCCTCAACCTCCTAGAGGCGGGCCGCGTCAAAGGATCCTGCCTACTCCCCGTGGGGTTAACATGATTGCTTGGAGTCTGGATAATCGTTTTGTCCTTGCGGCAATCATGGGTAACATATTTTGACACTCTTGATGGTTAAGAGTTTATCCAGGCCGATTTCTTATAGCGCTCTACTCTTGCTAACTAGAACCACTTTCTATGTTAAAGATTGTAGAATATGCGTGTGGAATGCCTCTGATGGTAGCTTGGTACATTCTTTGACTGGCCATACAGCATCAGTGAGTACTTGATCCCTTTTGTATGTTTCTATTCCTGTCATGGATTTGGTTGACTATCTTAAGATAGTTTTCGGAATTGCTAAAACTTTTGATCTCTGTCGTTAAAGCAAGGGGAAAAAGTTAGAATTCGCGGCCCACGCCTATAAAATTAACACAAAATCATACTTCGTCTAAGATTTTACACTATTGTGAAACCACTCTTAACTCTGTCTAATGCCATTTATGCTGTATTATATTGCTGGTTCCTGTTTCAGTTTTCAGGCATGATTTCCTCTTAGTACCTTGTATTACTGTTATCAACATGTTCTACTCATTGTTTGTAGACATATGTTATGGACGTCCATCCTTTCAATCCTCGCATAGCTATGAGTGCTGGCTATGATGGAAAAACAATAGTGTGGGATGTAAGTTTTACTTCTCTGCTGTCTAATCGCGTCTTTTTCATATCTAATTAAGCTTTTATTCTCTTCTCCCTAGATATGGGAAGGCATACCTATCCAAATATACGAGATTTCACACTTCAAGTTGGTCGATGGGAAGTTTTCACCGTAAGACAATAGTTTTGTTCTGTACTCGTTATGCTCCTACTACATCTGATTGCTAATCTCTATCTTCATAATGTAGGGATGGAACGTCAATTATACTTTCAGATGATGTGGGCCAACTCTACGTATTAAGCACAGGCCAAGGGGATTCTCAAAAGGATGCTAAATACGATCAGGTACCTATATAACTTCAATTGCGGAAGAAGCTTTGTTACTGTACTTCTAATGACTACATATCTGGTAGATACCGTACAGAAATCGACATATCTCCTAGTTCTGTTACTCGGAAAGAACAAAAAACTCTTTTTTGGATCAAAATATTCATAATCCATATTAAACGTTAAAGGTCTCTTACAAACCAAGATAATAAATATAGGACACTTATTTCTTAACATCCATAAATTCCTACTAAATATTATAGAAATATCTTAATTCCTGTTGCGCCATGACACCTACATTATCAATATCTAACAAATGGAATTTCATTATAATTTCTCCTGTGCATCTTGCAGTTCTTCCTGGGGGATTATCGGCCATTAATTCAGGACCTGTATGGTAATGTCCTTGACCAGGTAAATGGCTCATTTTTTTGGCCTTCTAGTGATTCTACTTGTAAAATAGATAAATCATTCTCATATACATGTAATTCCGCTTGTTATGCGCATTGTGTAATCACTGATAGGCTTTTGGCAACTTTAATTCAGGAATCGCAGCTTCCACCTTATCGCCGAAATATGGAGGATCCTCTTTGTGATTCAGGTTTTACTTTCTTTTACTATGGTTACAAGTGCTTTGTGGATTCTTCTACTCAGGATGGGCATATTATTCACTCTGTATCATTCTGAATTCTAGCGATGATGCCATATGAAGAGCCATATCAGACAATGTTTCAGAAACGGCGACTTGGCGCCTTAGGAAAAGAATGGCGACCATCTGCTTTAAAGCTTGCTATAGGGCCAGATATCACTTTAGATCATGATTACCAAATGCCACCTATGGCTGATCTAGACTTAGCTGAACCGTTGCCAGAATTTGTAGATGTAATGGAGTGGGAACCAGAAGTCGATATCTTAAGCGATGAAAATGACTCTGAATACAATGTGCCAGAAGAGTATTCGTCTGGAAAAGAGCAAGAATGTTTAAATTCTTCAACCTCTGCTGAGTCAGCTTCCAGTTCTAGTGAAAACGATGAGGATGGTGATCATCAGAATAGCCTTAGAAGATCCAAAAGGAAAAATCACAAGACAGGAGTGAGTATTTTGTAATATTGCTTTGATCTTGTGCCTAAATATGCTGCTTATCCCTTTTTACCTCTTTACCAGGCTGGGATCATGACTTCTTCGGGTAGGCGTGTTAAAAAGAGAAACTTTGATGAGCTTGAAGGAGCTACAAACAAGAACAAACGTACCAGGAAATCTAGGAGTGGTCGTAAAGAATCGAAGAGGAAATCCTCAAAATCTAAATCGTCAAGACCTAGGCGAGCGGCTGCACAAAATGCCCTCTCTTGGTTTTCTAAGATTACAGGTACATCTAAAGATGCAGAAGAGGAGGATGTCTCTGAATTGAGTGGGTCATCAGAAAGTGAATCGACATCACAAGACTCCAGCACTGGGGATAGTGAACTTGATGTAGCTTTGTTAAATGGCCATGGAAAGCTATCAAAGGGGAAAAATATTCTCGTATGTGATTCAGACGATGGGGCTCAACAGTGTGATAATAGAGAAACTCATCCTGCTGAACGGAGGAGATTGGTTCTTAGGTTTCCTGTTAAGAATTCCGATACGCTTACCTTGCTGGAGAACCTACCTGGAACATCTTCTCATGTTCCAACTCCAACTTCAGGGAATGGCTTTGCTGAAGATTCAAGGGTTCCTGGGAACCTTGAATACACAACTCAATTTGAAGGGTTAGATGCAAGTAAAGTCAAATGGGGAATGGTTAAGGCTCGTACATCAAAGCGAATGAAAGGTGAAGCAATGTCGTCGCATGGACTTATGGGCGCTGAACCAGAGGGAAAAGAAAATAATGTTAACGAAGATGCAAATCACCATGATAATGGTGTTACAGCACCTAGTTGTTTGGAATTAGGAACAGATATAGATGGCATTGCAGTTGACACTAACACGGTGATTTCTAATGGTTTGCCAAATGGTGAGAAACGATTGGATGGGTTGCCAAGTCGAGTGGCTGATGACGGTACCTCTAACTGTTTTCAGGATGTAACCGGTCACCTGAATGATTTAAAAGATAGCCTTCCACCTCTCTCTAGGACGTTGAGGATACGCTCCAAGAGGGTTTCAAGGGCTCCTGATACATCTTTGAAGCAAGAAGTAAAATCTTCATCAATAAATGAGGAGACTGGTGGCTCTGATGCATTAAACGATGATACCGCAGACACTAGATGTGGTTTGGCTCTGGGCTGTCAAAAGGATGGTGTGGTTGGAACAGAGCTATCTCTGAGTAATGATTGTGTGCATGAATCAAATCCGCTGATCAGTGATTCTGTCTCAATTGCTAATGATGTTCGTGTGTCACATCCTAAACGGATGTTTGATAATGTCTATAAACGACGAAAGTCACGAAAGCATATGAATAACTCAGACGGGGGTTCTTGTAGCCAGGAGCAGAGTAGTGGCGCTAATTCCCATGAAGGTGTCCCTAATGGGTTCCATGATACCGAGTCGAATGGATTGGAGAAGTCGGAAGGCAGTTTGACACACATCCGAGATAAACTAAATGATTCACGTGGAAACCAAAACTCTCAAGAAGAATGGAAATCAACTTCTGGGGCAACACTTCGGTTGAGATCCACAAGGAATAGAAGGTCTACTTATCCCTTTAGTGAAACTAAACCTGTTGAAACAAAGAAGCCTCAGCAATCAATAGAAAAGGTATCGTGGCTGACTTTATCGACACATGAAAAGGGTTCTCGTTATATTCCACAAAAGGGTGATGAAGTTGCGTATTTGCGACAGGTAAATGTTTGTGGTGATCGTATCTGTTTTCTAGTTTATTCAACCTCTAGTATCATTTTTTTTTACCTACGGCTGTTACTCGTATCTTTCAGGGGCATCAAGAATACTTAAACTTCAGCTCCCTGAGGGAAGTGGCACCATGGACTTCAATAAAGGGAGGACATATGAAGGCGGTAGAAATTTGTAAAGTCGAAAGTCTTGAATATGCAACACTTCCTGGTTCTGGGGATAGCTGCTGCAAAATGATACTTAAAGTCATCGATCCTAACTCCGAAGTGTTCAACAAAACTTATAAACTTACATTGCCTGAAGTGGTGACCTTTCCAGATTTTCTTGTGGAAAGAAGTCGGTATGAAGCAGCAATACAGAGGAACTGGACTTTCAGGGATAAGTGTAAGGTTTGGTGGAGAGACGAAGGCGAAGAAGATGGTAGTTGGTGGGAAGGACGGATTCTAGCTGTGAAAGCCAAATCACCTGAATTTCCTAATAGTCCGTGGGAGAGGTACACAGTTAAATACAAGAGTGATCCGACTGAAACACATCTTCACAGTCCCTGGGAGCTTTTTGATGCTGATACCAAGTGGGAGCAGCCTCACATTGATGATGAGGAACGAAACCGTCTGCTCTTGGCCTTAACAAAGTTAGAGACTTCAGATAAAAGAACCAAGGTTTGTTATTCTAATCAAATGTAATATTCCTAGCCACAAGTTATAACTTCACCTGATGAGCTTAGGCTACTCTAAAGCTAAGTGGATTAGGAGGAGACAAAGACAACACTATCTAAGAACAGAACAATATGACATAATCTCTGACTAATTCGTTTCAGGATTCTTATGGCCTCCAAAAACTGAAGCAGACCGTGGGAAGCTCCAGCTACACCAACAGGTACAGTTTCTTCAACGCTGGAAGAGGATTTTGATGGAGATGAAGCTGACATGGTTTTGTTATATGGATTCATCTGCAGGTTCCCAGTTCCATTGTCTTTTGAAGTAATCAGATCAAGGCTTGAGAATAACTATTACCGGAGTGTGGAAGCATTAAGGCACGACGTAGAAGTTATGTTGTCCAATGCAGAAACTTACTTTGGTCGAAATAAAAGCGTAGCTGCCAAAATCTCACATCTCTCTAACTGGTTCGACCGGACGCTACCTTCTTTGTAGCATTTCTTCCCGTAGCAGTAGTGCGTATGTAGATAAAATATTTTCTTTTCTTTTTTTATTTCTCATGTTCCCAAATTATTTTTTTAGTTAGGTTTCTGCAATTTTTCAACAACTCTAGTTCTAATGAACTAAGAGAATTTTAGGAGTTGCTTTTTATTTATTTTCAGGTTAGAGAATGTAGGTTTAGGGTTAGTTGGAGAGTATCTTTTTCAATGTAAAGTAAATAGAGATTGAGGATGTCAAAAACATTTGATGCTGTGGAAAACAGAGAAGCATCTTTCATAAAAAGCACAATCCAAAACCCAATTTAAGAATAATTCTGTTAGCTGCTTAATAGTACATTTGATGTTTATTTTTATGAATACCGTCTAAGTTCTGGATTTTCGGTTCATAAGAGCATCCTCAATGGTAAGATACTCTACTTGGGGTTCTTATCAATTTAATATTATTATTTTTAAGTTGATTTAATTTGATAAATAAAATTTAATTTTAAAAAGGAATTTAACCAATCAAATTAAGACACATGTGTTATGGGTATCTAATAAAAAAACTTGGGGTTCTTATTTAAGAAACTTGAGGTTCTTCATAAGAACCTCTTCTCATTCTCTCATACTTTTTTCTATTTTTTCTTTATTTTAAGTTAAGAAACTCTCTTAGATACCCACCATTGCAAATGCTCTAATATTTAATAAATTCCTTAATTTGGAATCAAATAATGTTGGTGTTATATTAATGGGTGACAGTTTGATGATACTAATTAACAGCTGAGTCCTCTCTGTTGGAGTCGGTTTTAGCACCCCTCCAAATGGCCCATTCATATAATAAGATCGGCCCGAAATAGAAGACATTTATTATGGATAATTACTATGTCGATGAATATAAATGGCAATCTTCTAAGATAATCACACTTTAAGAAAATATATATTTCTTTTTAAGAAATATGACTTTTTATGCCGGCCTAAAACTCTATATAAGAGAAAGAGTGCATTCAGGCTAAAGATACATCGAATATCGAATATCAGGGGGAAAAAGATGATATAAAAAAGACAGAGAGAAAGATCTAGAAAAATATGGACAACTCTGGAAGCCGACCTAAATCTCGACATGAGAGGATGAGGGTATTCAGGCTACAAGAGATCGATCTATAGACGACTCTGTAAGCCGACCTAAACCTCGACATGAGAGAATGAGGGTATTCAGGCTAAAGGAGATCGAAACATACACAAAATAAGGAACTACGAATGGCTTGATCCCTTTCCGAAGGGTACATAGGCAGCCTTTTACAAGGTTCAGCTATAAAACCTAATTACCTTTATTCTGATTCACCGGAACGCCAATTTTACCCTAATTTCATCATCTCCGCCGAGCTAGATTAAGAGACTTTGAAGAATCCCTAATTTAAACCCTAAAATTCTTGCTATCTTCGGATATGCAGAATTGAGATCTTACAATTGGCGCCGACTGTGGGGAGGACTTACTGTTGGAGTCGGTTTTAGCACCCCTCAAAATGGCCCATTCAGTTAATAGGATCGGCCCGAAATAGAAGGCATTTATTATGGATAATTACGATGTCGATTACGATAAATGACAATCTTCGAAGATAATCACAAAAGGAAAATATATATTTTCTTTTGTGGAAAATATCTATTTCTTTTTAAGAAATATGACTTTTTATGCCGGCTTATAACTCTATATAAGAGAAAGAGGGCATTCAGGCTAAGGGACATGAGAAATAGAGAAAAAGAGAAACAACTCCGAAAGTCGACCTAAATCTCTACATGAGAGGATGAGGGTATTCAGGCTACAAGAGATCGATCTATAGACGACTCTGTAAGCCGACCTAAACTTCGACATGAGAGAATGAGGGTATTCAGGCTAAAGGAGATCGAAACACACACAATACAATAAGTCGCTAAGAGACGACTTAACTCTTTCGAGGAACTACGAACGGCTTGATCCCTTTCCGAAGGGTACGTAGGTAGACTTTTACAAGGTTCAGCTATAAAACCTAATTCCCCTTATTCTGATTCACCGGGACGCCAATTTAGCCATAATTTCATCATCTCCACCGAGCTATGTTAAAAGACTTTGAAGAATCCTTTAAGAAAAACCCAAAAACTCTTTCTATCTTCGGATAGGCGAGTTGAGATCTTACAATTGGCCCCGACTGTGGGGATTTCTTCAAAAAAAATTCATAAATCATGCTCGATGATAACACCGCAATAACGTGTTCGACGACGTCTCCCTTGCCCAACCTCATTCGTTCTACCAAAATAATTCAAGGCTCGTACCCACGCATCACGTCTCGTCTCTACAACCGACGTATCTAATTGCTTTCATTGCCTCCACTCAACCCAAAAGGCAAAGAAGCAAAAGAACAGTTCGCTCAAATCAAAAGCGAAGCATCCATGACCCACCCTTATGCTATCCAAGGAAGAAGAACGACACAACCTTGCTTTGACAATGAACAAGTATATGCCGCCTTCGCAGACCCAACATCAAAGAATCAAAGAATCATGCCGAGCTTATCTGCTCATCATAGACCCATAAGAAGGTCTGAAGCTCTTAGGCAATCCACCACACTCTCATCACGACAAACACGTTAGATCGTCACTATTCGTCATAACAAGATCCTCCGTCACGGCCGCAATCTTTCAAGATAAGTATTTAAATTCAATATTTACAATGAAATTAACGCTTGCCTTCATCATACTTGATCACTTTGTGCAAAGACCTCGTTTAAAGTAAATTTTGTTAGTATCATCACATTGTTTGTTACTTAGGCACATGTCTTAAGAGTTAAGACCTTGTAGTTTCGTCATTATTAATTAATTATCTCGGCTTTAGCTTAAAGCTTCATATAAAATAGTTGTTTCATTTAAGGAATTTCTTATGACAGTAGTTTGTCATTACTCGTTCGATTGGAAAATCCACTCATGCATTAATACACTAATCAACATGTGTACATATCAATTATACGATGTTCCTACGATTAAATCAAAATACGATTTAACCTTTCTTATTTTATGATGCTTCTGAAACAGGAAGTTTTAACCAAGAAACACATATATTTGGCGTCTATGTTCCTCGACTTTCCGACGTTCATAAATTGGGCTTGGATTCATTAGTTTGTGCATAGTCATCTCCCACATACGCTTTCAAAACGAAGTCACACTATTAAAGATTTTTAGCGTGACTTGAAGCTGTTACCGGGTCACGCTATCATCGTCACCAGACTTTGAACTTGTCTCCACCGAGATTGAACCAGTGCCCGAACTCGATAATGTGTTCAAACTATCTACAAGCACGTGCTCCCATCTTGAATAAAAAATATCAAAATAGCAAGAGCACAACGGCATCGAGATCAAAGAGTCGGATCAGAATCCAAAGCAAAGCAAAATAATGTGAAGGAAAGAGAAAATCCCAAGATGGGTCTTTTGCGAGCATTGTTCTGGTACTCACAAAGTAACATAGATCATATAAAAGGTGTATAGTCATACAATACACATCAAAGAGGCTATAGGAGCAATCACAATTGTTAGCCGAGTCGAAACAAAGCCACAACCATAGTTACTTCCTGGACAAGAAATCCTTGCAAAACCTGCGATCTGAACCAGTGCTCATGAGCTCAAGACCCGATTCCTCGCCGTCATTGAAGTTTCCCAGTATCAACAAAAAAAAGCCGAGCATCACATTCGCAAATCACTTTGAAGCCAAGATCTATTCTCTATACTCCGACGTGTTCTTTACGAAGATAAGTATTTTATTTTTCGTTATATTACTACATTGCTGCATATACTCTATTCATCATGATTGACTCTTGACACACACTGCTTAGTAGCTGCAATTCACGATAAGTCAAGTATTACTCATTATTCTTTGCATACTTGAATACACAAACTTAACTTGGTACTGACGTTACAACTCGTTCGAACGTATATTTGACGCAATCTAATCCTTGCCTCTGTTTTTTCCGAGGAATAAACCCTCCCAAGACCAAGGCAAAAACTGGAGATTCATCACAATCGCATCAAAACTACAACTACACGAAGATCATCAACGTCTCAAGCTCATACACAAAAGCTAATCCAAATAACTCGTTATCTCGCCGACAGTGAATCACTCTCGGCCCGTCATCCTAATCAAGATAAGTTCTCTAAACTGGCTCGCGTTTGTTATCATTATATATGCTCAATCATAACGTATATGCTCAACGTAGTTATATGCGCTTGTTAGTTTTTCAAAATTATTCAGTTAAGCTCATCAAATATCCGACAACTCACCGACGTAATCACTAATCAACCGCCAAAACATTGAACCATTAAGTTGGCCAAGTAAGTCTTTCATTTTTATTCTATCTAATTAACTTTATGCCGAGTCTAATATTATTTTAACTCTCTAAGCCGAGTTCTCACTCGCAAACCAAAGCCGAGCTTTTTAGTTTGCAAAAGACGGGTCTAAGAAACTCGCAGAAAGCCGAGCTCCTTAGTTCGCAAAAGTCGGGTCTAAAAACTCGCAGAAAGCCGAACTCATTAGTTCGCAAAAGTCGGGTCTAAAAGAACTCGCAGAAAGTCGAGTCTAAAAGAACTCGCAGAAAGCCGAATCTAAAAGAACTCGCACTAGCATTATTTTTTTATTTTGCTTTAGGTGCCAACAATGGCGGAGCTAAATTTTTTTCTTATAGGGACACATATAATATTATTTAAAATAAATAAATATATTAATTTATTAAAAATTATATCCAAATAATTGTATATTCTTAAATTTATCTAGAACAATAATAAATAATAAAAATGCATAGCTTTTTAAATTTTTATAGTAATCACAATTGTAAGAGAATAATACTTGGTTAACCTCCTCTTTTTTAACCAATCAAATGATTACACATAATTAAAAATAAAAAAGTTTTAAAACAAATGAAAAAACAAAAACGAAAATAAAGGGAAAATATGTTTTATTTTAGACAAATAATTAAAAATAAAATAAATGAATTTATAAAAAAAAAAACTAAAACTTAAATTTTAAGTTCTAAACCCAAAAATTTAAACCCTAAACCCTAAACCATAATTTAAAAACCTAAAAAAAAATTAAAACTAAACCCTAATCCCTAAATCCACCATGTAAATTTTAAGAAAATAAAAACCTAAACCCTAATTTAAAACCTAAAACAAATTAAAATGAAAACTAAACCCTGATCCCTAAACCCTAAACCCCAAATGACTTAAACCCTAAACTCTAAACCCTAAACCTTAAACCTCAAAGGACCCCTAACCCCTAAACTATAAATCCCAAAAGGCTTAAACCCTAATCCTTAAACCCTCAAGGGCTTAAATCATATACCTTAATCCATAAACCTTAAACTCCAATTTGTAAACTATAAAAATATATATAGATATTGATATATATTATTATCTATTTTTATAAAATATTTGAATGTATTTAATTACTTAATTTTAATTTTGTAATTTTATTTAAAGATAATATTACATAGTATATTTTTATTGGCTAAAAAAGAAAAGGGTGAACAAATGAGTTCATCTCTAGGGTTGAACTCAAGTATTTTTCATTGTAGAATTGTATTTTTAATGCATAAAAGTTGTTTATTTTTTATGGTTTAAGTTTTTTTCTGTATTTTATATGATATATGGTCTTTTACTCTAATTTTATTTTGTTTTATGATTTTTTTAATCAAATAGTAGAAATAAGAAGAAAAAAAATTAACCATATGGCAAGAAAAGTAACATATATATATTGACATTAATGAAACGGTTTTCATACTAATAATGAAATATTTATAATAAAAAAACTAATAAGAAAAAGACGTAGAAATCAAATTTGATACAGGGCAATGACAATTAATCAACAGAGGCAATACCTAAAGAAATCAACAAGTTATAGTGGACCGGCACTGCCTCCAGAACGCAGCTCATTCAACATCCTCGAGATAGAGTCGATCGCGTCCGTCAATTCTTGAGGATTCGTCGATTTGAAAAGACTCTCCCACCACATCTCTAACCCTAGTTCCTTGCGAGCCATACATATACCAATATCTTCCTCCCTCGTCTCTTCAGGAACAGGAGCAGGACGCTGTCCCGACAGGTAAGCAGACACGAGAGAATCTACGGACGAGTGACCGAAGGAGTAGAAAGAGACGTTGGATTGCTCAGAAGGAGGAGTGGCTAAGATGGCTATTTGTGCGCCGGTGAGAAGACAGAGCTCCGAGGCTTTGCTGTGAAGTCCGTAAGTACGTTTGGTGAAAGCAGTCGCGAGATAGTTTCTGTTGGTGATCTTTTCCATCGTAGCCTTTTTCTTAGTGCCTCCGCTTTTCACCATTCTCGTTGTCTGAGAGAGAGATCAAGTAATTAATAAGAGAGAGGCTTTGTGCAGAGTAATTTATTTTGCGTGTGGAGAAAGCAAAAGTGAATGATCGATGGCCTCTCCTCCCTCTGTTTATATAGGCTCTGGTTTACTCACCGACATTCGAAACCAAACAAATTTTAACTTCAACTTCTTCGGTTTACATAATTTACTAAACCGATTAAATCATAGCTAAATCGATCCTAATCAGATTTACATTAAACCATATCTAAGTCGATCCTACTCAGATTTCACAACTGTCAGTCAAATTATTTCACACAAACGTGTATAATATTTGATTTGGGAATCAATATAGGATTTGCAAATCTTTACAAAGTTTAGTGATTTCTAAACTTTAATTTCTTAATTTTAATTAGTTAAAACCCAATTTTGTCGTTGTAACCCTGATCAAACCGATTTCGGTTTACTTTAACCAAATTATATATTAAGCTTTAAGTCAAAACAAAGCGAGCGAATTACTAAACGGTTTAAACCATAGCTCAGTCGATCCTAGGCGTGGGCAAAAAAACCGGACCCAAAATACCGAACCAAACCCGAACCGAAAAAAGGAACTGAACCCAAATCCGAACAGATAAAATATTTGAATGGTTCCTAAACTTTTATACCCGAAAAACCGAAACCAAACCCGACCCGAACCAAGAATCGAATGGGTATCCGAAATATCCGAACTACAGTTATATATTCAAAATATTAATTATATTTAGACTTAATATAACATAGTTATCTAAAATCATAATTACAAACCCAAATATATTAGTTAGTTTAGACTAGAATAGTTAAAATACTCAAAATAAACGAAATATACAAAAAAAATTTGCTATATTTATCTAAATTTAACGATTTTTTTGTTCAAATTAACTAATTTTATTTTTGTTTTATGATTTTCCGGATACCCGAACCCGAACCGAACCCGAATGGAACCGAACCGAAATTATAAAATATCCGAATGGGTCTTATTTGCATGAACCCAAAAACCCGAAAACCCGAAAGATCCTAACCGAACATGAATGGGTACCCGAACGCCCAAGCCTAGTCGATCCAAATCAGATTTTATACTGCGAGTCATTCAAATACTTATATATATATGGGTTAAACTTAAGGGGTGAATTGCACAGAGTATATCTTTTTTAATATTTTTAATACAATCTTATACATTTTCAAAAGTCTTTGCATTTATGTATTTTTTTGTAGGATTCACGCGTAAAACGACAATTTTACCCTCACCGAAAACTATTAACTCTTTTTTTATTATTTTTTTCTTTTTCTTTTCATTCTCTTTCTTACATTGACATTTTCACCCCTTATTTTTTGAACGGTGTATAGGATCCAATATGTGAGGTTTCCGGCCATTTAAATCACCGGAATGAAGAGATAATTGATCACTCTACCGGAATTCCAAAAAAAAAAAAATTCAGACTTAAGAAAAAAATTACGAATGTATAGTTTAGAGTAGATGTCCACAATATTCATCCACATGGATACTACCACATATCCATATTGTCCATCATAAGCGTTTAGCATGTGATATAAATCATGGTAGTGTCCACGAATAATCGAACCAAAATATTTTGTGTCCACAGATCATAATAATGTGAACTCTTGACCATCCTATTGTCCATCATAAGCGTTTAACATGTGATATAACTGTGGTAGTGTCCACGAATAATCGATCTAACATACTTTTGTATCCACGGATCACAAATATGTTAACTCTTGACCACCTATTGTCCATCATAAGCGTTTAGCATGTTATAAAATCTAGGTAGTGTCCACGAATAATCGAACCAACATACTTTGTGTCCACGGATCACAATAATGTTAACTCTTGACCACATATTGTCCATCATAAACGTTTATCATGTGATATAATCGTGGTAGTGTCCACGAATAATCGACCCAACATACTTTGTGACCACAGATCGCAATAACGGTGGTAGTATCCACGTGGATGAATATTGTGGACATCTACTCTAAACTATCTATTTGCAATTTTCGTATTAAGTCCGATTTTTTTTTTTTGAATTTCGGTACATCGGCCTATTTTATCTCCATTCTGGCGGGCTATATTGTCGGAATAATCATATCCTTTATCCTATCCACCGTAAAAAAATGAGGGGTGAAAAATAATTCATAAAATAAGAAAGAGAGTTTAAAAAAAAGAAAAAAAAAAATTAAAATAATAATAAAATCTCAACAGATAAAACTAAGGCCAAAATAATCATTGTACAATACTAAAAGGCCAAAAAAATATATAATTACAATAAAATTTTGAAAAATACAAAATTGCTATTACTTTTCAAAAAAAAAAAAAGACATTGGATGCAATTAGATCTAAAGTTAAGCCCATCCAACTTTTAGAAAGGGAAGGGCATCCGTAAACTAAAAATTGTATTCCCTTAGTGATCACACTATATATGATTTCTTATTTATACGGTCATGATCATCTGGAATTTTATTTAATTATTATTATTATTTTTTATCAACTGTCAAGTCTTTTATCAATTTGATGCAAATGGGTACAAGTATGAGTAAAATGATTTGGGCTGTAAAACATCAAAGGGCCCAACAAAATATTACAGAAAATAAACATGAAAACCATGTGGCATATAGCTTGGAAGAAACCCACGTGTTAGCACCGAGAACAAGAAGTCCGAAGCATTATTCATCACTGAAAGCCCATTTGCTGATCACCAATTCCTCGAAAGGTCGCCTGAACACACCAAAAAATCGAAAGGGAAGCCTTCAAACCTCACTGTGAATCATCGCTGCCGAGAAACTCCGTTACCATCTTGATGCAACTGATTGATCGAGACATAACCCACCCAAGCTCCTCCTATGAGCGGTGGAAAGCGAAGAAAATATTAATTCTCGAGAGACAACAATCATCGACGAGAACACAAAGGAAGCATGTAGTGACTCAAACAATTGAAGAACAGGGGAAGTACGGATCGCGAAGACTCGCTAAAACGAGAAACAATCCGGAGAAACCTGACACATCGGATGATAATACGAACTTTATTCAAACAAAAAACCGACAAATCTAGAAAAGAAAAACCAGAGAAGGGATTGTCAAGAGATATAGACTTATAGTACAAACTAAAAAACGCCGCTTGAAAAACCGAGATCGAATCCTCCACTTCTGAAAAATCAAAGTCAGAGAAGTAGAGGAAAAAAGCGAAAATCGATATTTTTAATATTTAATAAAATATTCTATAATTTATTATAAATAAAATTAATAATAATTAAATAAATTATAATTAAATATTTTTAGGTATAAAAATTAATATATAAATATCATATTTAAAAGAGAACAATGTTGGCATCAGTGTTCGATCCTTAATCCGCCACCTTCTTCAAAGAATTAAGAATGTCTTCAAGTGTGTTTTTCAGTGTTCTAAAACGCGTTAGGCGCTCGCTAGGCGGTGGACGAACGTGTAGCGCCTAGTCGTATACGCGGACGCCTAAGCGGGGCTTATATATATATAGTTTATATAATCTTTTGTATATTATAGTTTTAGAAAAAGAATAAAAACATAGACTCAAATAACAAATTGAATAAATTTTGATAGAATAAAGTAAAAATATAATTTTAAAATATATAAATGATCTCTAATGATAATAAAGAAATTATAATCTTTATAAAAATAAATAAATATGGATATAATTCATTTTTAAACTTACTCTCAAAATAAATTAATTTTTTTAACTTAAAATAAATATTATTCAAACTAAATAGTCTTGACATACGCAATAAGAAATAATTATATATTTTAAAAAAAAATCAAAACGGCCGCCTAGAATCCGCCTAGGCACCCGCATATGCCGCATAATTATCCACCTACATGTTATTAGGCGTCCGATTTGTTATAAACCGCATAACCCACCGCTGTAAAATGAGAACGCGTTTTAGAACACTGGTGTTTCTATACCTTGTTGCTATATTTATAATAATATATATTTTTGTGGCATTTTTACGATTTGACCTTTTCTAATTGCTTGCTTTTCTCAATTATAAGAAGGAATATAGCACGAGTATGCGAGTCCAACAATCCAAGTAGTTAATGTATTGATGGGACTTTAGGACCGTAGAGACTGATCAATGAGTCGCAATCAAATGTAAGAAAGTGACAATACAAGTGTTTAGAAATGTAAAAAAATCGAGAAAAACTTATCAAGAAGGACAATTTAATCACGGTAAAGTAAAAAACGAAGATTCAAGAAACAAAGTATTTAGAAATACAGTGTCGTCGGCTCATGGAAGTTTAGGGTGGCCGTAAGATCTCCCGGTGAGATTTTCGGGCAGATTATTGAATTTAGAAGGGTTGTGTTTAGTGAACCAAGTAGTGTACAAAAACTGCTTGTGAGGACCAACATGGTTACATATTAGCTTCAGCTTCTGTCTCTCTCTCATCCACCTTAGTATTATCTTCATGTGACGCTTGCTCGTTAACCCTCTTAGTCCCACTTCCTGTTCAATTTTTTTTTTTTTTTATATCAGATCAAAACTACAACTATTCGAGTTCTTGACCTAATAAGGGTTCAGAGATATCGTCATTCCACACATTACCAATCGGTTTTGAGATATAATCTATGAACTTTCTACATTCTTTATCTTTTGCTGACTGAAACAGTCCATAAAATTATCAAAATTTCAATCCCAAACCTATAAAAGAGACAAAAAGCATCTTGTTACCTTGACACGATCCCAAGTTTCAGCGATGGTGAGAGGTCCATGTTCCTTCAAAATATCAAAGATCACTCGGGTGATCGTCTGGGTTTGCTCTGGTGGTGTATTCAGCTCGATGGGTTTCATCTTAGGTTTCGGTTTCGTTGCGAAATGCCTAATTAACAATCCAACTACATTGTGATCGCTTCTGTTCCAAGGCAACACGTTCCGCAACATGCTCAGATTTCTCTTCACTTGTTTTCTCAGCAGCTAAGAAACATGAAGAACAATTTTTTAACTCAAATCACTCTTACAAAAGATTCATATTGAGATAAACCAAAACCGAAACCTTCAATCTACCAACCCTTAGTTCAAGTTTTCGGCTACTATACCCTTACAATCTCCAAATATTCTCGAAAAATGGATGCGATTAAACCATTACATTACTGAATTACGACTTTAGAGAATTTCTATCCAATTAGGAAACAGAAGCGGAGAAAAACAAAAGTCATGATCTTTGCGCAATAGAGTGAGAAACAAACCGGTTATTAGCAATTTTTCCTGTTCGACTCTCAGCTAGACATTTGATCGAACACCTTAAATGCAATATGAGAGTATAAACCACAAGAACTATACAAAGAAACTCAGCAAGATGGACGGATGTACACAAGATCGAAACCGAAGCAGCCGAATTTCCCAGATATGGTGATGTAAGTCTGTGAGGAAGGAGACGAGTCAGGGCTTGGACTCTGGTAGTAGTCGAGCAAATTTACAACAAAGGTAATGTAGTACTGTGCAAGATCATAATTTATGGATAATTTACAAAACAAGTCCTTGACTTTACTCATATTTTGTATATTCCCTGGGTATAAACTTGAAATGATCTTGTGGGTCTATTGAGCTCTGAAAACTAAAGGAGATTCTCAAATCCATCAGTGTGTTACAACACAGAGCCATAAATGGCTGAGAAAAGCAGCAGTAAGTTTCTTAATGTAGCTCAAAATGATTCACTCTAAAAAGGCATATAAAAAAGTCATTCATCCACTTTTGATTTCCTAAAACCAATTCAACGACGTTTGTTGTTGCTGTGCCTCTTGCTCTTCCTCTTTCTACTGCTTCTGTCTTCATCAGAATCCGAGTCTGAAGCTGATTCTGAATCAGATGACTCCTCAGATGAAGAAGAGCTGTACTTTCTTCTCCGTCTTTCCTTGCTCTGCTTTTGCTTCTTCTTGCTCTTCCTCTTATTCCTTCTCTTCCTCCTCCTTTCCTCCTCTGACTCAGACGATGAACTGTATTCCGATGATTCAGAGCCTTCACTACTATCTGTTTCAAACACAGAAGCTTCACTGTCACTGTCACTGCCACTATCAGATTTTGACCTGTGCTTTCTCTTGCTCTTCTTCGACCGCCTCTCACCTTCTTCTTTCCCATTTGCAGCATCTACCTTCTCATCATCATCGTTATCATCAAGATCATCAATAGAAGGCTTCATTCTCAGTTTAGGGTTCTTAAGCTGCTGGGTTCTCGAAGGCCTGGAGATGTAAACCCTTTCGTTCTTGCACTCATAAGTCCAGTGTCCTGTCTGGAAACATTTCTGGCACTGTGAAGCCGCAGAGCTGCTGCCTCCCACGACTGCTGATGCTGAGATTGACTTGTCTTTCCTCTCGCCAAGCCTGACTGCTTTCTCGGTACTCATCAAATACATTTGCCTCTTTGCTTCCCTTTTCTCTTGCCATCGGCTAGGACCTTCTTCCTTTTGACCATAAGCGTTGACGTTTCTGGCAGCTGCAGTCGCTGCTCGCTCAGCTTGGGTACGACTTAAACCTTTTGCAGCAGTGAGTGTTGCAGCCTTGATCCTGTCAGCTGCAACCTGTGCTTTCTCTTCTTTTGCATCAGACATGTCGTCTCCTGAGCCAATGAGATATTCTTCTCTGCATTTAACCATACATTTAGACAAAAGGTATTAGAAGACGGTTTCAGAGAGTTCTCTTGGAAACGAAAATCTGTATCTTCAACAAATCTGAACAAGAAGGGAATTCGAGACAAAACTCGGGTATATCGGTAAAAAAAACTAAGCAGGAGCCTACGAACGAAATTAGGGTTTCTACTCGATAAAACTAAACTGGATTCCGACTATATCCCGGGAGCAACTAGGGTTTATCGCGATCTATTTGTTCAATTTCAAGATCTGCACGAACCTTGGGATAAGAATAAAAGGAAAACTTACAATTAGAGTCGAGAGCACCAGTAGGAAGATCGAAGCAGGTTGCTCGAGAGGAGGAAATAATGGAGCGGATGCGCTAATTTGAGAGGAGGAGAGTAACAAGGCGGCTGGTTCAGAGCGAGGAAGCAGAAACAGACAGCGTTTTTTTCTTAAAACATATTTTGTTTTTTTTTTTTTCTCAAGCCCCTTTATTTTTTTGGCATCCTTTCCTATTTTATAAAAAAAATTTAAACATAAACTTTTTTAAAAATCTGAATTGTTTTTATATACTAGGGTCAAACCCGCGCATTCGCGCGGGCAATATTTTTGGTTCATTCTCTATTTCGTGTTTATGAATTCATATTCTGAAATCAGGTTATGACGGCCGGAGCTCCACCTTCCGCAGCTATCATCTCTCGAGCAGAACCCCTTGATTTCAATGTCGGTCATGGGTACGGTTTAACGGAGGCCGGAGGCCCTGTTGTCTCATGTGCAAGGAAGTAAAAATAAAGAGTCTATCTTTGTGATGTATCATTGTACCCCTGAGGGGATTAGTTTCTAAACTTGATGAACTATGCTTGCTGTTATTGTTATAAGATTTGCAAGAAAGAAAGAGTTACTTATAACACTCTAACCTCATTATTACAAGTGTGGTTTCTGTAGCTTTCCTTGCCCTGCCCTCTAATGAATGAAACTGTTCACACTTCTTTGTTACTTGCTTTGTGTTCAAGTTTGGCCTCTCCCGAGAAAAACTTCGAGCTTAGGTTAATTATAAGTTTCCTCTAAAGAAAGAATACTATCTTTGTGATGTATCATTGTACCTTTGAGAGGTGATTAGTTTCTAAATTTGATGAACCAAGCTTGCATTTATTGTTATAAGATTTGCAAAGAAAGAGTTACAAGTTATAACTTACAACCCTTTAACCTCATTATTACAATCCTCTAATTTTCCTTACCCTGCCCTGATGAATGTTATGTCCTTGCTCTGTGATCAAGTTTGGCTCTCCGGAGATAATAATATCGCCATGTGGTTGAAGATATGAAAAACTTCGAGCTTATGTTGATTGTCAATGGCCTTCCTGAAATCTTAATAGCAGTGTGAATCACTGAAGCTTAGCAGCCCGACAAGGAAGCCTGGCTCCTGAAACAGAGCATTCAACACTCATAAATGGCTAAAAGGATAAAGGATATCCATGTCTACTTCGAGAGGTTAAATTACATTGAATCTTACTTCTTTTATATCATATAGCAAGCGTACAATGAGAATACAAATCAATGGTAGAAAGACTTGTATGAATTGGTTTCATTCACAAATGCCTATAATATTCAAAACTTCAATCAGTTTCATGAACCTGAGACCACTCAAATAGCGAAGATATATTGTATAAAAAACTTCTTTGATGATAAAGATAAGCTTATCAACCCTAAGTCCAAGACATTTCAACAGCTAAGTTCTAGAACTAAGTAATTTCAGAATAACCCTATAAATCAAACAGAAGAAAACGAAGTTCAAAAACAGAGTCGCTTGATTTTGAATGCTGAATACTAAAAAACCAAGGTACACAGAGCGTAATACAAGAAAGGTAGCTCACGAGCTTGTGTTACTGAGTTCTAAACAAATTTGAGAAACTTATTACCTTCTGAAATCGAACAGGCCCGTGGTTGTTTCCGGCTCGAAAGTAAGATTCAAGTGATTCTTCTGTAGGATCTCTACAGTTCCATTACATATTTGGTTAACCTCGTAATCGTTAGCTTCCTCTTCTTCGTCAACGATAAAGATTTCGATTCAAACAAATCTCTGACAAGAGCAGATGTTAAAAAAGTTTTGAAGAAGTATGAAATAAACGAAGAATAAAAACGATTCTCTTCTCGCTAAAATCTGAAGAATCATACCGTCTCATTTTATTTCAAACAAATCGTTTTTATCCTGACTCCATTTTTTCTCTTGAAAAGTTGATAATGAGATCATGGCTTATTACTGTTGTTTATTTTTGTTAGTAAGAAAAAAGGGATCAGTGATCTCCGTTAAGAACCTTGCGTGGATCAAGCAGCCCGTTGCAGTAGCTCGGTGAGACGATAGAGAGTTCTTGTCTGCATGTACACTCTTCACAAGGCTTTAACATAACCAGAGGTTCGATAGCTCCAGAATCTACACACAGCATCGTCTTGTAATCTTCATCCCCCATATCAGCTATGCTCTTAGCCTTTTTGTCCCAAAGGTTCCAGACAACTGCTCGTTCCCATGTCCAATCCATTAGAGACAAAAGATGAAAATAAGTTGGAGCTAATATAGACTTTCCAATTTCTATACACGCTAGATCGAGACTAAACTCAGAGAGAAAGACAAATATTGAAAGGGAAAAGTCAGTCTTACTTCCATGTGGGATGAGGATGACAACTCTTCATCTATGTACTTTCTATTACTCATCAATGGATCGAATTAGCAGTATTTTGCAGAAGTCGAATCTCTAGTAGATCGATCCATTCACACAGACCAATTTGCTACCAGCTTTGACCACATGAGGAGGAGGTGTACGCAGTTTCCGCCACTCACCAGATTCAACATCAAGAACACCACATTCCACCACAGGATCCTGTTGTCCAATCATCCGTAAAGAAAAACACAACCTCATTACTTTAAAGCTCCCCGTAACTTTGTCTATACCGGATCCCATCGCCCAATTTCTGGGAGAGAAACTTGACCATAATCCTGGAAATTTTTGATTTTTTTTCCCTCAATTTCTAATGACAAAAGTTTCTATTTTTTTTCCAGTTTCTAATGCTAAATTCGAAACTACTGAAAAAAATATCTCTTACTGAATCAAAATATGCACTTATGGTGGGGATTCAAGCCGGGACTGAATCAGACGGACAATGATTTATTGCTTTGTTGGATCTTTTTCAAGTTCCCTTTGATTAAGGACGCTCTATATCTGTCTGCCATGAAAACCTATACATCTGAAATCAAAGCTGTAAGAACATTGTAAGAGATTGGAGGGGGCAAAAATATGAAAGTACATGTATTGGTGTCGCGCGATCTTTGTGAACCTTTGACAAAGGTCTGCAACCTTTTATGTACTTTTGGGAAGTCATGACGGTCCAGCGAAGAGACAAAAAATTCAACTGATGCCGGTTCGTCCAAGAGGTGCCTTCTGATTCTGAAACGCCTTTTCAAGAAATTAGGGCGGGTGAACTAAACTATCATTCTTGACAATGAGTAGATATGGGCTTATTAAAATCTGGGCCATGATATTTCTTAATAAACAAAGGCCCGAGTAAACATTCTTTCACCGAGTATTTGTAATTCATGACTGCTGACGCTGGGATTTTTTATTTTCCAAACAATGGGACACGTGTCAGTTAAAGACGCTAACAAAACCCAACTGTTATAATATATATAATATATATATATATACGAAATTCATCAAAAACTAAGATGTATGATGTATCAAATTTCATTTGTATCTTGGGTATGTGAATGAAATGTAAATTTCGACATAAAAAAATAAAAGGAAAACAAAATTCGATGATTGAGATTTTCACAAAAACGCAATTGCAGATTTACTCGTTATCGAATTGTCTTCAAAACATCTATTTTGTGGGCTGCCTATACACTTTCTCTCAGACCTTCCGCATCACCTATATCTATTTTTCATCAGTTTGGACGTATCATGTAACAAAATCCTATTCTTGTTAAGAAAATGTTAATATTTCAGGAACCATTTACATCCATTTCTGTTGATGATTTTGAAGGTGTCAACTCAGATTCTTCTTCATCTCCTTCTAGCATTACATCATCTCCTGTTCCAAGTTTGCTCTCCTTTTCTTCATCTGAACTATCGCCATTCTCGTCACTGCTGCTTCTACACTTCTCAGCTTCCTTGGCTTCGCCGCCACCTTGCTCTGTGGAGTTCTTGTTTCCTTCAATTAATGTTGTTGAACAGAGCCTCGCTTTTTTATTAGACTGCTCCTCCTCATCTTCTCCACAACGGGTTCTCCTTTTCAGCCCAACGAGCTCTTCCCTTTTCTCCACTGATGCTTCTGGCTGTTTCTGGGGAGGAGTTTTATTGCTTTCATCATCTTTGTCATCCTCGTAATCAACCAAACCTCCTTTAACTCTATGATTATTAGAAAGCAGCATGCAAATCAGTTAAACCCTACTTGTTGCTTGAGACCACACCTTCTGCGACTTTTCTATCGACGGAGTCTAGGAGGCAAACAAATACCTCGAAGGAGCAGAACTTTCAGCTGGATCAGTGGTGCTCTTTGGTCCCCAACTTTTTAAGCACTGAAGGCACAACATTACATTGTTAAACAGAGAGTATTGTTGGAAAAATCTCCATAGTTGAAGTTAGATCAAAGAATCATTACCCGCTCGTGTTTCAATTTGAAAGCCTGGATAGAGGTCAGGTGCTGAAATGGAGCCAGCTGGTCCCAAAATGTATCAACTACGTATTTGAGTAACACAGCTGTACCTTTCTGCACACAAAACCGTAATATGGACGGAGGAACACCCCTAAGAAACAAATGGAGAAAAGAATGAAAAATAGAAACCTTTCGTATATGTTCAAGTAACTCCAAGATAGCAGATATGACCAAATTGTCCTGATTAGCACCAGCAACAAGAACATCTATGATCGGTTTCAGCATGTTGTTCTTAACAACCTGACTTTGGACATTAACATCCTGAAGTAGAACAATATTTATTAGAACTTGCATAGCCATTATAGTCATCCAAGAAGCTTTTGCAGCCATTATAGAATCTACATTCATGTTAGCCCAAGTGAAAAAAACAGATACAAAAAACCTCTAAGCCTAATTTTCAATAATCCAGATAACCAATTTTCATCTTGTCAGATTCACTCTCAAGAGGAGAATGTCCACATGAGTATAAGAAAAAATGCTGACCGAAGCTACTCACATGGGCAGAGAGGAGAGTGCGGAAAAATCGGATAGCCGCAGCCACTACGGGTTTTTCCTTTCTTCGTGTGAGAAACAAAACCTTTTCTGTCACATTTTGAAGGAAAAAGCTGCACGTTGCACATAAGAGAAGAAAATGCACAAGAATATTAGATAGCTACTATAGTGTAAGATAAAATGGAAAAATAATTTGGTAATCATCATAAAGGTTACATTGTCTTTGATGGATGCTTCTGAACGCAAAAGCACAGCAATTCACAAATGTTCAATAGGACAATTTTGGTCGTTTCCTCGCAATGGCTGCCAACTCTTCTAGATGCACTTTCAGATGTATCGCTAGGTTTTTCAGGACATGAGGCAGTTATGAAATCAACTAACTCAGGTAGATGCTTCTCACAGAAAATATCCATGATATTCGTTCGCTGCAAAAAATGAAAAGAAAAGTTATCAAAGAATTCTGTTTAATTGAAATCAAGATGCCTTGCAGATATTAAAAGAGAAAGGAAATAAAGGGCAATGTACCCAATTTACATGCAACTTTAATCTATCAGAGCAGAAATGCTGAAGAAAACGTTTTCTTGATGACTATGACTTCTTCATACAACGGTACATATAAAAAGAAGAGAATACCATCTACTTCTGCTTATCAGAGAAACGGGGTACTGGCAGGGAACAAAGATGTACCTGAGCTCCAACGGATAGTACATCTGAATCAAGTAAAATTCGAAAAATGTCTAGCATCTTATCACCAAAATCTCCCATCAATCCCTTAACCTATCACATATAATGAGAACCAAATTATTACTCCAGTCTAAAGAAAGAAACAGGGAAAAGCCTTGCAGCTGAAAAGAAAAACAATCCAAAAAGAGAACAAGAACTGAAGAAAATTTTACCAAGAGGCCAAGGAGGGGAGTTTCCGGTCGAACAAGATAGGGGCATAAGAGGTTGGGATCTAGATTCAAGAAAATAAGGAGGATATCTATCCTGCATCCATTATACAATAACATAACCGGAATTATATACTGGTTCTTCCTCAAAACCCCATTAGATGAGACCGAGGGCATATGACAATGATAATTAAAGAATCACGACTTATATGTCATGTATAATTAGCTAAAGGTGATAATATACCCGGTTAATACGAGTTGTTTCTCTGGAATCTGCAAGACCTCTGCTATAATGTCAAAAATTCCTTCATTTATAAGGTCCCTACAAGATAATTAAGCAGACAGAAATCTGACGAGATTCTCAAAAGCACTGAGGTTATAATCCTTGAGTGATAATGCAATAGCTGTTAAACACATGATCAACTTCAGAAGACTAATTCTCAGTACCAATAGATGCAGTTTCTGAAAAGTACATACCTAAAGAGCTGTCGCAGCGGCTCCTTCTGGAGGCTCTTGCTTAAACTACAAAATTCGTGCAAGAAATGTACCTAAAAAAAAACACATCAATCTAACTCACCCAAGAAACAGTATGGTTTTGCTGATATATCAAGATCATCTACCATCAGGCTAAACAAAAATGGCTCTAGTTTCTCGACAGATACATCACTGCTTTTAGAACTCTTTATCTACGAATTAAGCTGAAGAACCTTCAACGAATTTTGGCAACGGCCAATGCCTCCATAGCTGAATAGGCGTACAGACACAAAGGTTTAGAACTCTTTATCTAATACAGATAGGACCCTGCCCAGAATCAGACAATTTGACCAACAGGGGCCTATGCAAGGATTTCAACTAACATAACCTTTTTCATACAGTAGTACTCCATGATTTAAGAAAAAAATACACATATATATATATATAAACTTAGGAAAATGACGAATGCCACATGATACCAGGACATACCAAATCATTCTTGGAATCCACAGATGTGGAAGGTGACCGTAACCTCGCAAATAACTCTTGGAAGAAGGTGCTGTCATCCTTCAGCAGTGTAACAACCTGCAAAATACGGGGTGCATGCATATTGCAATTCTGATTGATTATATGCTATACAATCTCTTACTATTTAAATTCGATAATGCTTATTTGGTTGACCTACAGTAGCTTTGTTTGCATTGATTATTGAATCTAGGCTTGCAGCTGTAGCATCATCAAGTACCCTAGTCAAAACTACATCCTGCAAAAAATGAGAAAAAGGTGAGACCTTTTCTGAAAAATAAAAAGTTTTCAGAAGAGTTCATGAGACTGACCTTCAGATAACCAATTATGTATGTTTGGTGTATCTTCGACAGGACCACGGGATTCTTAATTGGTATAACCTGCAAACAATAATGGAGTTTAATAACGATGTTTTCAAGTCTCAAAATTTTTGGAAAAAAAAAATCCTACACAATGTGTCACCGATATTTCTCATCGAAAAAATCCTAAGCTCGGTCTATGCTAACTGGTCCAGAACAACATGAAATCATGAACATACGAGAAAATTGTATTACCTCTTTAAAAACAACATGCTCTCTCAGATCATTCCGGTGATGTTGAGGCTGCGGATAATCAGGATCATCTGCAAGGAGAAAGAAATTACGACTTAAGTAACATGTTAATTTGAGAAAGCAGCAAGAAAGCTGTAAGTCCACATGACATATAATTAAACGCTGTCAGGTCTCCAAAACTATAGTATAGTAATAGTATCTAATATGTTTCTAAAATGTTCTATGCCATAGATACTCAACAGCTACATACTACTGCTCATGCATGCCCTTCCTCGTCACTGACAATTAAGATCATTAAATTCGACCAGAGGCACTAAGCTTACACTCAAGGCACCCAATAATTTTCATGATCAGCTCATCCCCGAAGATTTTCTCCAGAATCTGTGGACTTTTGAGCGAAACTGCATAAAAATAGAAACAAGAAATGATGCTTATTACATAAAAATCAGAAACTCGAGTAAGAAAGAAATGATGTTGAGATGTATGTGAATACTAACTGATGGCTTTGACAATGTTGAACATCATGTGAAGGCATTCATCGTTTTTCAACTTCTCACAGCCTTCAAATACATTCATCAAATTTTCAAAGAAATAAGGCTGCGTCAAGTATCAGGAAAGAAAGCAGGTTAAGAGTCGATTCCTTCACAAAATTAACAAGAATAACATAGTTGGTCCCCTGGATTACAAAACTACACCAGAGCCCAAAGATAAGTGTTTGTTTCGTATAAAAACACTCTTGACTTTGGAAGCACTTAATACTTACATCTTTCAACAAAAGTCTGGGTAACCACATCTGATCTGCAATGTCACTTTCCGTAACAATCTGCAGGGAAGATGTAAACTAATACTTAAAATCCTCGACAAAAGTAGATACCTAGAATGCAAATTCAGGACATTCATGGGCACTGCTTAACACAAGAAAACTTCCACAGATAGAGAGCACATACTTGCACACACACACTGACAGTATAAATAAAGATGATAACATACAACTGTAGCTCTGGGAGATGCAAATTATCAAAAGAAGATTTGAAAAACTCAATAGGTATCCAAACGCAATCAAGAGGAAAAACAAATTAAGTCTTGACCTTTACAATAGATATTACAATTAGGGCTGTTAAGTAAGAATTATGAACACCAGTGAAAAATGTAAAGAAGGAAGCTCCCTCAAGTCAATATATATCTTAGAACCTTGAGTATTTGGGGAAGATTAGAAATCTCAACATCAGGAAGCTCCCTCAAGTCACTGTCCACGTTGTTAAATGTTTCGCCTGCTCAAGCAAAGATGACAAATACAAAATTTGTGACAGATGCATAGAAACATACATAAAAAAAGATGCTTCGAAAACGATCAGAAGTTTCATCATCGTGAAAGTGGTGAAACAAATTATTTCTTTTCAAATATTCTTTTCAAATATTGACAGATGGTAAATGAGAAATTTTGCACACAAAACTGATAACTCTATGTAGGTAAACCCTTGAACTACTTTTACAGAAAAATCAAAATGCAAACTTAAAACTCAGTCCTATGACAAATTTAACAGTACATATAATATAGAAAGAAAATGAGAAAGCATGTGTTATGGAAATAAGAAGACAATCAGACTAGTCATATATATATATATATATATATATATATATATATATATATATATATATATATATATATGTGCAGGAAAAACTCTTACTGTTCAAAGAATTGAAATGATGATTCTGTTGCGTAGTATATATTTGATTCCTGAATAGAATGAAGCACCATTTTTGCAGTCAGGAGAATGGTCTGTATAATAGAAGCTCATCCAAAAGAAGACGATAGCAATTTTTTGTCATTTACCATACATGAGAGCATCCTGCGGTCTCTTGAAAGCTTAAAGCCAATTCTGTTGAGCGCTCTGGGTCTCTCCATGAGATAACTGTCTCTGTGCATTGATACTTATTCCCTTCGTTATCCCAACAAACAGAAAACCCCAACTTATAAAATAGTTAACAGAACCACAATACACAACGGCTACCATCTTGCTTTCTGTAGATATCCTCAGTGCTGATCCGGTGTACAAGCAACGTCTCGTTATCATCTTCATCAATCACAAATAAACCAAGTTCTTCCGATCGCTGCATTGTATATCGTTTCCATTAAGCTACAAGTTTATTTCCAGAGCACGCACTACAAGAGATCCAGGATTGAGAACAAACCTCCATGTAGTCCAAACTGACGTGTCCAGTTCCTCGATCATCCCATTCACCATCTCCGTTCAAACAATAAACCTTCACTCTCTGAACAATAGGGACAAGTATGAGATGGCGACGAGAGTGAAAGGAGAAAACAAGTATTGCAAGCATAGCAGCTCTGCCAAACCACGCAATGTAGATGGCATACGAAACTTATATACTGTTCTTATATGCTACACTATCCAGCAGAGCGCAAATCCAGCGAATCTCATCTTCGAGATCCCCCTAAAAAATCGCTTCAATAGTAAATTAGATTCGCAATTACTACGTAACTATGATACATCTAAGAATCAAAGAACTAGGAAAAGCCGATACATACTAGTCACGATTCTACGAGCATCCGATTCTCATTTTCAGTTAGTTTCTCAGCTAACGAACGAAGAGAAAGAAGATGAACTAACAAAAGAGAGACACACCTGCATCGACTTAGTGTTGGATTGAGCGTTTACCGGTGCGGCCATAGCTAAGCTTTCCCCACCGTAGATCCCGAATCGAGCCGCTAAAGTCAGTACGGTGGCGAAATTAGGGTTCTTGGAGCAAAAGCAGAAGCAGACGGAGTACAAAAGACGCGGGAGTTTAGTCGTTGAGGTGACGGTGACGGAACGAAAATCAACAGAAATTTGTAACTGCCAGTAACGTTGAACTAGGAAACCTTGAAGACATTCTGCTCTCCTCTCTTATATGTGTTTTCTTTTTCTTCTCCATTATTATTTTTCCTGCGCACAAGCAGCTCTTTTTTCTTCTATATGACATTGGTACCAACACAGAAGACACTTTTCAGAAATAAAAAAAACACAGAAGACCAGTGAAGAAGAAAAAAATAAACAGAGGGTACACACACTAACGAGAAGGAAAAAAAAATACTTATATTTCATATGCATTAGAAGATTCCAATTATAAAATGTTTAGGCGATACTTTTTTTTTTTTTTTTTTTTTTTTTTTTTTTTTTTTTTTTTTGTCAACCATTGATTCATGGGTCAAAGGCCTTAATGTACAAATGGGCCGTGGCCCTACAAAGAACATTCTGACCCAAACAACTCAGGCCCGCAGAAGAGATAAGAACGCCACGCTACGTGGCGTACACCGCGGGACAAGGACATGCAGCAGCAACACGTGGCAGGAGAAGAGCACAGCCGGAAATCAGTCGGAGAACGCGAGGAAGACGCCGCCGAACCGCTCCAGAGCATTTCTTTGTAGACGCAAACGAATCATTCGCCGATCAACGACTTCCCAAAACGCCGATGAGTACCTGCATCAAAAGAAAAACAGTAACAAAACCCTACCGGAAACAACCCAAGTCAAGGAGGCGCCGCCGTTGATGGGATCAAAGAACCCATCGATTTCCACCAAAGCTTTCCTCAAGCGGTGAACCAGTGACGATATTAATCCTTAGAGAAGGGAGGATCGGAAGCAGAGTCGAGATAGAACAGGGACTAAACGGCGAAGAGCAGTAGAGGAAGCGCGATCGAGGGGAGAAACCCGGAGAACCGGGAAGAGAGTTCCGATATCGGAAAGAGTCAGCCAGCCGTAGACATCAACGGGACTTATTAGGAGAAGCCTACAAAACAAAATCAATCGCCGACCAAAGATCAAACCAGAGACGTCGGAAAAGCAATCGGCGAAAGGAAAGCGACTGAGGGAAAAAAGATCCCGATCTCAAAGATTGAAAGGAAGCATAATCAGGATCAGAAAAAAACCCTAAGCCCAGAAATATACAAAGTAACAACAAAAGAAGGCACGATTCGATCCCATCTCTTCTGAAAAATCGGATCGGTGAAGAAGAGAGGGAGAATTTTTCTCTCTCTTCGAGAGAAAGCTCGGGCCCCTTCTGTATTGATAATTTTTCTCCCTTCTGTTTAGGCGATACTTTAGTCATATAATTTGATAAGTTGAGTATTACATTGATCGTTTGATCAAAAAAAGCGAGAGAAAAACATTACATTGATCACCAATAGCAATAGTTTTAAGAAAATTAAGTGACGATCTCTTGATCCATTACATAATGGGCCTTTCTGATAAAATAATATACAGGCTTTTTAACGGAGTCCGTTTTATAAAAGGCCCAGTACGTTCTTCGTCAAGTACAGCCAACTCCATTAAAAAAAACGTCCATATATTTTTGTTTTTGAATAAAAAAACGTCCCTATATTACATGAGAAGCAAAATTATAATATTTTTTGTAAATAATTTACATATGTCATTTTTACTATATTAGTATTTTCTTAATTTAATTCATTTTTATGCTTTTCATCTTGTTATATATTTTGTGTATAAATCTTCACTAAATCATTATAAATTTATAATATATAGTATAGGAGATTATTTCTATTGACATATGAATACCCCGTAGAGAATTTTTTTTTTTTTTTTTGATTAACCTGGGGGTATCCCGAGCCTATGGAAGGGCTCAGACTAATCCCCAAGGGGAGGTGCAGTCCATGGATAGACCCTCTCTCCGGATATTCAAATGGGCCCCTAAAGCAAAGCCCATATCCATGTGGATGTCCTTAAACAAATGTGACTTAGTTTCGCATGGAAGGAGGATCGAACCCTTAAATTAACATATGATATTGACATCAAATCATTGTTAGAATAACCTTCTAGATGATGTAATTCTTCTTTTTGAAAACTTCATCAAATTATTTTAGTTGTGTTGGTTTTGGGACGGTTCTTGATAACTTATAAATATCATATAAAACAATTATTTTCAGAATTATGACGTCTATCGTGTAAACTGTAAAGGAAGACACCACCACATAACTTGGATGTGTGATGGCATGACCCTGCAACTGATGTTACACAGACGGCAAAGTTTATTGAAGTCTTATGGATTGGATCAAAATCTAGATTTGTTATCAAATTAGGCTCGTCTCGGGCCCAGCCTTGGCCTTATCTCTTATGTTATTTCAATTTGTTTTCTACAAATTGTATTAAATTATAATTTTCAACTTACTTTATTGTTTTTTTTTTTTGTCAAAGAACTTACTTTATTGTTTTGAATGAATAATTTTCAGCTTACTGATATCGAAACTAAAGTGAGAAAAGATAGTACTGCCTTCTCGAGATTAAAGTCCACACACTGATCAGTATATTCGTTTTATAAACTATATCTTTGATCTTGATAGTTCAGTTTATCTAAAACTTCATGAGAATTTGATACAATATAAAATATGATCTTAGATGAGATGAGTTGTGTGGATAGAGTGTAAGACAAACCGAAAAAAGGAATGAGTAGTTAAGATAGAGATAGAGCTGTCTAATATATATCATTGGAAGGTTGGAAAGAAGAAGACGCATTCTTGCATCAAAGTCACGTTACATTGCCAATTTAATCAACACATTAATTGTATATATCCTAACTAATTAATAAGGTATATATATATATTATATGAAGATGTATGTATATATATGTATGTACATGTGCATGCATACGAGTATATGAACAGGAGGGATACATAGAGACAGATAAGATATCGTTAGTTGGCAATGTCTTCAAGCAAACCACAAAACCTTTTTATCCCAAAATAATATTATCCATTTTTCTTTTTTCTGTTATTTTTGTGATTTCCATAAAGATAATATATCTTCTTATAAATTTCTTTCAACTTGTATAAGTTTGTGTATAGATATTACACCACAATCATTAATGCTATTGTTTGTTACTTGATAAAGATGAGTTGTATATTACATCTATATCATGTAACATGCATCAATCAAATAATTCATATTGAGATTCGATCTATTTATTTTTAATAACCGATGGAATCTCAGATTTGTGAAAGATTAGATGCTCTCTTCAATCATATTTTATTATATGGCCATATATATTGGTTGGTCAGATCTATTCAACATATTTTGACTTGTCACTATAAGTTTTGGTCATTTTATTTACACCACAATTGTGTAGATGAAATAGATACGAATACGTCGTCAGTACTATTCTCTGAAATAATGATTTGTTTGAGTGGATTAACACGAATTGACGTGGATTGCGAGTGCTTACGTGGAAAATAAAGGTCTTAATCAGTTAACAGAAACGGACACATCGAATAATATGAATTCTCTGTTAATTTATTTTTAGTTGTTTTTCTATATTCTCCAAAAATAAATTGAGAAAAGTATATAAATACGCCCCCTCACATCACCCAATAACCAAAAATAATTGAGAAAAATATACATGATTAGAACCATACTGTTTGTTATTTTATTTACTTTTTGTTTTTGAAGGAAACTGTTTGTTTGTTATTTTGGTGGGCATAAATATCATCTGCTAGAAAATATTAAAATACTTAATTAGAACCATATTTGTTTTATTGGTTGAAATATACGTTCACTTTAACGGCTGCTCAGATGATCGAGCAGGTTTCTTGGGCATAGACTTTTCACAAACCAACTTTAGATAGGACACTATAAACCAGGTATAAACTATAGTGAATTAAGTTTACGGTTCTTGTTCCGAACTAAGTTCGTCTACGTCCTAGAGCAGCCTATCCAAAATTTTAAGTTACTACTTTGTACGAGTTCGTAGAACTTCAAAATGTGTTTAAATAATTGGTAATAGATTCTTCGACAAAGAAGACAAAACTCCATATTGATTTCAGACTGCCATATAAAATACCCAATACGTAGCACGCTGTTTGATTTCAGACTGCCATGTAAAATATCCAATACGTTGCACGATGAGACATTGAGTTTGATCAGTGTTCTGAAGTGCTATATGCTAACATGACCGGTTTAATATTATTATGGTTCTAATGTTTTTTTTTCCAAATTTTAATAATATTTTATGAGCTTTATTCAAACTAAATTTTATATACATTGGAGATGCTCTTAGATGCTAAAAGGTGCGGTGATCCAGCATATAACACTTAAAATACATCGTTAGTTTAGACTGTTTTAGGTAACTTGGTCGCTTTTAAGATTAAACAAAATATATACATTAGATAGACATATTATAATATTACGAAATGGCATTATTAGTATACCAAAACTGAAAATTTTCAAATAGATTTAGAGTACAATAAAAAGGTATTATAAATATTAAATCATAAATGTTATAGATAACAAGAGAAAAACGTTCTTAAAAATAAACTAAAGAAAAACATCCATATGAAATGTAAAAAATGGTTAATTTAAGAAGAAACACAAAAATAAAATATAATCAACACGATCAACCATAAATGCTACCTAAATGTAATAATATTAGCCTCTGCATATTATTAAATCAATTCAATTTTCATACCAAACAACATATAATAGATTTAAAAACTTTTTTTTGTCAACATATATTTGTGAAATTATAAGTTTCAATTTTTGTTTTTGTAAATAAACATTTCTATCAAACAAATCAGATTGATTAACAGTTGTGTATGATCGATATGTAAACCCATTTAAGAGACAATCGTGATGGTATATAGACGTTTCATATCTAGACGACTGCTTAAACCTTTATCTTGATAACTAATTTGTCTAATTATTCTTATTTATATTAATTGCTTAATCATAATTGATTTATTCAGACCTTTATATATGATCGATATCTAAACCCATTTAAGAGACAATCGTGATGGTTGATGGTATTAACTGCTTAATCATTTGTTATCTTTTGGTTCTGTTAAGGGAGCTTAATCATTTATTATCGTGACTCGTGAGGTATGATTTGATATATCTCCTTTCATGATCATTTTTGTGTGCTAAATTCTCCTTAAATGATCATGACTATGAGTTATACTATCTCATAAATGGTGTCATGTTTTAGATTTATTAGAAACACTCGACTGCTATATTTAAAAATTGGACCACTAACTAATTACAAAAAATTATATATAAATCATGATTTTTAAAACTCATATGAATTATTTAGCAATGAACTATCAATTTATCGTTAACGTACGCTCATATTCTTGTCCAACGGAAAAGACCTCTTCTTCAATGAATAAATTCTTAATTAATTAAAACCAAATAATTGCGATGTTAACAATCCTAAAGAACTACAAGTTAGACAGTAGTAGGGCTGGACAAAAAATCCGGAACCGAAATACCGAGCCGAATCCGAACCGAAAAAGAAAAACCGAACCCGAACCCGAACCGACAAAATATCCAAATGGGTCTTAAACCTCTATACCCGAAGAACCGAAACTGAACCCGACCTGAACCAAAAACCGAATAAGTACCCGAAATATTCGAACTACAATTATATATCCAAAATATTAATTATATTTAGACTTAACATAACATAATTATTTAAAACTATAATTACAAACTCATATATATTGGTTAGTTTTAGATCAAAATAGCTAAAATACCCAAAATAAATAAAATATACGAAATTTTTTGATGTATTTGTCTCATTTTAACATTTTTTTGTTCAAATTAACTAATTTTTATTTTTGTTTTATGATTTTATGGATACCCGGATCCGAACCGAACCCGAATGGAACCGAACCAAACCCTAACCGAAATTATAAAATACATGAATGGGTCTTATATGGGTCTATAACCCGAAAACCCGAAAGATCCGAACCGAACCCGAAAGGGTATCCGAACGCCCAGGCCTAGACAGTAGTTTGTTATATTGTGTTCATCACAACAGCATTACATATTTCACTGTATTAGGCCACAAGTATGATATAATCCAAGAAACCGAAACTATACACTTGTTTAAGTTGATGGGTCAATTTTTAATTATTGACGAAATGTCTAAAAATGTTAAAAAAAGGAAAATTTAAGTAAATAGACCAATGATCAATAACAATCCGGAAAGAGAAGTTGATGGGGAAACATGACTAGATTAGATGCTGAATGATTATTATTTGGTGAAGAGTCTACCGTGGCAACACTTCTCTCTGCTTTTTTAGGTCTTACGTTTCCTATATTATGTGTTCTGATATTTTTCTTTCTATTTATGTGTTTTGCTTTCAATGTCATCACCTCGCCTGACCATAACCTTGTTCGTGTGGCTTTTGTTCCCATACCATTACGTCCAACCAAACTCTTTTTTTTAAAAAAAAAAATTCCATCCGCTAATAATTTGTTATCATATAACTTAATTAACTAATTCATTTCACTAGTAAAAAATATTTGCATATTCATGTAACAGTCACTATTTTTTGTACCTAGCCACAAAATAATCACGAAAATTCATATAACCACAACACATTAGATACTAAAAAACTACGATGTATCTATAATATAATGGCTAATTTTTGTAGTTATTTGAATTTTTTATAATTTGTTTAATTTTTATAGCTTTTCCGTAGCTTTTTAATAGTTATTTGATAAAACCAAACTATTATTAATCCGTGGTTATATTAATAGCTTTTACTAGTGTTTTAAAAAGCGATGACAGTGTATCCATAAGTACTTTGGCATCGTAGCGTCGCCAAATGAGATTATATTAACCATTAATTATAATCAGTAAACTCAAACATATATCATAATATTCTTCGATAATCACTTTTTATATTAGTAGAATTTACCATCTGGCGCCGTATCTTGATCTTTCAAAAATACAATACCTAACTTTTACTTTACGTAAATGATTAAATATTTAGTTATTTATACATGAGTTAAGTATTTTTTTTGTTCTATTTTTATTCGATATTAATTATTTTTGCTTTACAGTATTAGAGTCAGCCCTAAAATTTTATATAAATATATGTGTGTGTATTTTAGGGACTAATTGTTTTATATATCATAGGATTTTCTTAAAAATACTGATTGTTTTCTGGTATTTGTTAATGTTTTTATAAGGTTATTAATCTAAACAGTTATTACTTTCGAAAAATAGTATTTTGTATCTAATGTGTATAATCTGATCAATTGTATATATAGCTGTCAATTTGTTATTCGGTAGAAAATGGCTAGTAATTTAAATGTAGTGGAAGTTGTATAATGGCAAAAAGTAATTACTGGATGATATTTATTCTTAAAATTATGTTGTTAAAGAAAAGGAGAAAACTAGAAGTACTTCACAATAAGTCTTGTTGATAGTGTGAAGGTGTTTAGGCTCGACAAGACTATGACAATTTTCTTTGATTAAAAATGTGAATATTACTAACAGAAAAACATATGCAGAATAATGCCCTTAATTACTACATATCTTTACACTAACCGTAATAGAATAACCTAACTTATGGCGATCCATATCCATAATATCTTTTACATTGTGTGATAAAAATTAACGTTTTCGTATTTTGGTAGTAAGTGAAACACTTAGAAGATTTAAATATATCAAATTTACAAAAAATTTGTGAAAATATTATAAAAACCTTTTGAAAATAATTAAATAGTTTTAGTTTAATGGTTTCTATTTGGTGGAAAAATCGCGACGTTGATATAATAAATCAGATATTGATTTTATTTAAACGTAAAATTATGTAACTATTTTTATTAGGTTATATGTAAACATTTTCAATAACAAAAAATCGGATTTATGTGGGCTTTGGAAAATTAATTTGGATTTCCGTTTAGGATGTCTCTAGTTATAAAAAGTGTGAAAATATTGCGACTTGAGATTTATTCTTGCGTTAAAGATTATGCAATGGTGTGGCTGCGCAATAGCGAATAGCTTGACGGCGATAGCAGACGGGTCCAAGCATGGACATGTCTGTATTTTATAATTGTTGCTATAGAAAATTAAAATTTTGTAAGGGAATAAAATAAAACCTTCATGTTAAATAGTCAAAAGTTCATTCATATAACTTTAGCCATGGATTTTTATTTGCATCGAACATGTTCTTCTGACTACCAAATTTTTTTATTACTTTAAGATATGCTATTATATCACATAACTTTTGTAGTGAATGCGATATCTCTAAGTTACGATGAAATTATAATGAGACGCTCTGAAGTTACAATTCTACCATCATTGGTATTGTGATAGACTTATAATATGTGGCCACGGCGAAAACGTAGAAACTATGTTGGAGAAAGAAATAAAACAAGCTGGCATTTTTTCAAAAATAGAACAGGAAAATCAAACTATGATTGTTTTATATTTATCTTATTCTTTGTTCGTAACAGGGGAGTCCTCTTATCCTCTGACATCAATTTCGCTAAAGAAAGTTCTCTATAAATACCCATTCACTTTCTTTCCCATGAATACTAAAAACACAAACACCAAATATTATACATATAAACACACACATACACAAAACATAGAGTACATAATATACAAGATGTCTTGTAATAATAAATCATTGTTATTGGGCAACAAAGTCGTAGTTATACTCATATTCCTCTTATGTTTGGTTCACTCATCAGAATCACTTCGGCCACTGTTTGCATGCGACCCGGCAAACGGGTTAACCCGGACGCTCCGGTTCTGTCGAGTCAATGTACCGATCCACGTGAGAGTTCAAGACTTGATCGGACGTCTCACGTTGCAGGAGAAGATCCGCCTCCTCGTCAACAATGCCGCCGCTGTGCCACGCCTTGGTATTGGAGGCTATGAGTGGTGGTCCGAGGCTCTCCACGGCGTTTCCAACGTCGGTCCTGGAACTAAGTTCGGTGGTGCTTTTCCAGGTGCCACCAGCTTCCCTCAGGTCATCACCACCGCAGCTTCTTTCAACCAGTCTCTATGGGAAGATATCGGACGGGTGAGAATAAAGGAATATTTTGGTGATTAAAAATATATATTTTAGAAAATGACTTCTAAATTTTGTGATTTCTTTACGTGAAAAAACGACATCGACATCGTGCGGTCAGTACACAAGAATTTTGATTAGGGATGCTCTATATTTTATATTTTCATTTATTTCTTTGAAAATTATACTTCACATTTTATTTTTGTCTCACTACTACATGAGCCTATCGAATAAGCCAGACAGGTAGGTTAGAGAGAGAGAGAGAGAGAGAGAGAGAAAAAAAAAACTCTAAACTAATAAATATATTTCATGTATTAAAGAAGTCTGAATCTATTAATTTTATGTATTGCATAGTATTTTAAACGAAATATATTACGTAGTATATATATTAACTATCTGCGTATTTAATAATTAATACGATGATGGGCAAGCTAGCTATAACCAGGGAATGAAAAAAGTACTTGTTTTCATATGGTCTATATAATCTATATACGGAGAATATATATTTCTTTCTCTCTTTTTTTTTTTGAACATTTCTCTTTTTTTTTTTTGTTGTCAACAATATATATTTCTTTCATTAATTATAATTGTCGTGATTTAAAATAATAAAAAGGTGGTCTCTGATGAGGCAAGAGCTATGTACAATGGAGGCGTAGCCGGTTTGACGTATTGGAGCCCAAATGTGAATATACTAAGGGACCCACGGTGGGGCCGAGGCCAGGAAACTCCCGGAGAAGATCCTGTGGTCGCCGGGAAATACGCCGCCAGCTACGTCAGGGGACTTCAGGGCAACGGAGCCGGTAACCGCCTCAAAGTCGCCGCATGTTGCAAACATTACACTGCTTATGATCTTGATAACTGGGGTGGCGTCGACCGTTTCCATTTCAACGCCAAGGTAAACCTTAACCATTTAAATCTTTTTTTGTTCACAATACATTTATATATAATTTTACTATATAGAAATATATGCATGTGTGCTTTTGAAGTTTTCACTGCATGTTTAATTTAAATAATCTATTTTCACAAATTTTAAAATGCGAAAATAGATAATAAGCCTTTACATAAATAATTGGTTAGATAGTAAATGCTTAATTATTATTTTTAGTGGTTGAAAATGCGCATCTTCTTTATTAAAAAAAAAAAAAGAAGATGCCCAACTTCTTACATTCCCATATTTAAACATTACAAAGTTTGTAACTAGTGTGGGAACAGCCGCCAACAAAATAATTGTGTGGAAATAAAAGAGAATCCGTGAGTCTCTATTTTTCTTACAATTTAAAGATCCAATTTAAATGGTTTGTAATTATGTTTCTCAAAAAATGGTTTTGTAATTTATTAAAATTTTGAATTTTTGCTGAAACATATAAGTTTACTTTCTAAAAATAGAATGGTCTACTTTATATCGTTTTCAATTATGGCTCCACTTAACGAATGGGATGTGACTGGATACGTTTTCTTGCAATACTTATCGTCTTTCATCTCATTACGTGATCAGATTCGTTAGATTTCAGAAAACAGCTTATATCTAGATATATTTCTATCGTTAGTCGTTAGCTATTAATAGTTCCGTAGAATATGCGTCACTTCATAATCTTACAAAAGACTTTTAATCCGACTGAATTGAAACTTATCATCAAATGGGTAATATATGTACACTTATGTCCATGCCTGTCACAGTCGGACACAAAAAAACACTTGCCTAACATTATATACCAGCTAAGCCAATAGACATCGTGACTTTGAGTGATGTGGCCTATGTGTAGTCTTATGTTTATAATGGTGGAGAATCTTATCCTTATTGGTCATGTGGACCAACTAGGACCGACCTCCTTGCCTTTTATCTTGTTCTTCCAAATATATACTTCAAATTATATCATAACAAAAGAAAAGATTCGTTTGTCTAACATAATAATTATAAGAGTACCTAATAATAATTCAAAACATAATAACATCCTTTTGATAATTATCTAATAAGTTTATGATGGATTTAGGTCACCAAACAAGACTTAGAGGACACATACAACGTGCCATTCAAATCATGTGTTTACGAGGGAAAGGTTGCGAGTGTCATGTGCTCGTACAATCAAGTCAACGGAAAGCCAACTTGTGCTGATGAAAATCTATTAAAGAACACCATTCGTGGTCAATGGCGTCTCAACGGGTATGATTCAACGTCATTATAATCAACGGTTCAGATTCATTTGCGACCCTTTCTCACATATCAGCTTAATAATAATGCGTGCAGGTACATTGTATCAGACTGTGACTCTGTCGATGTTTTCTTTAACCAACAACACTATACCAGAAGTCCGGAGGAAGCCGCGGCCGCCTCTATCAAAGCCGGTGAGTTGTTTTCCACTTTTGATGTTTCAATCCGCAAGGACTGTTGATCACTTTGATGACAGAAAAATATTGTGATGTTTTGTAGGTTTGGATTTGGACTGCGGGCCGTTTTTGGCGATCTTTACGGAAGGAGCTGTGAAGAAAGGATTGTTGACGGAGTACGACGTCAATCTAGCACTTGCTAATACCATGACGGTTCAGATGAGACTCGGCATGTTTGATGGAAATCTTGGGCCGTACGCTAATCTTGGGCCCAGAGATGTTTGTACTCTGCCCCATAGACATTTGGCCCTTGACGCGGCCCATCAAGGAATTGTACTTCTCAAAAACTCTGGCCGTTCTCTTCCGCTCTCCCCTAGGCGCCACCGCACCATCGCCGTGATTGGTCCCAACTCTGATGTCACTGAGACCATGATCGGAAACTATGCAGGTTGATAAGAGTCGAACAAATTTTTCTGATTATATATTATTTATCAATTACATAGTATTGATTACTTTCTTTATTTTGACAGGGAAAGCTTGTACTTATACGACTGCGTTGCAGGGAATCTCAAGATATGCGAGGACACTTCACCAAAATGGTTGTGCTGGTGTGGCTTGTGCAGGGAACCAAGGATTTGGTGCGGCGGAGACGGCTGCACGTGAAGCCGATGCGACGGTTCTTGTGATGGGATTGGACCAGTCGATAGAGGCAGAGACACGAGATCGAACCGGGTTGTTGTTACCGGGTCACCAACAAGACCTTGTAACACGTGTAGCCCAAGCATCTAAAGGTCCAGTCATTCTGGTCCTTATGAGTGGTGGGCCCATCGATGTATCCTTCGCTAAAAACAATCCACGTGTTGCTGCCATCATCTGGGCCGGGTATCCGGGTCAAGCGGGTGGAGCTGCCATCGCCAATATAATCTTTGGTGCTGTTAATCCCGGTACATCCCTGATCCACTTGCATTATGATTTATATTCTTAAAAACTTAGTAAAAATTGTTTTTTTAGTATTGATTAGTAACATTTGGGATCACATATCCGTTATAAAAATCACAAAATATTAACTAATATTGAATATTTGATGTATCATATGATAGGTGGAAAGCTACCTATGACATGGTATCCACAAGATTACGTAGCAAAAGTGCCAATGACGATAATGGCTATGAGGCCATATGGAAATTACCCAGGAAGGACCTACAGATTCTACAAAGGTCCAGTAGTGTTTCCATTTGGGTTCGGTTTAAGTTACACTACCTTCACTCACAGTTTGGCCCAAACCCCACTAGCCCAATTATCGGTTTCATCCTACAAACTCAACTCTGCCATTTTCAACTCCTCATCTAACTCCATCAAAGTCTCTCACGCCAACTGCGAAACGTTACCTAAAATGCCTCTCCATGTTGAAGTGTCAAACACCGGTGAGTTCGACGGAACCCACACGGTGTTCGTCTTTGCAGAGCCGCCGGAAAACGGGATAAAAGGATTGGGTGTGAACAAACAATTGATAGCGTTTGAGAAGGTTCATGTCACCGCAGGGGCAAAACGGACCGTTCAAGTCGAGGTTGATGCTTGCAAGCATCTTGGTGTAGTGGATGAGTATGGAAAGACGAGAATCCCAATGGGTGAACATAAGTTGCATATTGGTGACCTTAAACATACTATTTTGGTCCAACCGCAACTTTGATGGAGGCATATAAAAAAAAGAAGCAACATATGAGGAAACCCTCTTAACGAAGCGGAGTGTTTCCTCTTATTTATATGATATATATACACAGAGACTAAGATAGGTTGTTTTCTTGTGAAATTACTCAAGAAAATGTTCAATCCGCAAAGAAGCACTAATGGGACGCTTCTTGGATTTGTGTGTTTTTTCTTCTAATTTTTTTTTTTGTTTGAGTCATCAATTGTCAAATTATTGTAACTAGTGGCTCCCAAAATAAGAAAGATATACAAGGAGCCCTTGTAAAATGTTGAAACTAAAGAAACAAATGAAGATAAATGATAAATTTGATATATACAGTATTTCTTTGTCTTTCTCTTTCTGGTTGTTGTATGAGTGAAATCACATAGGTTTTTGGAGGAACCTTAATTAGTTTTGCTAAAAAACCTTAATTAGCAATATCTTTTAAATTAATGAACGAAATATTCAATATACTTTGACCCAAAAAAATGTTCAATATACTAAAGGCTTTTTGTGCAACAATTTTTGTTTTTATATATATATATGCTTTAGTCTAAAGCCAATATAAATAAAGAAAACACATTTAAAAGCCGTTTAATTTCCAACCGTTGGATCTCCCATTTCCCGCCAAAGAGATTTATAACAGATCATTTTTTTTTTATTTCCCAGAAAACAGAGGACAAGAAAGAAACAGAGAGAAGAACAAGCTCGGGACGTTTCAATGGCGGATCTGAAGAATATCTTCCTTATCACGAAACACCCATCGACGACGCAAATTTTTCTAACTTCTATCCTCTTCATCTCTCTCTTCTTCCTATCCACTTCATCTCTCTCAGATTTCTCCCCCTCACTGATCGTTTCGAGCTTCACCTCTCGTCTTCTCACGGCCGCGAATTTCTTCTCTTCTCCTTCAAGTGCATCGGACACGAACACGATCTATTCCGTTTCTCAGAGTAGAATCCGAGTCAAGAACGAGTCAAAGAAGATGGATTTCGCCAGAAAAGAACTGAGTTCTTGCGACATATTTGACGGAAGTTGGGTCTTCGACGATTCCGAGCCGATTTATTCTCCAGGTTACTGTCCGTACGTTGAAGATAAGTTCAACTGCTTCAAGAATGGCAGACCCGATTCCGGTTTCCTCCGTCATCGATGGCAACCGCACGGATGCTCGATTCCACGGTCAGTTCTTGTTTTCAGTTAATTACGATTCTGCCATTTTCTTGTGTCTCTGTTTTAGGTCATATGTTTATTTTTATGGTTCTGTAGATTCAATGGGAAGAAGATGCTGAAGATTCTAAGAGGGAAACGACTAGTTTTCGTTGGGGATTCGTTGAATAGAAACATGTGGGAGTCTTTGGTTTGTTCACTTAGGTCAACGCTAGAAGACAAGAACAGAGTCTCCAAGGTTTCTGGAAGACAGATTAGTCTTTATAACGAAGGCTTTTACGGTTTCAGATTCAAAGTAAGTAATCTCAGATCTCTATTATTGGTTTGGATCACTTCTAATTTTGTTGATGAGTTTTTGGTTAAGGACTTCGACTGCGCTATAGACTTCATCAAGTCACCGTTCCTCGTTCAAGAATCAGAGGTTATAGATGAATACGGGAAGAGAAAATTGACACTGAGGCTTGATATGATCCAACGATCGATCACGAAGATATACAAAAACGCAGATATTGTCATATTCAACACTGGTCATTGGTGGACTCACAAGAAAACCTACGAAGGGTATGAACATAATATAACCTACGAAGGGTATGAACATAAAAATTAACAAGTTTTTATTTTCAGGAAAGATTATTTCCAGGAGGGAAATCGAGTCTACGAAAAGTTAGAAGTGAAAGAAGCTTACACCAAAGCTCTTCGTACGTGGGCTGATTGGGTTGATTCAAATATCAACAGCACCAAAACCAGAGTTTTCTTCGTTGGTTACTCCTCTTCACATTTCAGGTTAGATTAGCTTTCTTGGATCCCAAGCAATCTCTATTCTACTTTTGTTTGGTGGTTTAGTGTGTGTGGAAGAGTTAGATTTTAGCTCAAGCAATCTCGCTTTTAATATTGTTGTTTTGAACTGCAGAAAAGGGGCGTGGAACGAAGGAGGGCAATGTGATGGAGAAACAAGACCGATACAGAACGAGACGTACACAGGAGGGTATCCATGGATGATGAAAGTGGTGGAATCAGTGATCTCGGATATGAAAACGCCAGTGTTTTACATGAACATTACGAAGATGACTTGGTATCGAACCGATGGTCACCCTTCGGTTTACAGACAGCCTGTGGAGGGCCGTGGAAGCTCTCCTGCAACTAGAATGTTCCAAGATTGTAGCCATTGGTGCTTACCTGGAGTTCCTGACTCATGGAACCAGCTTCTCTATGCTACCCTGTTAGTTTCACGTGGTTCCTTGCCTAACAAGTCACTTGGTTCTCTCTTGTGAGATTGTGTTTTTTTTTTTTTTTTTTATTAGCCACTCGTTTGCTGATCTTTGCAAGCTTTACTTTGATTTTGTTTGTTTTTGAAACACACTGAGAAAAAACGAGTCCAGACTAGTACAATATAGACCGGAAGCTGTACCATTTTAGATTCCTCTCCAACCTAGGGTTAGGAGCTTTTAGTATTTAAGATTGTTTTTTCTTTTCTCCATTTTATACACACAGAACTGTAATGGTTCCACCACTGTTAGTATGATGTACATCAGTGATTTGTTGGATAATAGTTGTTGCATTTCCTTTAGAATAAAGTGATTACCTATCTATTTGTGAATCTATTTGTTCACCCCTTCTTTATTAACCAATAAAAATATGCCATATAATATTATTTTAAATAAAATTATAAAATTAAAATTAAGGTTTAAGGATTATGGTTTATGGTATAGGGTTTAAGCTCTTTGGGTTTAGGGTTTAGGGATTAGGGTTTAAGCTCTTTGGGTTAGGGTTTAGGGTTTAGGGATTAGGGTTTAGTTTTTATTTTTTAAAATTTACATATTGGATTTAGGGATTAGTGTTTATGGTATAGGGTTTAAGCTCTTTGGGTTTATGGTTTTTGGATTAGGGTTTAAGCTCTTTGGGTTAGGGTTTAGGGTTTAGGGATTAGGGTTTAGTTTTTTATTTTTTAAGATTTACATATTGGGCTTAGGGATTAGGATTTAGTTTTAATTTTAATATTTTAGGTTCAAATTATCGTTTAGGGTTTAGGGTTTATAATTTTGGGTTTAGAGATTAATATTTAGGTTTTAGTATTTTTTATAAAAAAATTCATTTTTTAGTTTTGTTTGAAATAAAATATATTTTCTTTTCTTTTATTTTCGTTTTTTTTTATTTTATTTATTTTTAATATTAGATTATGTGTAATTATTTGATTGGTTAGAAAATATGGAGGTGAACAAAAGGGTTCACCTCTAGGGGTGAAGCCAAGTATTACTCTTTTTTGTCAGCTAAAATTCTATATAATAACTCATTATTGCTTGAATCCAATTATCATTCCAAGAAGAACCGATCCAACTCGTCATAGTTTATATGATAAAAGATATCAATGCGTGTCTTCGCTTCTTTTGCAAGGGAATCAACACATATATTAATGTTTCTATATGTTAAAACTAGATCAAAATAATTACTCTAAAGATAGGAACATATTCATCGTCTTGAAACCACGACAATACTTAGGCTCTCCCATCATAGTAATCAGGTCTGAGCAATTAGTCTCCATTACAATCGAGGATATCCCTTCTAAAAGGTATGAGATTGTTTGCAACATCCCGTCTAGTTCTGCATGTAGCGGAGATAAGCTACATATGCATCCTTGTACTTCCATGCATTTTCGCCCTAATACAGTTTTGGAGATCCATTCTAATTGACTGGTCGCCCCATGATCGATCCAATAAACATCGATCTAGCATGTCAGGGATGGAGTCGGATTGGTAGATCCACGACTCTTCACTTTGGCGTATCAAGTCTTCTTCGCCGTCTTCCTCCCTTTGTTCCTTCATGTTTGCGAGTCTACAGATTTCTGCTTCTATAGTAGCTAGTTGGAGAGTTTCCATATGAGAAATCTCCTTCTATTCTAAATCTTCTTATTCTTAATCATCCAAATACACTATAAAATCTATGGGTATATATATTTTTGTGAGTTGGAGAGTCTGATATTCATGCATTTTCATGCATTTAGTCATATGTTAAATTCTTGTTTTAGTCTCATTTTGCATTCATTCATGTTCTTTTCTTGTTCTTTGTTGCATTTAGAGTCTAAGTGCATTTAGAGTTAGGATTTGCATAATTTGTTGTTCTTGGGAGTGTTTTCTTATGCTTTGTAGGTTCTTGGAGTTGCTAAGGAGGTTTGGAAGAGTTTGGAGTCCAAATGAGTGATTGCAAGTGAAATGGTGATGAAGGACCAAACTGGTGAGCTTGAAAGATGGAGCAAAATGAAGCCTTTTCGTGCATATTTAGCTTCTGGAGCATCTAATAGAAGTTATAGTAAATTGAGTTAGCTTTCCAATGGAGTTGGTTTCAAGTCGTTTGGAGCCGTAGTCGAGAAGTTATGGCCGTTCTACCAGCTCGCGGTTCGTGTAGCGGCTGAAGTGAGACCGCGAGCCTATGCCGATCAGTAGCCGTAACAGCTTGCGGTTTAGCTTGCGGTCTATACTCAAACAGAACCCGGACGAAGCCTCTTTCACCAAAATTATCAAAATGCCATTGCGAGACTCCCTTGTATAAATACTCTTTTATGGGTTTCTAAAACCCTAAGCTACCTAAGCATAGTTTTGTTTTAGGATTTGGATCTTGTAATCTTTAGTCTTGAGTTTAATTTAAGTACTTCTTTATATCTTCTTAATCTTTTCTCTTAATCTCTCTTTAATCTTGTTATCTCATACTATCTTTATGGATTTTGTGGGAACAATGAAGATTAGAGAGTAGAACTTTTGGGTTTTGTGGATGAGGTTGATTTAGATGGTTTATGTGATGATTAGTGATGTTTAGGACTTATTTATGAATGATCATTCTCTAATTAGTTGATCTCTATGCTAGGTTGCAAGAAATTATTGAATCTAGATGCTAGACTTTTTCATGTCCGAAAGGTGTTCGATGAAATGCTTGAATGAACTTTTTAGAGGATTTTCATATCTTAGCCTAAGAGATTAGTTGTCTAAGGTGATTATTAGTAATGAGAACTTGAAATTAAAGCTTGCTTGATTCTTAATCACAAATGATAATTTGATCTTGATTAGGGATTAGTCAAAGGGATTAGTGCCAAGAGATTGAATTAGTCTAATGATTAATGTTCTTAGCCTAAGGATTAGCTTTGCTAAAAGGTGTTTGATGGATATTATTGCATGCTTGTCTTGTAATTTGCAAATGAGAATTGAATGATTGCTTGATTAGCATAGGAGTTATGAACATGAGAATGTGATTAGCTTAATTATGATCATTAGCCTTGTTTAGCAATGTTTGATTGATTGAAGCATCATTGATTGTCTCTAAACCATCTGGTCTCCGTAGCCTCATCCTAGAACCCTCCTTTTTATCTTATTTCTCTCCTTGTTTAGTGTTTTCCCTTGTTTGCTTCTTGATTTTATTTGTCTTTAGGTTGTTAGTTTAAACTCTTTCTAGACTTAGCTTAGCTTTAGTAGTATCTTGTATTCTTGATTGGCTACTCTTCTTGCCTCCTTGGATTGATACCTCAAATGCTACAATGGCATGTGCATTTGGGTAATTGATTAGGAATCTAAAATTATCCCGCATCAATTTGGCGCCGTTGCCGGGGAGGTGTAGCAATAGCCATTAGGATTTAGATTCTACTTTAGACTAAGCTTTTATTTTGTTTTTGTTTGTGTGGTTACTAACTCTCTTTCAAGTGTTTGTTCTTTTTGCAAGGTGAAAATCACAAGGAAGAGAGCATGGCTTCGGAGATAGCTTCAATGTTGAGGGCTATGTGATATTCATACATTTTCATGCATTTAGGCTTGTATATAGTTCTTGTTTTGACTTCTTTTCTCCATCATTCATACCATTTTGTCGAGTCATTGTCGCATCTAGAGTCTAGAGTTGTTTAGGACTAGGATTAGGCATTCTAGGCTTGCATTTGGAGTGTTTCTTGTGTTTTGCAGGTGAATGGAGGTGTCTAGGAGCATTGGTGAGCCTGGAAGTGGAGTCTTGAGCTCAGAAGACCAAGGAAGAGCCAGCAGAAACTCATATTGGCCACCATATTGGCGAGCCTGGCCAATACGACCCAGCAGGAAGTCATATTGGCCACCATATTGGCGAGCCTGGCCAATACGACCCAGCAGGAAGTCATATTGGCCACCATATTGGCGAGCCTGGCCAATACGACCCAGCAGGAAGTCATATTGGCCACCATATCGGCGAGCCTGGCCAATACAGATCCCAGATTTTCACTTGGATCCGGGTCAACACCCGGTTTGTCCCGGGTTGACCCGGTTCGACCCCTTTTACTATAAATTCATAATTTTGGGTTTCTAAAACCCTAAGCTACCTAAGCCTTAGTTTTGATTTCTCTTAAGTTTTTGTTTATGATTTTGGGTTTGTAAACTTTAGATCTTGAGTTTTAATTAAGTACTTATCTTGTTTGTCTTAATCTCTCTTTCTATCTATGATTTCTCATATCTTTCTTATGATTAGGGAGTAGAGTTTTTGGGTTTTGTGGATGAGGTTGATTTAGGTGGTTTATGTGATGATTAATGATGCTTAGGACTTATTTATGAATGATCCTTCTCTAATTAGTTGATCTCTATGCTAGGTTGCAAGAAATTGTTGAATCTAGATGTTAGGCTTTTTCATGCCCGAAAGGTGTTCGATGAAATGCTTGAATGAACTTTTTAGAGGATTTTCATATCTTAGCCTAAGAGATTAGTTGTCTAAGGTGATTATTGGTAATGAGAACTTGAAATTAATGCTTGCTTGATTCTTAATCACAAATGAGAATTTGATCTTGATTAGGGATTGGTCAAAGGGATTAGTGCCAAGAGATTGGATTAGTCTAATTATTAATGTTCTTAGCCTAAGGATTAGCTTTGCTAAAAGGTGTTTGATGGATATTATTGCATGCTTGTCTTGTAATTTGCAAATGAGAATTGAATGATTGCTTGATTAGCATAGGAGTTATGAACATGAGAATGTGATTAGCTTAATTATGATCATTAACCTTGTTTAGCAATGTTTGATTGATTGAAGCATCCTTGATTGTCTCTAAACCATCTAGTCTCCGTAGCCTCATCCTAGAACCCTCCTTTTTATCTTATTTCTCTCCTTGTTTAGTGTTTTCCCTTGTTTGCTTCTTGATTTGATTTGTCTAGGTTGTTAGATAAACTCTTTCTATTTGATTTTCTTAGCTTGAGTAGTATTTTGCATTCCTAATGTGTTGTTCTTCTTGCCTCCCTGGATTGATACCTTAAGTACTACAATGATAGGAGTAGACTTGAGGAATTGAGCTAGATCATTACACAAAAGTCTATCATCAATTTGGCGCCGTTGCCGGGGAGGTGTAGCAATAGCCATTAGGATTTAGATTCTACTTTAGACTAAGCTTTTATTTTGTTTTTACTTGTGTGGTTACTAACTCTCTTTCAAGTGTTTGTTCTTTTTGCAAGGTACAATCATAAGGAAGAGAGCATGGCTTCGGAGATAGCTTCAATGTTGAGGGCTATGCTAGAAGCTCAAGAAAGAGAGATGGCTTGGGACCCTACAAGTCATCATGGTTTTGAAAGCACATCCACCTATCAAGGTGATCTTCCAAATGAGTACTCTTCTCATGAGTACCAATATGGATATGGTGATGGATACCAATCTTGGAACATGGAGCATGAGCATGAATCAACTCACTCTTCTCAAATCTCTTATGATGAAGAACTTATCAACATGACAAAATTGGCATTGGAAGGACAAGAGAGGTACAATGAGAGCTTAAGGATGATAAACAATGACTTTGCTCATTTGCCTCATGATGCAAGCATTGTTGAGCCAACACATGAGGAGAATGCTCAAGTCCAAGATGAATTCTTGCAAGAAGCTTACTCTTTCCAATCATGTGATCAAGAGCTTCTCAACTTGGCAAAGATGGCATTAGAAGGACAAGAGAGGTATAATGAGAGCTTAAGTATGATCAACACTGATTTTGCTCATTGGCCTCAAGATGCAAGCATTGTTGAGCCAATACATGAGGAGAATGCTCAAGTCCAAGATGAGTTCTTGAAAGAAGCTGAAGAGACTATCAAAGAATTCGAAATGCTTCTTGGTTGCACTGTTGGTGAAGACCTTATGATTAGTTATGAAGAAGAGGATGATGAAGAGACATTTATGGGTCATTCAACCAATAGCAACAATGAAGGAGTAAGAGAAGTTGTGAGAGATGAGGAAGAACCTTATGAAGATGGGTTGGTTGTTGAGTGCAAGGAGATAAAGGAAGAGAGCACACAAGATGAGCTCTCAATCATTGAAGAGGAACCAAGGCAACCAAATCCCAAGCAAGAGCTAATTGGAGGAAATCTTATGGAGAAACAAGATGGTCCCAATGAAGAATCCTTCAAGGAGGATGAAGAAGATGGATCTCCAATGGCTCATCCCTTTCACAACTACCTTGATATAGTCTCCACCATATCACCAAGCTTTCATGATCCAAGGAAGATCCCTTTTGAGGAGATAAGGATGAAAGAGTTTAGGGGGTGGTTCTACGATGAGTATGATCCCGGTGATACAAACTCATGCCACATCCCTAACCAAAAAGAGTGAAGGGATAGTCAAGCTTAGTGACTCAAAACAAGCTCACTTGGGAGGAATTCCCATGTCTATCCTTTTGGGGAGCTTTGAGGTCAATGCAAGGAAGAAGGGAAAGAGTTTTGGGTGCAAAGGGACTTCAATGCTAAATCAAAGGATTATGAAGCCTATGAAATGGTCTAAGTTTGGGGGAGTCTTGTGCCACATTCGAAGATGCCTCCACCTCCCATTCCTCCTCTCCATTCCACTCTCCAAGTAACACTCCAACTTTTGTCTTTTTGATTTTGCATTTTTGATTTAGTCTTTTGTCTCTTTCCCTTGCTTCTTTCACACAAGGGACTGTGTGATTTAAGTTTGGGGGAGGAGACTAGTCGCTAATAATGTGTTTTGTGTTCTTATCTTCTTTTCTTGTATCTTGAGTCTCATTCATGCATCTACGGCATAGAAAACCATAAAATTTTGAAAAATTTTCAAAAAAAAAAAATTTCACAAAAAGAAAGCATGTAGGATCGAGTCTAGTTAGTGTTGAAGGATTCATGCATTGGGAGCAATGATTTGATTTCCTTGTAAGGTCAATTGAGTAATACTTGTTTCTTACGCTAGATTATTGCTAGATAGATCACACTAAGGTTGTAACTCGAGAATCACATTGAAAGCTAGAACGAATCCTACTTGGATAACTTGCTTTGAACCTTGATTTGATGCTGAAACTTGTTGTGATTTGAAGCTAGCTCCATCTAAGTGAGAACTTTAATTGAATCATCTAATTATCCTTGTTCATGCTTTGTGTGATAAACTCATGGGTACCCCAAAATATTTGAGCAAGCTTATCCTTTCTACCTCTCTCTACTTGCTCTAATAGATTTCCACACCTTTCACCACCCTTACTTCAAACCCCAAACACTATCTTGAGTGGTAGGCCTATTTGGAACAAGCTCGGTAAAAAGTGTTGAGTATGAGGCGACTAGGAAAGATTTCCATTTTAGATGCAAGCTCTACATTTTTGGCTATGCGATAGGTTAGGACCTAAGTTTGGGGGAGGATTTGGGAATGAGGAAAGAGAGAAAAGAAAGGAAGAAGTGGTTGAATGGGATCAAAAGTTGTTTGGTAACAAAGAATGAAAAGCTCTTAAGTGTTTTGAAAAAGAATAAAAGAGTCTCAATCTTTTGAAGTGAAAAGAAGCCAATTGGCTCACCAAAAAGAAAAGAAAGTTTGTGAAAGAAGAGACTAAAGAAAAGAAAGAAGAGTTTTGAGCTAAGTTGAAAAGAATGAGGTTACCAATGTTTTCAAAGTGTTTTGAGTGATCCTTTGGGGGTTCTTGGGAAGTTTTGCATTGTGAAAGAAAGAAAAGGCAACAAAAGACTTGAAAAAGGGTAGAACTCATTTAGGAGGGTTTAGACTAGGAGTTGAAGTTCTTGGGGTATGGGTAGATGGGAATCTATCCTAGTATGCACCAATTGCCTCTAACTCTTAGAATTTTACTATAGCTTGTTCATATTTCCTCCGAGAGAACCTAAATGATTGTGGAGAAGCCTTTCTTTCAGTTGAGACCATTTTTGTCTCAAGACCTTGTCCCTTAAGCCAAATGAGTTTGATCACATTGCTTTGAATAAGGATTCACTTGAAAAATCTAATGAATGTCAAGGAGCTAGTGGATTTGAATGCTTGTGTAGGTTGTGTTGGAATTATGTCCAGTAATCTCTGTACTGTCTCTAGAAAGTAAGAGTATGTCAATGATCAGACATAAGTCATATAATACTGGGGGTCATGATGGCTTGCTAGAGTCCGCTCATGATCTATAAGTCTTGGACTTATTGCCTTTATTATATGATCCCATATGGGTCACACGCCTAAGCTAACGGGAAAATACGAAGGAACGGTTTAGCAGAAGTACGGTAAAAGTGCTAGGCATTTACTGTACTTAGAGAGAATAAAGGGCCTGATTAAATCCATGGGATTTAATCAGAACTGAGAATTGGGCCCAAAAGCCCATGAGAACTAAAGAGAGTTTTAATGAATAAAACTTGACCTAAAGCTCTCTAATTTCTTAAGCACATTTGCGCCTCCCAACTCTCTCTCTGCGCCTCCTCTCTCAGCTGGTCTAGCAGCCAATTTCCCGGTGTGCGTGTGTGAGCCTTTGGAGGATCCATCCCTTGGTGGTTCTGCTGATCTCTGACCATTACCTCCCATTCCGCTGCATAAACAAGGTAACAGGTGAGATCCATTATGTTTCTAAATAAGAGAACCTAGATCTGCATGTTTAGTAGGATGAATCAATCTGGGAATTGAATCAGGAAACACTAAACGATCCTACAGTGGTATCAGAGCTATTGGTTCTGTGGTTTTTCTTGCTTAGAATCATGTTTAGGATTGTTTAAAGAAGTGTTTTTGAATCAATCTACTGATAAGAGAAAACACTTAAGAAACAAAGAATTAAAACCTAAACAAACAAGAAATCGCATGATCCAATCTATATGAATTGGTATGCGTCGGAATGGTGATCGCCAAAGGATCACCATGTCCGGATCAGATTGGAATGATGCACGGACCGATCGCATTACGGATCGAGTCGCGTGATCATCCGATCGCGAGAGATCGACGGCCCGAGCTTGCGTCGGTCCGATCGGCATGACGCGATCGCGTGGATGGACCGAGCGGATCGAATGGATCGATCGCTGCGATCGTCCCGCCATCATCCCGTCCCGTCTCTCTCGCGTATCGTCCCGATCGTCCCGCTATCGTCCAGCTGCTGTCCCGATCGCGTGAGGCTCTCGGCCGTCCGGATCGTGTCTTGCTCGCGGACGTCCCGAACGATCGACCCGACCATCGTCCCATCCCGTCCCGAGCATCGACCCGCCGCGGAAGCATGATGGCTTGCGGCTGTCGTGATCGCGTGAAGCTCACGGCTAGGTCGTGATCGATTCACATGATCAAATGGTTCAGTTCGGTTTAAGGCTTGGTTTAAAATTTTAATTAAAATTAAACGTCGCGGTTTAATAAACAGATTTAATAATATTTATTAAGTTCTGGTTAAACCGGGATAAGAAATCCAAAGTCGAAAATTGGATTTTGTGCCTAAACCAGTGATTTTCTAATTTGATTTGGTTGGACCAAATAAATTGAGAAAATCCGGTTTAGTAAATAACCGGTTGACAATTGTGGTCATCGTAGTAATTAATTTTGGTTAAGACCAATTTTAATGAACCAGACCGGTTATGTCATTTAATTGGGCAATTGGGTTATGTCTTGGACATGAACCAATTCTTGGGCCTCGGGCCAAGAAGTTAAAACAATTGGGCCAATTATTTGAGTCTTTTCTTCAGAATTAATTTAAAATTTAATTTTATAAAATTATAAAATCGATTTTTTAAATTAATAAGTTTCCAAAATTTTGAAATTAGAAAGTTTCTTAAATTAGAAGTTTCTAGATTTGCATGTTTTGGATTTTAGGAAATTTCTATTTTTAGAAAGTTTCCAAGTTTAGGAAGTTTCCAATTTTAGAAAGTTTCCAAAATTAGTAGGTTTCCCAAAAAGGAAAGTTTCCCAAAATAGTAATCTTCTATTTTGGGATAAAATCTTAATAAACCTACAAACCTCAAACAATATCAAGCGTTGGATGTCTTGTCCAGTCTATGTCAGCTGTCGAAGCCCATTCAATTGTACTCATGGCCTTACAGTGTGAGGGTGTCTACTTTTGCGTGGGTAAGACGGTTTGTGATTCATAAATGTCATTGGGAGTCCCAGACATTAGTGATTACATGACTGTATAGTCTGGTTTTCTTGACTAGGCCATCGGGAGTCCCGGGCCTTGAGACATCAGAGTGGATTGGGCCTCGGGCCCAGATTCACAACCAAGAGTTATATCATGGATATAATTAGCCGAGATAGGGCTTACCGATATAAGCTAAGGTTGGGTGACGGCCAGTGGCCCACTTTAATCTTAGTTATATGTGGATCTTGGAATCATTATATTCTATTGAGGGTAACTAATGTTATTGAATATAATGCGAGATTAATCATATTAACTATAATGCGAGATTAATCATATTGAACATATTAACTAAAATCCTTTTATCTTATATTTCAGCTATGACTAGCACAAACGATCAAAACACTTTCTCGATCCGGTCTGTCATTGAGATGGACAAGCTGAACGGATCAAATTTCTTGACTTGGTCGCGGAACCTGAGGCTAGTCCTCAGACAGGAGAGAAAGGACTATGTCCTTGAGAGAGCTCTCCCCGTGATGATCGGGTCCAATGCTTCTCATGCAGTATATGATGCTTGGAATAAGCTTTATAATGATGCGGTAGATGTGCGTGGTCTGATATTGGCTACCATGGACTCAGACTTGCGGAAGCAATATGAGAACATGGAGTCGCCAATAGAGATGATCAACAGCCTGAAATTGAAATTTCAGGAGCAGATAAGAGTGGAGAGATACCAGTTGGTTAAGTCTCTCACTAGCTGCAAGCTACCAAATGATCATCCAGTGAGTCCTCATGTCAGTAAAATGATGGGTTACATTGATAACCTGAGGAAACTGGATTATCCAGTTAGCCATGAATTGGCAACTGAGATCATTCTGCAGTCACTGCCGTCAAGCTATGATAAGTTCAGAAGGAACTATATCAAGAAAGGCTTAACGAAGACGCTGACTGAACTGCATGATATGCTCAAGACAGTTGAGCCAAACGTGAAGAGTACCCAGTATAATCTCATAATGGAGAAGGGTGGGTTTATTAAACCTAGTGCTGACAAGGGTGAAGACAAAGTTGTCCAGATTTTGAATCATGGCAAGCGTGTGTCTTCTGAGCCCAAGTCAGATACCTCTTACGTTGGTAAGTGCTGCTACTGTAAAGAGACTGGGCATTGGAAGAGAGATTGCATTAAATTCATGGAAGATGATGAGGAGTTGAAGTTGATGTATGAGACTACTTCCTCAGGTATTCATGTTATTACTTCAAGTTCTACCTTATAGGTATTGGATACTGGTTGTGGCACTGATATTTGTTGTAATATGCAGAGCCTAAGCAACAGTAGAACGTTGAAGGAAGGGCAAGTGGAACTGCATGTCTGGAAGGAGCTATGGATGCTGCCTCAGCCGTAGGGTTTTCACTTGTAGGTGCCTTTGAGGCTTGGTTTTATTAAGTAATTGCTACAATGTACCTGCTTTAAGCAGAGTTGTCTTTCATTTTGATAAAAGACAAGTTTTGTTCTTTTGATCTTAATGAAATATTAATTGTAGCACCCTATTCAAGGAATGTGTTTTATATCTTAAACCAAAGAGTGCCTAAATGTAACATAAATACCAAATTGGTTTAAATCTGATGAATTAAACCTGATTTTTTTTGGCATAAAAGTCTTGGTCACATAGAGTAAGTCGGATTCAGAAATCCCATAGTTATGCACTATTGGGCTCATTTGATCGGATATCTTATGAGACTTGAATTCTGTTTACTGGACCAAAAGACAAAGGGGCCTATCTTAGCCGAGCTAGAGAAAGGCCCAAAGGCTTATTGGAGATTGAACATACTCATGTATGTGGTCCGATGAGCAGTAATGCCAGAGAAAATTTACTGTACTTCATTGTCTCTACTGATTAATTCAGTGAGTAAGACTGTGTTCATTTGATGAGACACAAGTCGGAATTCTTTGACATGGTCGAAAGAGTTCCAGAATGAGGTATAGAATCTGAGTGACAGAAGTATTAAGACTCTAAATTAAATCACGAGTGAGAATACTTGAGTCATTAATGGTGTGATCATCTGAATGAGTGTGAAGTCGTTTCACAGCTCAATTCTCCTGAAAAACTTGAGGTATTTCTGTGAGAAAGAATCAGATCTATTAAATGATTAAAGATGAGTCACACGAATCTTCCATGATATTCTTGAAGAATAACGCTCTAAAATATCTAAGTTTACGCTGAAATAGTTCCACCAATATCAGTTGAAAGACACCACGTAAATGTGGATTGGAATCGATCCAAATTCGTCTTTACTGAGTATTTGTAGTTGTGCTACTTCGCTGGTTTTCCTAGGGAAACCAAGGCTTGTTACTTTTACGTCCATTCTGTTTTCTAAGAAGGGAAGTGAATTTCCAAGAAGAACAGTGGGAGTAAAAGTATAACTCGAAGAAATTCGAGAAATACAGGAGGCTGCTCAACCTGTTGAGGGAGAGCAACGGATGGATTTACAGATTTCTGTAGAATCTACGCCTGTAGAGCCTGAAGTTCGCAGATATGAATGAATCAGTCACTAATCCGAGAGTGATTTCTCATCATTAGTTGATCCTGATGATCATTGAAAGTTCGCATGATCTGATGATCATTGAAAGCGACGAATCTGCGAAATTCAAAGAAGCGAAAGTGAGCCCGGACTCCGAAAAATTACATTTTGTGTAAGTTGGCTTCATCGATCCATTCATGGATGGAAGCAAACATATCGGAGTTGGAATCTTCGTTCTGTTGAAGTAGTCAAGGTTTTGACTTGAACAGGAACGAAATGGAACTGTGCGTTTACTAAAAGATAAGTGGGAGCAATATTGCATTTCTCATAGTGTATGTCGATGACATACTGATTCTCGGATATAACGTCCCAATGCTGCAGTCGGTAAAGGGCTGGCTTGGGAGTTGGTTTTATGATTGACATGGGTAAAGCCACGTAGTTCTTGGATTTTGGATCTAAAGACAGAGATCCGAAAGAGCTGGTAGGACAAAGTCAGGATTTTTAAATTGACAAAGTCCTACACGTTTTCAGCATTCCAAGAAGGGTTTTATGCCAATGTCACATGGCATTACGTTAAGCAAGAAACAGTATCCTACGATAACTGCTGAGCTTGAATGCATGGATGAGATTCCATATGCGTCGGCAATTGGATCTATCATATATGCCATGACACGTACTTGTTTTGATGTTGCTTTAATGTTAAGCAAGACAAGTAAAAGACCAGTCAAATCCAGCAAAGAATCACTGGATTGCCGTAAAGAATATCCTAAAGTATTTGAGGAATACTAAGGATAAGTTCTTGATTTACGGAGAAAGTGAGGTGCTACGAGTCGGTAGAGTCTGAAAGGCATGCTTCCAACGGACAAAGATGATTTCCGGTCACAGTCCGGTTATATCTTGTGTCTATCTGGCGGTGCAAGGCACTGTTGCTGACTCCATGACTTAAGCTGAACATTTCGCAGCTTGAGAAGCGGCGAAAGAGGTTGTTTGGAAAGAAGAGTTCGTCACTGAACTTGATGTGATTCCCAGCATAGATGAGACTAGCTGCACATCAGAGGTCCAAACACCTTGAGGATAGGTATAACCTATTCCGTGAGATAAATGACAGAGATGTTAAGTAGATCAGCAAGTTTCAACGAATGAGAACGTTGCTAATCTATTAACGAAGCCACTCCTTAGGCCTAAGCACGAGTCGCGGACTGTTGCTGTAGGATAAGTGAAATTAAGATGTAGTCTTAATTTCAGTGGGAGTTAATAAAGGGCTTTATTTAGTTATTGATATGTTCTTGTAAAACATTTTATGATGTTTAATGAAATTATTATTTCAAGATTATTTTAACTGTGATGAAATAATCGTTCCAAAATGATATGAACCATTTTATAGGTCATCGAAGTAAGTGACTTGATCTTGAGTCATCAAAGTCATTTAGCTTGATCATGAGACCCTATATTTGATAAATGGCTTATATCATCCTGTCCCTAGTCGAAGGTTGTTGAAATTGGAACACCAACAACCGTGTGAGACTAGATTGGTATGTGACTTATGAAAAAGTCTCAGGATGTCATAGATGCACGGCATCAAAGTCAATACATAGGTGTATGTTGGGGTACATACGACCGGACAAGACCCGATTATAAGAACTCTTCAGGATATTTATATCTGTGTCATAAGAGATTCTCACTACGACTATAGAGTATAGTCCTTAGACCTGAGTTCGCATGCATGTGACTGCACATGAACTAATGCGCTTTGATCATTGTCTAATGCTGTCGTTAAGCGATAGTTATAAGGACCTTGATTGGGTGTATTATGAAATGAGTAGTGTACAGTGATGGAACAAGACGGGATTTGTCCCTCCAATATAAATGGAGTGAATATCTCTAGGCCAATCGGAGATTTGAATACTGGAAAATGCATGGCCATGCTCAAACGGACTTTCCCGAGTCGTTTGGATTGTCAGTATCAAATCAGAGTCCGATGAACAAGATTAGACTATATAAGGATGACACTAATCTTGCCTTATGACTAATCGAGATATTGAGACAAAAGGATTATGAATACAGAGATTCCAGTTCAAGTGGGAGATTGTTGGAATTATGTCCAGTAATCTCTGTACTCTCTCTAGAAAGTAAGAGTATGTCAATGATCAGACATAAGTCATATAATACTGGGGGTCATGATGGCTTGCTAGAGTCCGCTCATGATCTATAAGTCTTGGACTTATTGCCTTTATTATATGATCCCATATGGGTCACGCGCCTAAGCTAACGGGAAAATACGAAGGAACGGTTTAGCAGAAGTACGGTAAAAGTGCTAGGCATTTACTGTACTTAGAGAGAATAAAGGGCCTGATTAAATCCATGGGATTTAATCAGAACTGAGAATTGGGCCCAAAAGCCCATGAGAACTAAAGGGAGTTTTAATGAATAAAACTTGACCTAAAGCTCTCTAATTTCTTAAGCACATTTGCGCCTCCCAACTCTCTCTCTGCGCCTCCTCTCTCAGCTGGTCTAGCAGCCAATTTCCCGGTGTGCGTGTGTGAGCCTTTGGAGGATCCATCCCTTGGTGGTTCTGCTGATCTCTGACCATTACCTCCCATTCCGCTGCATAAACAAGGTAACAGGTGAGATCCATTATGTTTCTAAATAAGAGAACCTAGATCTGCATGTTTAGTAGGATGAATCAATCTGGGAATTGAATCAGGAAACACTAAACGATCCTACAGGTTGAAGGTTAAGCTAAAAGTTTCGTTTTGATGAGTATGGCTATATCCTTGGAGTAAGCTTTTCTCGGTTGCACTTTGGTTGTATAGACTTGAAACTTGTTGAAGCTTGATTGAACCTTTGGATATGAGTTCCCACCTTCAAACCTTTTCCCCAACCTGTGTTGATTGACTTATGCTTGCTTGTGGACAAGCAAGATTCAAGTTTGGGGGAATTGATATTCATACATTTTCATGCATTTAGGCTTGTATATAGTTCTTGTTTTGACTTCTTTTCTCCATCATTCATACCATTTTGTCGAGTCATTGTCGCATCTAGAGTCTAGAGTTGTTTAGGACTAGGATTAGGCATTCTAGGCTTGCATTTGGAGTGTTTCTTGTGTTTTGCAGGTGAATGGAGGTGTCTAGGAGCATTGGTGAGCCTGGAAGTGGAGTCTTGAGCTCAGAAGACCAAGGAAGAGCCAGCAGAAACTCATATTGGCCACCATATTGGCGAGCCTGGCCAATACGACCCAGCAGGAAGTCATATTGGCCACCATATTGGCGAGCCTGGCCAATACGACCCAGCAGGAAGTCATATTGGCCACCATATCGGCGAGCCTGGCCAATACAGATCCCAGATTTTCACTTGGATCCGGGTCAACACCCGGTTTGTCCCGGGTTGACCCGGTTCGACCCCTTTTACTATAAATTCATAATTTTGGGTTTCTAAAACCCTAAGCTACCTAAGCCTTAGTTTTGATTTCTCTTAAGTTTTTGTTTATGATTTTGGGTTTGTAAACTTTAGATCTTGAGTTTTAATTAAGTACTTATCTCATTTGTCTTAATCTCTCTTTCTATCTATGATTTCTCATATCTTTCTTATGATTAGGGAGTAGAGTTTTTGGGTTTTGTGGATGAGGTTGATTTAGGTGGTTTATGTGATGATTAATGATGCTTAGGACTTATTTATGAATGATCCTTCTCTAATTAGTTGATCTCTATGCTAGGTTGCAAGAAATTGTTGAATCTAGATGTTAGGCTTTTTCATGCCCGAAAGGTGTTCGATGAAATGCTTGAATGAACTTTTTAGAGGATTTTCATATCTTAGCCTAAGAGATTAGTTGTCTAAGGTGATTATTGGTAATGAGAACTTGAAATTAATGCTTGCTTGATTCTTAATCACAAATGAGAATTTGATCTTGATTAGGGATTGGTCAAAGGGATTAGTGCCAAGAGATTGGATTAGTCTAATTATTAATGTTCTTAGCCTAAGGATTAGCTTTGCTAAAAGGTGTTTGATGGATATTATTGCATGCTTGTCTTGTAATTTGCAAATGAGAATTGAATGATTGCTTGATTAGCATAGGAGTTATGAACATGAGAATGTGATTAGCTTAATTATGATCATTAACCTTGTTTAGCAATGTTTGATTGATTGAAGCATCCTTGATTGTCTCTAAACCATCTAGTCTCCGTAGCCTCATCCTAGAACCCTCCTTTTTATCTTATTTCTCTCCTTGTTTAGTGTTTTCCCTTGTTTGCTTCTTGATTTGATTTGTCTAGGTTGTTAGATAAACTCTTTCTATTTGATTTTCTTAGCTTGAGTAGTATTTTGCATTCCTAATGTGTTGTTCTTCTTGCCTCCCTGGATTGATACCTTAAGTACTACAATGATAGGAGTAGACTTGAGGAATTGAGCTAGATCATTACACAAAAGTCTATCATCACTATGCTAGAAGCTCAAGAAAGAGAGATGGCTTGGGACCCTACAAGTCATCATGGTTTTGAAAGCACATCCACCTATCAAGGTGATCTTCCAAATGAGTACTCTTCTCATGAGTACCAATATGGATATGGTGATGGATACCAATCTTGGAACATGGAGCATGAGCATGAATCAACTCACTCTTCTCAAATCTCTTATGATGAAGAACTTATCAACATGACAAAATTGGCATTGGAAGGACAAGAGAGGTACAATGAGAGCTTAAGGATGATAAACAATGATTTTGCTCATTTGCCTCAAGATGCAAGCATTGTTGAGCCAACACATGAGGAGAATGCTCAAGTCCAAGATGAGTTCTTGAAAGAAGCTGAAGAGACTATCAAAGAATTCGAAATGCTTCTTGGTTGCACTGTTGGTGAAGACCTTATGATTAGTTATGAAGAAGAGGATGATGAAGAGACATTCATGGGTCATTCAACCAATAGCAACAATGAAGGAGTAAGAGATGTTGTGAGAGATGAGGAAGAGCCTTATGAAGATGGATTGGTTGTTGAGTGCAAGGAGATAAAGGAAGAGAGCACACAAGATGAGCTATCAATCATGGAAGAGGAACCAAAGCAACCAAATCCCAAGCAAGAGCTAATTGGAGGAAATCTTATGGAGAAACAAGATGGTCCCAATAAAGAATCCTTCAAGGAGGATGAAGAATATGGATCTCCAATGGCTCAAACATTTCACAAGATTCTTGGTATAGTCTCTACCACACCATTGAGCTTTCATGATCTAAGGAAGATCCCTTTTGAGGAGATAAGGATGATGGAGTTTAGGGGGTGGTTCTACGATGAGTATGATCCCGGTAATACAAACTCATGCCACATCCCTAACAAAAAAGAGTGAAGGGATAGTCAAGCTTAGTGACTCAAAACAAGCTCACTTGGGAGGAATTCCCATGTCTATCCTTTTGAGGAGCTTTTGGGTAAATGCAAAGAAGAAGGGAAAGAGTTTTGGGTGCAAAGAGACTTCAATGCTAAATCAAAGGATGAGAAGCCTATGCAATGTTCTAAGTTTGGGGGAGCCTTGTGCCACATTCGAAGATGCCTTCACCTCCCATTCCTCCTCTCCATTCCACTCTCCAAGTAACACTCCAACTTTTGTATTTTTGATTTTGCATTTTTGATTTTCTCTTTCGTCTCTTTCCCTTGCTTCTTTCACACAAGGGACTGTGTGATTTAAGTTTGGGGGAGGAGACTAGTTGCTAATAATGTGTTTTGTGATATTATTTTCTCTTTTGCATCCCTTGAGTCTCATGCATTCATCTAAAGCATAGAAAATCCAAAAAAATTGAAAAATTTGAAAACTTTTCACAAAAAGAAAGCATGTAGGATCGAGTCTAGCTAGTGTTGTAGGATTCATGCATTGGGGACAATGATGATTTTGCCTTGTAGAGGCTCACCATTTAAGTTGCTTATTGCTTTAATCAATTTTCAAAACAAAGGAAAACCCATTGCTTTACTTTGAGATTCCGAAATTCCCTATCTTTGTGAAGCTTGCTTGAATTAAACTCAATTCATTGATATTGGACTTAATTTGATTATTGAAATATCTTGCTTAGGGGCTTGAAATGCAATCCCATGATCCTTGCCCGAGCTATGTTTTCCCTTTTACCACTCTCTTGATTAGCTTGGGCAACCATTGATCTTATGATCATGGCTTCCCTTACCTAAAGACCCTAAACCTTTCCTTGAAGCCAAAAATGATTTGTGAGTGAGGCATGTTCTTGATAGCTTTTGGCATGTGCAAAAACTTGAGAGTATCGGGAACGACAATGGTCTTTTCTCATTTTAGCTAGCTCTATTTGCCATAAGAGTCTAGCATTAGGATGGGAAACAATTTTGGGGGAGAGATGAGAGCTATCTTGGGAATAAAAGGATCAATGAAAAGAGTTGTAAAGTGTTCAATGAGAAAAAGAAAGTCACTAGGAACTAAATTAAGAAGAGAGCATTGTGCAAAAGAAAAGATGAAGTAAGTCCCCTAGGTTGAATGACAAAAGAAAAGAAAGAAAGATCAAGTGTAAAAAGGGGCTAAGTTATGAAAAAAGTGTTTGCTCATGATTAAAAAAAGAGAAAAGTCAGTTAAGAGTTCCCTAGTGACAAAGAAAAGAGAGAAGAAGAGCCAAAGGGGTGAGTGTTTTGGTAAAAAGAATGATCATGAGTTGGGGTTTGGTGAGTGTTGTATTTCATTATGGGAATGTATAGAGAAATCTTCTAGGATTGGGTAGAACAATGAGAAAAGTTCTTTGTATGCATAAATTGTTCCCTTTCTTAGATAGATTTTGTGTAATGTCAATTGCTCCTATTCTTGAGAGTTAACCACCCCCAAAGACACTACTAAACCACCTCAAATAGCCTCTCTTGAACCTTGCCGATTGGGATTGATTGATTGCCCCTTTGTGAGATCGCACTTAACTTCTAAATGAATGTAAGGAATTGAGTTGATGATTGCTTGTGTTCTATAGGATCTCGGGAGTTGGAGTAGGGATTGAGGGAACGGTAATGTGGAAGTACGTGGATAGTTAATGATTAGAGCAACTTGTAACTTCTTTGAAAGATCTTGTATCTTGTTGTGAGTCTTGTGGTTTTGAGTTCCCACCTTCAAACCTTTCTCCCAACTTACCTTAATGATCTTATGCTTGCTTGTGGACAAGCAAGGTTTAAGTTTGGGGGAATTGATATTCATGCATTTTCATGCATTTAGTCATATGTTAAATTCTTGTTTTAGTCTCATTTTGCATTCATTCATGTTCTTTTCTTGTTCTTTGTTGCATTTAGAGTCTAAGTGCATTTAGAGTTAGGATTTGCATAATTTGTTGTTCTTGGGAGTGTTTTCTTATGCTTTGTAGGTTCTTGGAGTTGCTAAGGAGGTTTGGAAGAGTTTGGAGTCCAAATGAGTGATTGCAAGTGAAATGGTGATGAAGGACCAAACTGGTGAGCTTGAAAGATGGAGCAAAATGAAGCCTTTTCGTGCATATTTATCTTCTGGAGCATCTAATAGAAGTTATAGTAAATTGAGTTAGCTTTCCAATGGAGTTGGTTTCAAGTCGTTTGGAGCCGTAGTCGAGAAGTTATGGCCGTTCTACCAGCTCACGGTTCGTGTAGCGGCTGAAGTGAGACCGCGAGCCTATGCCGATCAGTAGCCGTAACAGCTTGCGGCTTAGCTTGCGGTCTATACTCAAACAGCAACCGGACGAAGCCTCTTTCACCAAAATTACCAAAATGCCATTGCGAGACTCCCTTGTATAAATACTCTTTATGGGTTTCTAAAACCCTAAGCTACCTAAGCATAGTTTTGTTTTAGGATTTGGATCTTGTAATCTTTAGTCTTGAGTTTAATTTAAGTATTTCTTTATATCTTCTTAATCTTTTCTCTTAATCTCTCTTTAATCTTGTTATCTCATACTATCTTTATGGATTTTGTGGGAACAATGAAGATTAGAGAGTAGAACTTTTGGGTTTTGTGGATGAGGTTGATTTAGATGGTTTATGTGATGATTAGTGATGTTTAGGACTTATTTATGAATGATCATTCTCTAATTAGTTGATCTCTATGCTAGGTTGCAAGGAATTATTGAATCTAGATGCTAGACTTTTTCATGTCCGAAAGGTGTTCGATGAAATGCTTGAATGAACTTTTTAGAGGATTTTCATATCTTAGCCTAAGAGATTAGTTGTCTAAGGTGATTATTAGTAATGAGAACTTGAAATTAAAGCTTGCTTGATTCTTAATCACAAATGATAATTTGATCTTGATTAGGGATTAGTCAAAGGGATTAGTGCCAAGAGATTGGATTAGTCTAATGATTAATGTTCTTAGCCTAAGGATTAGCTTTGCTAAAAGGTGTTTGATGGATATTATTGCATGCTTGTCTTGTAATTTGCAAATGAGAATTGAATGATTGCTTGATTAGCATAGGAGTTATGAACATGAGAATGTGATTAGCTTAATTATGATCATTAGCCTTGTTTAGCAATGTTTGATTGATTGAAGCATCATTGATTGTCTCTAAACCATCTGGTCTCCGTAGCCTCATCCTATGACCCTCTTTTATCTTATTTGCTTCTTGTTTAGTGTTTTGCTTTGTTTCTTTCTTGTTTTATTTCCTTTTTAGATTGTTTAGGTTGTTAGATAAACCCCTTTTATTTGATTTGCTTAGCTTGAGTAGTTTCTTGCATTCTTGATTGGTTGTTCTTCTTGTCTCCCTGGATTGATACCTTAAGTACTATAATGACATGAGTAGACTTGAGGAATTGAGCTAGATCATTACACAAAAATCTATCATCAGAGTCCTATGTTTTTGTCCTTCAAATGTGTGTGTATGTATGTATTGGGTATAGTCATTGCATAAAAAACCTGAACAAAACTAATAGTGGAACTGTGCTAAATTTTGAAAAAGAGTTATCGTAGTTTTGCTGATACAATATTATGTAATTATAATTTTAAGTTTTTAAAACTCAATTAGTTTAATTAAATATAATTTAACTGCAAAAAAAATAGTGAAAGAATATACCGTTTTTGCAATATTATATTCGAACGCATATTCGCTTGTATTAATTTTGATCAGATACAATTTGTATCTGAATTGGTTGGCAATGGGTTAACGATTCAACTTGTGTCCCCCTTTCAATTTTCATATGATCGTGATGTGCTTCACACCCATATCCTAATTTTCATATGATCGTGATTATATACCGACGTTTCCTCCTTTTTTTTGGGGTAAATCGTGTGAACGGTAACTTTTATTTGTTTTCAGCTAATCGTGTTAAAAAATTGTGAGGAAATATCTTAACTTTTTTTTTTCATTCTCTTCTTAATTTATATAAGCATAATCATATTTGTTCATATCACACTATGATGTACATTGTAACAACGGTCCATAATATAAATCACTGAAATATCGAATTTTTGGATAAATCTTTCTATTCCTTTTCAAGTTCTTTTAAAATTGCTGACAAAAAAAGGTTTTGGATATTTGTTCTTTGAAGTTCCTCTTTTGTGATTCAATTTTGGGGGCTTTTAATCGATGCAAAACTTATTGGTATTGTTTGTGAATCTTTTCGTACTTATTTACTCTTTCCCCCATTCTAATTTATATTTTGAAAATTTGGAAACAAAATGAATCCAAAATTGATAAATTCGAATGTTCTTAGCTAAAACAAATCCTCTTCATTTTGCAAGACCTACAATTAATGCAATCAAAAGGTCAAGTTGATGTTTGAATGTAAGAAAAAATTTCCTGAAATACACTACTAGTTATATAACTTATAAGTTATAAGTGAGGTATTCATTTCTGATGAGTATACTATGAATTAATTAGTTTTTTTGTGTGTGTGAACAGCTCGATTGCCTTGGCATGTCTAACATGGCTTCTAACATGGCGATAATTTAAAGGTAAGATTCAATTGTTAGATACTAATTTCGTAATACGTTTTGATCCGCTTCTCTTTACCTAATTCATCCTAAAAATTTGCTATTTGCCTAATTCATCTTAAAAAGTTTGTTGGATAGAAATTAGGGCTAATACTATAACACAAAATGAGAACTTACAGACTAGGGCTCCACAAATCATAAACGTTTAATTGAATTTTTGGTATTACTATTCAAATTTTCATTTTAAGATTTTTAAGAACACAAAAAGAAAAATAAATCATTTTAAAGACAAAACAATGTTGCTTTCTAGAGTTATATATGGAGTACAAGTGTGTATGATATATGGTTTACCTGCAGGACAAGTCGATGAATGAAATAGGTAGGGTTATTGATTGCTCAAGTGCTCATATGCAAAGACAAAGCGTATTTATGTCAAAGGTCAGATTTATGTAAGTTGGTGAAAGGATCGCAGGATCCTTATGGACCTGCATGGCCTTTATAATAACCTCCCTCTTTATACATTATATTTAAACCAATGGACCCTAACGCATGGGCCCAAATTAAATTTATATATAATAATTTCAATCAATATACTTCAAAAACAAAAATTATTGTGTATACATATGTTATAATATTTTTTAAAAAATATGCGCATACTCTATACCATGATATCCCAGTGGTCTGGATTTTTCTTTCTAGAATTTCTGTTAATGAAAACTATGTACGAATAAAGTTATCACAAAAGAAAAGACGAAAACGTGTTTTTATAGTTAAATTGTTATATTTTATGCTCGTATTTGCCTAGGATTCGATTAGATATTCGAATAGAACCTCATCCTTCTTTTTGAGAACATATTCTACCGCTGTCTAGTCTTGAATCTTGATGTTATTGAATATGAAATGACGTCTACTAACTTAATATTCCGACCTAGATCTCGGGTAAGTTTACAAACTTCTCGATTTTTTTTTTTCTCTAGCTTAGATTTTACTTGCTTTAAAATGTAGATTTTGTAAAATGTGTTTCAAAATTTCTCTTAGTAATTTTTTTTTTTTAAATGAAGTCCCAAAACATGGTTGCAAAAGAAGTAAACAACACCACCATTTATAAACCCTTACGTAAACTTTACAACTTACACAAGATGAAGTGGACTAGTGTTTAAGTGCAGATGTTAGTATTGTTGTGCTCTTAGTTCGAATTCTGGTGGAAGGAATGGTTTATGCCATCCAGACATGGGCATTTGAGTGCCCGTTCGAGTTTAGGTAGGATTTTCCGGATTTTTGGATTTATGGCTAGAGGTTCCGTTCGGATATTTTTATATGTCAGATTAGGTTCGGTTCATGACTTATCGGGTTCGGGTATCCAAAATTACCAAAAAATGTCTAAAAACTCAAAAAATTATTTAAAAATTTGAAAATACTCAAAAATCTCATAAAAGTATATCTAAACTACTTAAAATACCCAAAAATATATATCCTACCCAAAACAACCGATAAAAAATAATCAAACTATCCAAAATACTCGAAAGTAACAGAAAATTAGGTAAAACTTCGGATTATTTCGGATACACGTTCGGGTTCGTGTATTATCCATTATCAAAAATATCTAGACTTAAGCTCCGTTCAAATATTTTTGTAGAATCGGTTTGGATCGGAATAAAAAATTTCAAATCGGGTTCGGATCAGGTTTTCGGGTTCAATTACCAGCCCTAATGCCATATCATAAGGTATTAGCAAAAGCTGGTTCGAGACTAAACAAGATATGCTCAAACTCCTCTTAATTAATAATTAGAAAAAGTTAACAACTTAGCGAAATAATCAAAAGAAAGTTTATCACATGCATAATTCAGAAAATAATACATATAATCTTCTGTCAACAATAAAAGCTGAGAATCGGTGAACATTTATTAGATTGGATTGTTCTATGAATTTTACAAGGAATAGAGGTGAAGGGGGGAGAGAGAAGTAAGGACCCAAAGGTGAGAGACAAAGGACAAAAAGAATTTAGAGCAGTGCCTTAAATGGCAAAGCTTTTGCTCGTTGTCACTAAAGAGACTCGTGATGTCTACGTGACTGGCTCGTATATAATAATGTCATTCTTTTGCCATTCACTCTTTCTACATTCGATATTTACTTTTATATTTATATATTACGGCCATATATAATTTTGTTTTTACTCATGGTGCGTATGAGTCCACTGAAAATGGGATGGGTAACTACACTTAGGCACATTTTAAACGAATTATATTCGATTAAACTATGCATTATGCATATAATACATGATTTAGAAAATTTGTTGATTTTTTTTTGTTATTAGTGTACACTATCCCGTTTCTCATTCTGCTAAATTCTAATATATATATATACATTCCGCTCACCTCATGGTCCATAAACAGGGTGGGTGAATATCATACAATTTATCTTTTCATCTTTTTAGTGCACTTTAATATTTTTTTATGTTTCATTATAATTTTATATTTTTTTTTTGTAGATCTCACCGAAATAAAGAGTAAAGACAATTTTATCTTTCCCTTTTGCCACCTATCTGTGATTAACTCTCTCGGTGGATAGTTTTTCATTTTTTCTTAACTATCATTTTTTTTTAATTATTTTTTTCTTTTTTTTCCCCTTCATTTTCTCTTTCTTACTTTATATTAATTTCACCTTCCTATTTTTTGACGATTGATAGATTGTCGAAAGGGAGGTTTTCAGCAATATAGACCAGCTGAATTGAGATAAAATCGGCCGATGTACCGAAATTCAAAAAAAAAAAAAAAATTAAAATCGGACTTATTACAGAATTTTCGAATGGATAGTTTATAGTAGGAGTCCACAATCTCAGCTATTCGAGGATACTACCACGATCATATCATGTGCTGGACGCTTCTCATGGATAGCCAAACTTGACTATGCTAATATCTTCCACATATGAACGGACATACATATATCCATGGTTTGTTACCTACTTAGTATCTATCTTCACATATAATTTATTGGAGTATTATCTTCAAAAACAAAACTATCCATCATTTAGGTAATTTAATTCACTCCTGAAACCAAATTTGTCAAGTATCTATCCTTAAAGATCAGATAAAACTAGTTCTTCACCTTAAAATTACTTTGCCTAATCGTGGTAGTGTCTCTTAACCACCTTTTGTTCATCAGATCGTCTAGCATATGATATAACCGTGGTAGTGTCCACGGATAGTTGATACATAGTAAACATAATTTTTAATGTTTTCTATCGTACTTTGTGTCCACATATTTACAATCATGTGAACTCTTGACCACCTTATGTTCATCAGAAGCATCTAGCATGTGATATAATCGTGGTAGTGTCCACGAATAGTCGATACATGGTAGAACTCTTGACCACCTTATGTTCATCAGAAGCGTCTAGCATGTGATATAATCGTGGTAGTGTCCACGAATAGTCGATACATGGTAGAACTCTTGACCACCTTATGTTCATCAGAAGCGTCTAACTGTGATATAATCGTGGCAGTGTTCACAATCATGTGAATTTTTGACCACCTTCTGTTCGTTGGAAACGTTGGTAGAGCTCTTCACCACCTTCTGTTCATCAGAAGCGTATAGCATGTGATATTCGTGGTAGAGTCCATGAATAGTCGATACATAGTAGAACTCTTGACCGTCTTTTGTTCACGAATATTCGATACATAGTAAATGTCTTGCATTTTATATGATTGTGGTAGTATCCACGAGTAGTAGATATTGTGGACACATAGTCTAACTGTCCATTCGAGATTTCCGAATTAAGCCGGATTTTTTTTTTGAATTCTGGTACATTGTCCGTGTATATCTCCATTCCGAATGTTTATATGGCCGGAAACCTCAACTCCGTTATCGTATCCACCGCAAAAAAATAAATGGGTGAAAAAATAAATGAAAAGGAAGAAAGAGAAAGGAGAAAAAGAAAAAAAAATAAATAATAAAAGAGTATGGATAGACGGAACAATGTCCTATCCGTGTCCATCGTAAACTGTTCTTTCATGTGAGGAGTGATTATCTTTTGGTGGTGGGACATAAAAAAAAAGACATAAGATTGAAAGCAGATAAAAAAAAAATACAAGATTACTAATAGAAACTTAAAAAGATATAGTGGATGCAATATTTCCTCCCAAAAAATATATACATTTCTTTCTCAAGGGACATCTATTTTCTACTTTACGTATTTTCATTTGATTAAATGAGTGGCTAGGTTTCAGCTCCGTTTCATCTCTTTAATACATGTATGACCCAAAAGTATGCTTTAATTCTATTATATGAACATTATATATTAATGTTGTTTTAGTTTGCTGATCTTTTGTTTTGAGTTAACCCTAATCTATACATTCTATTCACCTCATGGTCTTTTATACGGTATTTCACACACATCTATTTTGTTTTCTTTGTCACGGAAGAATCATATGTTTTATCGTTTGTTTCCAAGTCCGTAAGCTGAGCTGCTAAAGTAAGAACTAATGGAAGAAAAAAAGATCGGAAAAATATAGGAACCCGTACGATTAACACCAAATTGAAAAAAGTATAAGCAGTACATATGGACCAAAAGCTCAAGAAAGTCGTTGGTATCCACCTACTTTCTGGACGGTACCGAAATTAACCGATCCATATGTTAACTACTATTCAACAAATAAACCAACAAACAATTATGGCATACCACAAGTCAATACATCCCCACTTATGAATATGTATGGTCTGAGATCTTCCACATAAACGTCTTCATATTAACATAGCCATTGTCGCCGACTCTACTGGCCATTAGACGTGTTCGTTTCATTGACTCTTGTTCAGAATTTATACTAATGTTTTTTTTTTTTTTTTTTTGACATCATACTAATGTTGTTTGTCTTACCAATTTCTGATTCACACTAATTTATACTCTCGAACTCTGTTTTTCTTTTTTTTGAATGATTAGGAAGTTCGGAGTTCATATGGTCGTACATACGCGACCCAAACCATGTTAAATTCACTTTTCTTTGAAGAACAAACTCCTTCCAACGAAAATGGAATCTAGATTGGCGAAAAGCTACTATCTAACATTTACCAACTGAGCCAATTTTCTTTGTTCTCTCGAACTCTCTTTAACTTATGAAGTAACCTCTTGAGGAGATTTGTAAATGGCGCTTCAAGACACATTCATTAAATGCATATACAAGTAGGTATACAACTATATTACATGTAAATATGCAAGTACGTAGGTATAAAAGTATACACAGTAATAAATATTGTACGTGTAATAAATATCGTGTAAGCACGGAAAAGAGTAGAAAGAAGGACCAAAGGTTAGAATGAGAGGTACGTGGAGTGTCTATTTTATGCGATGGTTTTATTAGAGGATGGACACAATACATAACTTTTAATTCGCACCGCAACGTGGTTCATTCCTTCACCTATCCTACGTCGATTTCAAACCTTAACTCTCTAGTTCCCTTTTGGTCCTCTCTCTATATTAACCACCTGGACGATTTCTCCTTTTATGCACTCACTGACCTTCTCTCACTCAAGGGTTCAAAAAGTTTGTTTCTCTCTTTTGTTGTTCTTTTCTCTTTTTGAGAGAAGAGATGGGAAGGGCTCCGTGTTGTGAGAAAATAGGACTCAAGAGAGGGAGATGGACTGCCGAGGAAGATGAGATCCTCACCAACTATATTCAAACCAATGGTGAAGGTTCTTGGCGGTCTTTGCCTAAGAAAGCTGGTATGTATATCTTTATATATCCGGATTTGTATCCTTTTTAAATCATGATCCATACATATCGCAATTTAGAGGTTGTTTAAAATTTAAAATTCGAAAAACGACTAAATTCTTCAAGTTGTTATACAAGCTAGTGACCATGACGTTTTCATTCTTCAGTTTGACGAGTGGTTTTCTTGCCTTATATAACTTGGCGAATACACTAGAAATGGAAGTACAATGTTTTTTCCTTTTTGAATATTGTGAAAGTTTTGAGTCTTAGTTTCATAATCTCCAACGAGTCTGAAATCAGCCTTTAAATATTTCGGTTTAAATAAACTTTTTGTACCAACGGAGATTGAACCCAAAACACAAAAAAACCAATCCCTTGTGTTATCACTATAGACTACTACATCTTTTGTTGGAATTGAAGTATGTTGTTGATGCATGGAAGAATGAAAAATGTATCAATCTATAAATAAAACTTGGATTTTATATATTTGATTGCTTTCTGTTTATACTTGCATGTTCTAATAACACTTACAAAATGTGAAGGGTTGCTGAGATGTGGAAAGAGCTGTAGATTAAGGTGGATAAACTATTTGAGAAGGGACTTGAAAAGAGGCAATGCTTGCTTGGTCCCATTTCACATTCTAGCTCATGGGAATGAATGTCTAGAGTGATTATTAGCTGCTTAGAACTTGATTGAATGCTTGCTTGGTCCCATTTCACAAATGAGAGTTTGTTCTTGAATTAGGATTAAGTAAAGAGATTAGCTCTAAGAGATTAGGCTAATTGACTTATTGTGTTCTTGCTAGGAGATTAGCTTGTTTGAGGCTTGATAGGCATCCCGAGATCATCCCGAGTTTCCTAGTCCATTGACCTTAGCCCATAACCCTTGTTTTCCTTATTTAATTGTCTGTGTCTTTATCCTAATTAGTGCCATTTAGTTCATTTAGCTGATTTCTCTGTTAAACTGCGCTTAGGGTATTAGAATTTCACTTTTATTTGGTATTGCTTGACTGTTTGGGTTTAGTGTATTCAATTGGTCATAATCCTCTTTCAAAAAGGTTCGATACCTTTTACTACGCGATAAGTAAGAGGAATTGATACCTCGGAGATTAGTAAATCTCTGTTATCACTTACGTGGAAAATAAAGGTCTTAATCAGTTAATAGAAACGGACACATCGAATAATATGAATTCTCTTTTCTTTTTTTTAAGTTGTTTTCTATATTCTCCAAAAAATAATTGAGAAAAGTATATAAATACGCCCCCTCACATCACCCAATAACCAAAAAATAATTGAGAAAACTATATATGATTAGAACCATACTGTTTGTTATTTTATTTACTTCTTGTTTTTGAAGGAAACTGTTTGTTTGTTATTTTGGTGGGCATAAATATCATCTGCTAGAAAATATTAAAATACTTAATTAGAACCATATTGTTTTATTGGTTGAAATATACGTTCACTTTAACGGCTGCTCAGATGATCGAGCAGGTTTCTTGGGCATAGACTTTTCACAAACCAACTTTAGATAGGACACTATAAACTATAGTGAATTAAGTTTACGGTTCTTGTTCCGAACTAAGTTCGTCTACGTCCTAGAGCAGCCTATCCAAAATTTTAAGTTACTACTTTGTACGAGTTCGTAGAACTTCAAAATGTGTTTAAATAATTGGTAATAGATTCTTCGACAAAGAAGACAAAACTCCATATTGATTTCAGACTGCCATATAAAATACCCAATACGTAGCACGATGTTTGATTTCAGACTGCCATGTAAAATATCCAATACGTTGCACGATGAGACATTGAGTTTGATCAGTGTTCTGAAGTGCTATATGCTAACATGACCGGTTTAATATTATTATGGTTCTAATGTTTTTTTTTTTCAAATTTTAATAATATTTTATGAGCTTTATTCAAACTAAATTTTATATACATTGGAGATGCTTAGATGCTAAAAGGTGCGGTGATCCAGCATATAACACTTAAAATACATCGTTAGTTTAGACGGTTTTAGGTAACTTGGTCGCTTTTAAGATTAAACAAAATATATACATTAGATAGACATATTATAATATTACGAAATGGCATTATTAGTATACCAAAACTGAAAATTTTCAAATAGATTTAGAGTACAATAAAAAGGTATTATAAATATTAAATCATAAAAGGAGGTTCGCCCTAAGAAGCTTTCTCTCTGGCACGATCTCCAAGGCGCCGCTCATCCTCAAACCGCCGATCCAGCATGGAAGCTCCAGGCCGGAGATGCACCGCGTTTTGCTCTTCCTGAGAAGCCATGCTTCTCACCACTCTCGGGACCCCACCTGGGTTTTCCCGAAGAAACCTCTCACCGTCAGGTGAAGAATGCTTCCATTCTCGTTCGCGATTCTCTGGCTCTCTCCTCCCGCCGACCAGTACGCCTCCGCCGGTGCACTCTCGCGTCTCCAAAGACCTATCCTCCGGCCAAAAACTGGTGATGGGGAGATCAGATTCGAACTTCCCTCTTCCGAAACCACCAGACTCGAATCCGGAGAAATTGGCAGAGCCATCGCAACCACCGGTGAAGCCAGATCCGCCTGACCCTCCTCCCGATCCACCTGACCCGATTCCACAAACGGCGCCGATCTCATATGTCAAGGATCTATATCGCTCACTACCACCTCATCTCCATCGTGCTTGTTCCTTCTCGGGTTCCACCAGATGCTCCCGAAGAATCTCTAAATGCTATCCGCCAGATTCTTATATCGCCGGTGAGATCTTTTCTACACTGTTATCCTATGTTGACAAGCTCCCATCGATTGCGGATCTGAACTCATCCATGGTAAGGCTAGATCCACCTTGGCTGCTTAAGTTCACTTCCCACCACCATGTACTGGTCCTGTCGATGTATCTCTCCAACCCGCCGGAGCCGCCGTTCCCACCGGATCCACCAGACATCTGTTCCGGTGACCCATGCTCTCTGTCAGAAATCAGTGTCCATATCTCGAGCAGACTCTGCAAGGCACTTATCATAAGCGTTCAAGCTCCAAGGATCATATTGCTCTTGTCTGCACATTCCTACTCTCCCTGTGAGAAAAACGTATCATGGCCCCCAATCCTGAAATATCCGTACGCGGTTGCTGATAGTCTCAGTATATTGAAGATGATTTTTGTTTCACATCCAACGAAGCTACATGCCATGAAAATTCGAGGCGTACAGGACAGCGTTTCTCAAGTCTCCCTGGCTGCTACCTTCTTTGGTTTGAGGATGAATCACTTCTCCGCCAACTCCGTCACAGTGAAGACGCTGTTTGGGTTGCTAAAATCTTGTTCCTTTAGTCCTTTAGGTTTTTCCTTTTGTGAAAAATCTAGTCAAATTTCCTCCTGTCAGGGCCAGGAGAGATCAATTCCCACCTCCTCTTCTTCAAAAGAGAGAATTTTTCCATCATACTTCCTCTCCATGAGAGATGTCTTTTTTCCGGAATCATTTCGGATGAAGATGCTTATGGTTGTTACCTTTGTGTATTCTTTTGTGAAAGCCTTTATTAGGCTGAAAGATGCAACAGTCCTCATCACAATGAGAGCTGAGGTCAATAACCTTCTTCCAAAATCACAAGTCAAGGTGATCCCCTCAAAGTCAGTTACTAGTTTCAGACTGAGCTTCATCTCCTCTAAACTTTCATTTGGACATCGTCTTTTCGAGTGTTCTTCTGATGGCTTCCCAATCTTCGATCAGATTGGTTATCTAGTGTTATCTTTATGTATCTGCTTCTTCTGCTGCTTTGGTTTCGCACATCGGGTTTGTCCGAATGTGGTATTTGAGAATGTAATAGCTTAAATGTGAAATGAAATTTGTGACAAAAAAAAAAAATATTAAATCATAAATGTTATAGATAACAAGAGAAAAACGTTCTTAAAAATAAACTAAAGAAAAACATCCATATGAAATGTAAAAAAATGGTTAATTTAAGAAGAAACACAAAAATAAAATATAATCAACACGATCAACCATAAATGCTACCTAAATGTAATAATATTAGCCTCTGCATATTATTAAATCAATTCAATTTTCATACCAAACAACATATAATAGATTTAAAAACTTTTTTGTCAACATATATTTGTGAAATTAAAAGTTTCAATTTTTGTTTTTGTAAATAAACATTTCTATCAAACAAATCAGATTGATTAACAGTTGTGTATGATCGATATGTAAACCCATTTAAGAGACAATCGTGATGGTATATAGACGTTTCATATCTAGACGACTGCTTAAACCTTTATCTTGATAACTAATTTGTCTAATTATTCTTATTTATATTAATTGCTTAATCATAATTGATTTATTCAGACCTTTATATATGATCGATATCTAAACCCATTTAAGAGACAATCGTGATGGTTGATGGTATTAACTGCTTAATCATTTGTTATCTTTTGGTTCTGTTAAGGGAGCTTAATCATTTATTATCGTGACTCGTGAGGTATGATTTGATATATCTCCTTTCATGATCATTTTTGTGTGCTAAATTCTCCTTAAATGATCATGACTATGAGTTATACTATCTCATAAATGGTGTCATGTTTTAGATTTATTAGAAACACTCGACTGCTACATTTAAAAATTGGACCACTAACTAATTACAAAAAATTATATATAAATCATGATTTTTAAAACTCATATGAATTATTTAGCAATGAACTATCAATTTATCGTTAACGTACGCTCATATTCTTGTCCAACGGGAAAGACCTCTTCTTCAATGAATAAATTCTTAATTAATTAAAACCAAATAATTGCGATGTTAACAATCCTAAAGAACTACAAGTTAGACAGTAATAGGGCTGGGCAAAAAATCCAGAACCGAAATACCGAGCCGAACCCGAACCGAAAAAGAGGAACCGAACCCGAACCGACAAAATATCCGAATGGGTCTTAAACCTCTATACCCGAAGAACCGAAATCGAACCCGACCTGAACCAAAAACCGAATAAGTACCCGAAATATTCGAACTACAATTATATATCAAAAATATTAATTATATTTAGACTTAACATAACATAATTATTTAAAACTATAATTACAAACTCATATATATTGGTTAGTTTTAGATCAAAATAGCTAAAATACACAAAATAAATAAAATATACGAAATTTTTTGCTGTATTTGTCTCATTTTAACATTTTTTTGTTCAAATTAACTAATTTTTATTTTTGTTTTATGATTTTATGGGTACCCGGATCCGAACCGAACCCGAATGGAACCAAACCAAACCCGAACCGAAATTATAAAATACATGAATAGGTTTTATATGTGTAGACCAAAAAACCCGAAAACCCGAAAGATCCGAACCGAACCCGAAAGGGTATCCGAACGCCCAAGCCTAGACAGTAGTTTGTTATATTGTGTTCATCACAACATCATTACATATTTCACTGTATTAGGCCACAAGTATGATATAATCCAAGAAACAGAAACTATACACTTGTTTAAGTTGATGGGTCAATTTTTAATTATTGACGAAATGTCTAAAAATGTTAAAAAAAGGAAAATTTAAGTAAATAGACCAATGATCAATAACAATCCGGAAAGAGAAGTTGATGGGGAAACATGACTAGATTAGATGCTGAATGATTATTATTTGGTGAAGAGTCTACCGTGGCAACACTTCTCTCTGCTTTTTTAGGTCTTACGTTTCCTATATTATGTGTTCTGATATTTTTCTTTCTATTTATGTGTTTTGCTTTCAATGTCATCACCTCGCCTGACCATAACCTTGTTCGTGTGGCTTTTGTTCCCATACCATTACGTCCAACCAAACTCTTTTTTTTTTTTTAAATTCCATCCGCTAATAATTTGTTATCATATAACTTAATTAACTAATTCATTTCACTAGTAAAAAATATTTGCATATTCATGTAACAGTCACTATTTTTTGTACCTAGCCACAAAATAATCACGAAAATTCATATAACCACAACACATTAGATACTAAAAAACTACGATGTATCTATAATATAATGGCTAATTTTTGTAGTTATTTGAATTTTTTATAATTTGTTTAATTTTTATAGCTTTTCCGTAGCTTTTTAATAGTTATTTGATAAAACCAAACTATTATTAATCCGTGGTTATATTAATAGCTTTTACTAGTGTTTTAAAAAGCGATGACAGTGTATCCATAAGTACTTTGGCATCGTAGCGTCGCCAAATGAGATTATATTAACCATTAATTATAATCAGTAAACTCAAACATATATCATAATATTCTTCGATAATCACTTTTTATATTAGTAGAATTTACCATCTGGCGCCGTATCTTGATCTTTCAAAAATACAATACCTAACTTTTACTTTACGTAAATGATTAAATATTTAGTTATTTATACATGAGTTAAGTATTTTTTTGTTCTATTTTTATTCGATATTAATTATTTTTGCTTTACAGTATTAGAGTCAGCCCTAAAATTTTATATAAATATATGTGTGTGTATTTTAGGGACTAATTGTTTTATATATCATAGGATTTTCTTAAAAATACTGATTGTTTTCTGGTATTTGTTAATGTTTTTATAAGGTTATTAATCTAAACAGTTATTACTTTCGAAAAATAGTATTTTGTATCTAATGTGTATAATCTGATCAATTGTATATATAGCTGTCAATTTGTTATTCGGTAGAAAATGGCTAGTAATTTAAATGTAGTGGAAGTTGTACAATGGCAAAAAGTAATTACTGGATGATATTTATTCTTAAAATTATGTTGTTAAAGAAAAGGAGAAAACTAGAAGTACTTCACAATAAGTCTTGTTGATAGTGTGAAGGTGTTTAGGCTCGACAAGACTATGACAATTTTCTTTGATTAAAAATGTGAATATTACTAACAGAAAAACATATGCAGAATAATGCCCTTAATCACTACATATCTTTACACTAACCGTAATAGAATAACCTAACTTATGGCGATCCATATCCATAATATCTTTTACATTGTGTGATAAAAATTAACGTTTTCGTATTTTGGTAGTAAGTGAAACACTTAGAAGATTTAAATATATCAAATTTACAAAAAATTTGTGAAAATATTATAAAAACCTTTTGAAAATAATTAAATAGTTTTAGTTTAATGGTTTCTATTTGGTGGAAAAATCGCGACGTTGATATAATAAATCAGATATTGATTTTATTTAAACGTAAAATTATGTAACTATTTTTATTAGGTTATATGTAAACATTTTCAATAACAAAAAATCGGATTTATGTGGGCTTTGGAAAATTAATTTGGATTTCTGTTTAGGATGTCTCTAGTTATAAAAAGTGTGAAAATATTGCGACTTGAGATTTATTCTTGCGTTAAAGATTATGCAATGGTGTGGCTGCGCAATAGCGAATAGCTTGACGGCGATAGCAGACGGGTCCAAGTAGGGATGTTAATACGGGCTATCCAGGCCCGTTTAAGCCCTGCCCATTACAAACCCGCCCGTTTACAGCCCGTTTAGTATGAGCCCGTTTAGAGCCCGTGTCAACTAAGCCCGTTAATACAAAGCCCGTTTAAATCGTAGCCCGTTTAAATCAGCCCGTTTATGTAAATAAAAACACTGTTTTGTTTTCTCTCCGTTTAAACCAATATTCTGTAACTTATTTTATTCTGCAACATTAAAGAAAGCAATTCTTTAAGTCCAAATTCAACTCACCTTATCTTATCCACACATCAACTCAATGCATATCCATGTTTCCTAAAACCTCAACCATCATCGCATGGAAACAAAGGATTAATCAGTGAACTAGTCTGCCAGATTTGTATAAAGAGGTACATTCACAGATAATACACACGAACCCTAACTGTACCAGAATATAGAATCTACAGTAGAAAAAAAATAAGTCCAAGAACATAACGGATCAAATACTTTATATTACACATCATAAAGCTTTAAATCAAAACCAAAACCAAGTTGTAATTAAAAACCCAATTAGATTTTGTGCACCAGACAACAATCTCGTGAAAGAAAACGGTGAACTTTGAGGTTTTGTCTATGTTTCAAAACGAGGGAAACGACGTCGTTTTAGACGAAAGAAAAGAAAAAAAAATAAACGGGCGGGCCCGTTTAATAACTTTCAAACCCGTGAAGCCCGCGGACGTAAACGGGCTAGCCCGTTTAAAGCCCGTTTAAAAAGAAGCTTTGTTGGACGGGCTGCGGGCTTAATTAATTTAACGGGTTCGGGTAAGCCCGCGGGCCTTAAGCCCGTATTAACATCCATAGGTCCAAGCATGGACATGTCTGTATTTTATAATTGTTGCTATAGAAAATTAAAATTTTGTAAGGGAATAAAATAAAACCTTCATGTTAAATAGTCAAAAGTTCATTCATATAACTTTAGCCATGGATTTTTATTACTTTAAGATATGCTATTATATCACATAACTTTTGTAGTGAATGCGATATCTCTAAGTTACGATGAAATTATAATGAGACGCTCTGAAGTTACAATTCTACCATCATTGGTATTGTGATAGACTTATAGTATGTGGCCACGATGAAAACGTAGAAATTATGTTGGAGAAAGAAAAAGAAAAAAAACAACCTGCCATTTTTCAAAAATAGAACAGGAAAATCAAACTATTAATTTTTTCATTAAATAATTTTACCCTAAAAAGTCTGAGATATATCTAATTTTCCATAACATGATCAACTTGATTGTTTTATCTTTATCTTACTCTTTGATCGTAACAGGGGAGTCCTCTTATCCTTTGACATCAATTTCGCTAAAGAAACTTCTCTATAAATACCAGTGTTTAAGAAAGCGCTAGGCGCTAGTCGGGCGGTGACCCACCGCCTAGCGCCTAGAACGCCTAGTCGGGGCCTAGTCGGCGCCTAGGCGGTATATGCATTTATAAAAGAAAACAATATATATTAGATATATTATATAATATATGTTATATAATTCAAATATTTTTAGTCTAAAAAATAGATTAAAACTCAAAGTACATCGAAATAACAAAAAGAATATTAGCTAAATTTATCAGCACACGACATTTACTATCAAATCTGTTAAATTTACAATATTTTTTTATTGATAACCATTAATTTATGAAGTAAGAACTTATAAATTTAGTTATACGTAATAAAATTTTAAAATTATACCGAAACAAACATGAAAATTAAAAATCAAATGATAATTGGTTAAAGATTATGTGTAGCCGCCTAGGACCGCCTAGACCCGCCTAGGACCGCCTAGACCCGTCTAGACCCGCCTAAATCCGCTTAATAACATAAACGCCTAATTCGAACGACTATGAGGAAATCGCCACGGTCAGAGACCGCCTAGCGCCTAGGCCCCGCCTAGGCGGCTGCCTAGACCGATTTTTAGAACACTGATAAATACCCATTCACTTTCTTTCCATGAAAACTAAAAAACACAAACACCACATATTATACATATACAAATAAACACACACACAGACACAAAACACAGACATATATATATAAACAAGATGTCTTGTAATAATAAATCATTGTTATTCGGCAACCAAGTCGTTGTTATACTCGTATTCCTCTTATGTTTGGTTCACTCATCAGAATCACTTCGGCCACTGTTTGCATGCGACCCGGCTAACGGGTTAACCCGGACGCTCCGGTTCTGTCGACTCAATGTACCGATCCACGTGAGGGTTCAAGACTTGATCGGACGTCTCACGTTGCAGGAGAAGATCCGCCTCCTCGTCAACAATGCCGCCGCTGTGCCACGCCTCGGTATTGGAGGCTATGAGTGGTGGTCCGAGGCTCTCCACGGCGTTTCCAACGTCGGTCCCGGAACTAAGTTCGGTGGTGCTTTTCCTGGTGCCACCAGCTTCCCTCAGGTCATCACCACCGCAGCTTCTTTCAACCAGTCTCTATGGGAAGATATCGGACGGGTAAGAATAAATGAACATTTTGCTGATTAAAAGTATATATTTAAGAAAATGAGAATTCTAATTTTTGTGATTTCTTTACGTGAAAAAACGACAACGACATCGACATATTAGCGGTCGGTACACAAGAGTTTGATTAGCCGGATGCTCTATATTTTATACTTATTTATTTCTTTGAAATTTATACTTCACATGTTTTTCCTATCTGACTAGGAGATGAGTCTATCCAATAAGCCAGACAGGTAGGGTAGAAAAAAAACTAAACCAAGAAATATATTTCATGTAATAAACGGACATAAAATATTTTTGACTAAAAAGATTTTATATATTACATAGTATTTTTAAACGAAACATATTACGTAGTATATATGTAAATTTCTGCGCTACTTAAAAATTAATACGATGATGGGCAAGCTAGCTATAACCAGCGACTGAAAATACTTCTGTCATCATATGGTCTATATACGGAGATATATATTTCTTTCAATAAAAACAAAGGTGTCTGGAGGAAGTATATTAATTAGAATTGTCGTTATTTAAATAATTAAAAGGTGGTGTCTGATGAGGCGAGAGCTATGTACAATGGAGGCGTGGCCGGTTTGACGTATTGGAGCCCAAATGTGAATATACTGAGGGACCCACGGTGGGGCCGAGGCCAGGAAACTCCCGGAGAAGATCCTGTCGTCGCCGGGAAATACGCCGCCAGCTACGTCAGGGGACTTCAGGGAAACGGCGCCGGTAACCGCCTCAAAGTCGCCGCATGTTGCAAACATTACACTGCCTACGATCTTGATAACTGGGGTGGCGTCGACCGTTTCCATTTCAACGCCAAGGTAAACCTTACACATTTAAATATTTTTCTTTTGGTTCACAACACATTTAAAAATTATTTTACTATATATATATGTGTGTGTGTGGGTATGTGTTTTTGAAGTTTTGAATGCATGTTTAATTTAAATATTCTATTTTCACAATTTTTTAAAATTGTGAAAATAGATAATAAGCATTTACATAAAATAATTGGTTAGATAGTAAATGCTTAATTATTATTTTTAATGGTTCAAAATGCGCAACTTCTTAAATCTAGAAACATTACAAAGTTTGTAACTAGTGTGGGAACAGCCGCCAACAAAATAATTGTGTGGAAATAAAAGAGAATCTGTGAGTCTCTAATTTCTTACAATTTAAATGGTTTGTAATTTACTAAACTTTTTCCGTATTTCCGTTTAAAACAATAAAATAAAAAATTATTGAATGAACCAAAAGATATGTTAAAGTATTTGCTGAAACATATAAGTTTACTTTCTAAAAATAGAATGGTCTACTTTATATCGTTTTCAATTATGGCTCCACTTAACGAATGGGATGTGACTGGATACGTTTTCTTGCAAGGCTTATCGTCTTTTATCTCATTACGTGATCAGATTCGTTAGATTTCAGAAAACAGCTTATATCTAGATATATTTCTATCGTTAGTCGTTAGCTATTAATAGTTCCGTAGAATATGCGTCACTTCGTAATCTTTGCGTAAGACTTTTAAACCGACCGAATTGAAACTTATCATCAAATGGGTAATATATGTACACTTATGTCCATGCCTGTCACAGTCGGACACAAAAAAACACTTGCCTAACATTATATACCAGCTAAGCCAATAGACATCGTGACTTTGAGTGTAGTCTTATGTTTATAATGGTGGAGAATCTTATCCTTATTGGTCATGTGGACCAACTAGGACCGACCTCCTTGCCTTTTATCTTGTTCTTCCAAATATATACTTTGAATTATATCATAACAAAAGAAAAGATTCGTTTCTCTAACAGAATAATTATAAGAGTACCCTAATAATATTTCAAAACATAATAACATCCTTTTGATAATTATTTAATAAGTTTATGATGGATTTAGGTCTCTAAACAAGATTTAGAAGACACATACAACGTGCCATTCAAATCTTGTGTTTACGAGGGAAAGGTTGCTAGTGTTATGTGCTCGTACAATCAAGTCAACGGAAAGCCAACTTGTGCTGATGAAAATCTATTAAAGAACACCATTCGTGGTCAATGGCGTCTCAACGGGTAAGATTCAACGTCATTATAATCAACGGTTCAGATTCATTTGCGACCCTTTCTCACATATCAGCTTAATAATAATGCGTGCAGGTACATTGTATCAGACTGTGACTCTGTCGATGTTTTCTTTAACCAACAACACTATACCAGAAGTCCGGAGGAAGCCGCGGCCGCCTCTATCAAAGCCGGTGAGTTGTTTTCCACTTTTGATGTTTCAATCCGCAAGGACTGTTGATCACTTTGATGACAGAAAAATATTGTGATGTTTTGTAGGTTTGGATTTGGACTGCGGGCCGTTTTTGGCGATCTTTACGGAAGGAGCTGTGAAGAAAGGATTGTTGACGGAGTACGACGTCAATCTAGCACTTGCTAATACCATGACGGTTCAGATGAGACTCAGCATGTTTGATGGAAATCTTGGGCCGTACGCTAATCTTGGGCCCAGAGATGTTTGTACTCTGCCCCATAGACATTTAGCTCTTGACGCGGCCCATCAAGGAATTGTACTTCTCAAAAACTCCGGTCGCTCTCTTCCACTCTCACCTAGACGCCACCGCACCGTTGCCGTGATTGGACCCAACTCTGACGTTACTGAGACCATGATCGGAAACTATGCAGGTGGATAAAATAATTTTACTTATATATTATCTATCAATTATATATTGATTTTTATTTAAAAAATTTATATATATTGATTACTTTCTTTCTTTTTTGACAGGGAAAGCTTGTACCTATACGACGGCATTGCAGGGAATCTCAAGATACGCAAGGACACTTCACCAAAATGGTTGTGCCGGCGTGGCTTGTGCTGGGAGCCAAGGATTTGGTGCGGCAGAGGTGGCTGCACGTGAAGCCGATGCAACGGTTCTTGTGATGGGATTGGACCAGTCGATAGAGGCAGAGACACGAGATCGAACCGGGTTGTTGTTACCGGGTCACCAACAAGACCTTGTAACACGTGTAGCTCAAGCTTCTAAAGGTCCAGTCATTCTGGTCCTAATGAGTGGCGGACCCATCGACGTATCCTTCGCTAAAAACAATCCACGTGTGGCTGCCATCATCTGGGCCGGATATCCAGGTCAAGCGGGTGGAGCTGCCATCGCCAATATAATCTTTGGTGCCGTTAATCCCGGTACGTCCTTGATCCAGTTACATACAATTATGATATATTTTCTTATAGTAGTCAAAATTAATTTTCCTTTTTCGTATTGATTAGCAACATTCAAGATCACATATCGGATATAAAAATCATAATATATCAACTAATATTTAATGTATCTTATGATAGGAGGAAAACTACCAATGACATGGTATCCACAAGATTACGTAGCAAAAGTGCCAATGACGATAATGGCTATGAGAGCATCTGGAAGTTATCCGGGAAGGACTTACAGATTCTACAAAGGTCCAGTGGTGTTTCCATTTGGGTTCGGTTTAAGTTACACTACCTTCACTCACAGTTTGGCCCAAACTCCATTGGCCCAATTATCGGTTTCATCCTACAAACTCAACTCTGCCATTTTCAACTCCTCATCTAACTCCATCAAAGTCTCTCACGCCAACTGCGAAACGCTTCCAAAGATGCCCCTCCATGTTGAAGTGTCAAACACCGGTGAGTTTGACGGAACCCACACGGTGTTTGTCTTTGCAGAGCCGCCGGAGAACGGGATAAAAGGATTGGGTGTGAACAAACAATTGATAGCGTTTGAGAAGGTTCATGTAACGGCAGGGGCAAAACGGACCGTTCAAGTCGAGGTTGATGCTTGCAAGCATCTTGGTGTAGTGGATGAGTATGGTAAGAGGAGAATCCCAATGGGTGAACATAAGTTGCATATTGGTGACCTTAAACATACTATTTTGGTCCAACCTCAACTTTGACGGAGGCATATATGAAAAAGAAGCAACATATAAGGAAACCCTCTTAACGAAGCGGAGTGTTTCCTCTTATTTATATGTTATATATATACAGAGACTAAGATAGGTTGTTTTCTTGTGAAATTACTCAAGAAAATGTTCAATCCGCAAAGAAGCACTAATGTGACGCTTCTTGGATTTGTGTGTTTTTTTCTTCTAATTTTTTTTTGTTTGAGTCATCAATTGTCAAATTATTGTAACTAGTGGCTCCCAAAATAAGAAAGATATACAAGGAGCCCTTGTAAAATGTTGAAACTAAAGAAATGTTGAAACTAAAGAAACAAATGAAGATAAATGATAAATTTGATATATACAGTATTTCTTTGTCTTTCTCTTTCTGGTTGTTGTATGAGTGAAATCACATAGGTTTTTGGAGGAACCTTAATTAGTTTTGCTAAAAAACTTTAATTAGCAATATCTTTTAAATTAATGAAACGAAATATTCAATATACTTTGACCCAAAAAATGTTCAATATACTAAAGGCTTTTTGTTAAAAAAAAAAAAAAAAAATATATATATATATATATATATATATATATATATATTACACTAAAGGCTTTAGTCTAAAGCCAATTTAAATAAAGAAAACACATTTAAAAGCCGTTTAATTTCCAACCGTTGGATCTCCCATTTCCCGCCAAAGAGATTTATAACAGATCATTTTTTTATTTCCCAGAAAACAGAGGACAAGAAAGAAACAGAGAGAAGAACAAGCTCGGGACGTTTCAATGGCGGATCTGAAGAATATCTTCCTTATCACGAAACACCCATCGACGACGCAAATTTTTCTAACTTCTATCCTCTTCATCTCTCTCTTCTTCCTATCCACTTCATCTCTCTCAGATTTCTCCCCCTCACTGATCGTTTCGAGCTTCACCTCTCGTCTTCTCACGGCCGCGAATTTCTTCTCTTCTACTTCGAGTGCATCGGACACGAACACGCTCTATTCCGTTTCTCAGAGTAGAATCCGAGTCAAGAACGAGTCGAAGAAGATGGATTTCGCCAGAAAAGAACTGAGTTCTTGCGACATATTTGACGGAAGTTGGGTCTTCGACGATTCTGAGCCCATTTATTCTCCTGGATACTGTCCTTACGTTGAAGATAAGTTCAACTGCTTCAAGAATGGCAGACCCGATTCCGGTTTCCTCCGTCATCGATGGCAACCGCACGGATGCTCGATTCCACGGTCAGTTCTTGTTTCCAGTTAATTACGATTCTGCCATTCTCTTGTGTCTCTGTTTTAGGTCATATGTTTATTTTTATGGTTCTGTAGATTCAATGGGAAGAAGATGCTGAAGATTCTAAGAGGGAAACGACTAGTTTTCGTTGGGGATTCGTTGAATAGAAACATGTGGGAGTCTTTGGTTTGTTCACTTAGGTCAACGTTAGAAGACAAGAACAGAGTCTCCAAGGTTTCTGGAAGACAGATTAGTCTCTATAACGAAGGCTTTTACGGTTTCAGATTCAAAGTAAGTAATCTCAGATCTCTATTATTGGTTTGGATCACTTCTAATTTTGTTGATGAGTTTTTGGTTAAGGACTTCGACTGCGCTATAGACTTCATCAAGTCACCGTTCCTCGTTCAAGAATCAGAGGTTATAGATGAATACGGGAAGAGAAAATTGACACTGAGGCTTGATATGATCCAACGATCGATCACGAAGATATACAAAAACGCAGATATTGTCATATTCAACACTGGTCATTGGTGGACTCACAAGAAAACCTACGAAGGGTATGAACATAATATAACCTACGAAGGGTATGAACATAAAAATTAACAAGTTTTTATTTTCAGGAAAGATTATTTCCAGGAGGGAAATCGAGTCTACGAAAAGTTAGAAGTGAAAGAAGCTTACACCAAAGCTCTTCGTACGTGGGCTGATTGGGTTGATTCAAATATCAACAGCACCAAAACCAGAGTTTTCTTCGTTGGTTACTCCTCTTCACATTTCAGGTTAGATTAGCTTTCTTGGATCCCAAGCAATCTCTATTCTACTTTTGTTTGGTGGTTTAGTGTGTGTGGAAGAGTTAGATTTTAGCTCAAGCAATCTCGCTTTTAATATTGTTGTTTTGAACTGCAGAAAAGGGGCGTGGAACGAAGGAGGGCAATGTGATGGAGAAACAAGACCGATACAGAACGAGACGTACACAGGAGGGTATCCATGGATGATGAAAGTGGTGGAATCAGTGATCTCGGATATGAAAACGCCAGTGTTTTACATGAACATTACGAAGATGACTTGGTATCGAACCGATGGTCACCCTTCGGTTTACAGACAGCCTGTGGAGGGCCGTGGAAGCTCTCCTGCAACTAGAATGTTCCAAGATTGTAGCCATTGGTGCTTACCTGGAGTTCCTGACTCATGGAACCAGCTTCTTTATGCTACTCTGTTAGTTTCACGTGGTTCCTTGCCTAACAAGTCACTTGGTTCTCTCTTGTGAGATTGTGTTTTTATTTTCTTTTTTTTTTTATTAGCCACTCGTTTGCTGATCTTTGCAAGCTTTACTTTGATTTTGTTTGTTTTTGAAACACACTGAGAAAAAACGAGTCCAGACTAGTACAATATAGACCGGAAGCTGTACCATTTTAGATTCCTCTCCAACCTAGGGTTAGGAGCTTTTAGTATTTAAGATTGTTTTTTCTTTTCTCCATTTTATACACACAGAACTGTAATGGTTCCACCACTGTTAGTATGATGTACATCAGTGATTTGTTGGATAATAGTTGTTGCATTTCCTTTAGAATAAAGTGATTACCTATCTAAATGTGTGTACTTTTTTTGTCAGCTAAAATTCTATATAATAACTCATTATTGCTTGAATCCAATTATCATTCCAAGAAGAACCGATCCAACTCGTCATAGTTTATATGATAAAAGATATCAATACGTGTCTTCGCTTCTTTTGCAAGGGAATCAACACATATATTAATGTTTCTATATGTTAAAACTAGATCAAAATAATTACTCTAAAGATAGGAACATATTCATCGTCTTGAAACCACGACAATACTTAGGCTCTCCCATCATAGTAATCAGGTCTGAGCAATTAGTCTCCATTACAATCGAGGATATCCCTTCTAAAAGGTATGAGATTGTTTGCAACATCCCGTCTAGTTATGCATGTAGCGGAGATAAGCTACATATGCATCCTTGTACTTCCATGCATTTTCGCCCTAATACAGTTTTGGAGATCCATTCTAATTGACTGGTCGCCCCATGATCGATCCAATAAACATCGATCTAGCATGTCAGGGATGGAATCGGATTGGTAGATCCACGACTCTTCACTTTGGCGTATCAAGTCTTCTTCGCCGTCTTCCTCCCTTTGTTCCTTCATGTTTGTGAGTCTACAGATTTCTGCTTCTATAGTAGCTAGTTGGAGAGTTTCCATATGAGAAATCTCCTTCTATTCTAAATCTTCTTATTCTTAATCTTCCAAATACACTATAAAATCTATGGGTATATATCTTTTTGTGAGTTGGAGAGTCCTATGTTTTTGTCCTTCAAATGTGTGTGTATGTATGTATGTATTGGGTATAGTCATTGCATAAAAAACCTGAACAAAACTAATAGTGGAACTGTGCTAAATTTTGAAAAAGAGTTATCGTAGTTTTGCTGATACAATATTATGTAATTATAATTTTAAGTTTTTAAAACTCAATTAGTTTAATTAAATATAACTAGTGAACTTCAAGCCCCCGCGCGTTATGGAAGTTGTTTGTTGAATTCTATTTTCGCTAGTTGACCAGTTACATACGTCAAAACATTCAAAGCTTATGTTTGCATTGTGCCTTCTCAAAATAAGTCAAGCAAGTCACTGGTCGCCACAACGACACTGAGCTTCACTTAGCCACTCAACGTGGTGATTTAGCAGCTGTGCAACAGATTTTCAATGATATTAACTCTCAGCTGGAAGGGACTCTGAGTGGGGAAGAGTTCGATGCTGAAGTCGCAGAGATCAGAGCATCAATTGTGAATGAGGTTAATGAGTTAGGTGAGACGGCGCTCTTCACATCTGCAGATAAAGGCCATCATGATGTCGTTAAAGAGCTTTTGAAGTATTCGAGTAGAGAGAGCATTGCTAAGAAGAACCGTTCGGGATATGATCCACTTCATATTGCTGCTATACAAGATCATCATGGTAATGCTCCTTGCCTCTTGGATCGACTTTTAGATATAATGAAGCTTTATCAACTGTTTTTTGTGTGCGTGAATATGTGTAAAATATGGTTGTTTCTTGCAACTATTGTTGAGGTTTTGCTAGATCATGATGCAACGCTTAGCCATACATTTGGGCCATCAAATGAAAATATTGTACCAGAAATTTTGGTTGTTAGCAATGAAGCTACCCATTGTAATCGATCCTTTCATTCATCAGTCATGTTACTTGAGTGTGTGTAGGACGCAGGTCTAATAGGCTGGGCGTTAGCACTCGGTGTAAGCATTGGCTTTGTTGTTTAGGTACAGAGAAACAGATCACGTTTAGGTATACTCTTTCCTAAGCTCATAACTGGAGTCAGATCTCGAGTTTGGTAAAACCGTTAGCCTAGTTAGGACCTAATGCTTGGATGGGTAAGCAATGAGACTCATAATTACACTTTCTTGATTTTGTTTTTTATATGATCAACCGAATTGAACATTTTTTCTTCGGATGATGCAACTTTGGTTTAGGTGAGGAAACTGCATGAATAAATGAAAAATAGAGGAATTAGTGGACCGACACCTCGGGAAAAACTACTATAAGATTGAAGTCAAAGAGATGTTGCAAGTGGCTTTGCTATGTACACAATATCTTCCAGCTTATCGTCCTAAAATGTGTTAAGTGATTTAGCCAAGTAAAAAAGTAACCCCCACGAACCCCCGCGCACGGCTTTGCTATGTACACAATATCTTCCAGCTTATTGTTCGATTATTGAGTTTTTCGGGGTTAATTCAATTTGAATCTTCTCTTATAAGTTTTTATTTTATATCATATTATTTTATCTGTTCTTCAGCTTTATAATGCCTCTATGTCCCACCTAAGAGTGTTTCTACCTTTCATTTAGATGGAGCATTATATGCTTTAAATCCGTGCATATATTTCTGTTTGTAGGTTTGATTACGTAGCGTCGTTAACTTGTGACTTTGAGGTTCATTTTCAGATTGTTGTTGAAAACGTTTAGTCACCGGATGTCTCATTCCTCTTGATGGTGATCTTATCTGTTTTATACCAATCGTTGCTTAACTGGTACGATCGGAAGTAGGTACTATTCTGTTGGAATGTAATTCTCCTTTTCTCGCTAAAGCTCATTTTCGATTGATGGGCATATCTGTAATTAGGAATAAATCCCTAACACAAACTCATCCATTGCTTCTTAAAACTCTTTCACAGTTAGAGTCCCCTCTTCATCGCTTTGTTCTGGTAGACTTGCCTTCTCAAAGGAATCAATTACAGTTTTATGGATTCCTTGAGCATCTTCAACCTCCTATAAGCAGAAATGCGAAATCAATAAAAAGCCTCGGAAATTAAACATCGACACAAATGATCAGTAATTATATACTTTCATATGCTTCTGAGCTTGTCAACTATCATTGCTTATAAAACAACATACCAAGTGACGCAAGAAAAGGAATTAAGATTTATGGTTTGAATAATATTACCTACTATGAAATCTACAGCCTGATATGACCAGTTTCTGAATTTAGTGGCCTGCAGAGATATAAGAAGCGATTTCAATGTTAGAAAGCATGTAAAGAAAGCGCATTAAGAAAAAATCTTAAGAAACAAAGCCTAACATTGGAGTCTGCTTCAGCCGGTTCCATTAGAAAATCAATAGACATTGGAGTCTGCTTCAGCCGGTTCCAATAGAAAATCCTTTAGTGAATTTGTGCCTACTGCGTTGAGAAGATAAAATCTTGGTTGGCAAGTCATGACCTGAAGATCCACAAAATGATTCATTTTTACACTGCAGTTGTAACAACTTGAAGTAACTCTACAATTTACCTCAAACTTTTTGCCGCCAGTGTAAGTTTGGGTTGAAGGTGTGAGCTCAACGATGTGATCACTAACACTAAGAATCCACTTCATTTCCCTTCTCGACGTAACTTTCTTTTCGCTTGAAAGCGGCTCTAATCTCCAAAGCTGACAAAAATTGTAGCTGAAAGAAGAACCAACAATTTCAAGAGAGAGTTTCGAGATATTTGGTTCAAGCATTTTGACGAACATAAGATAGTTTTTTTATGTTTTACCACAGAGATTTGTGATGGCGTTGGAGATGGCTAAAGCTGTGCACACGCCTTTGCCGGGACCTGACATATCTTCACCAAGCAATAGGTTGGCGAATCTCTCCTTCATCATATCCACGTCTAATTCAAAATCAGATAAACAACAGCCAGGGAAAACAACATCAGATCTTACAGAATTTTTCCGAAAATTTTCATCGTTTCATTTTCTACTAAAAAGCTTCAGTTTTTCTTATTTTCTGGGAAACCAAAACAGATCACTAACCTGCAATATTCACATCATGTCCTTTAAAACCAGAATCTGAGAGAAGGGAAGATTTATTATGGTCGAATTTGATGTTTTCCTTTGGATTCTTCCGAAATGAGGCTTTCCTTATCGGCCAACCCAGAATCGACGACGGTGGGAAAGTAGGCGAAGCGACGCCTGAGAAGGAACTCTCGTAGCTTGATCCACTCGTGTTGTTTCTCTCCTTGGACTTCGTCACTGTTCGTCTACAGAGTGAGTCAAACCACTTCTTTTCTTCTCAATCCCTGCACAGCTCTTCGCCAAATTCTCAATCCCTTGCTCTTTTTTTTGTTCCTCCTCCTTCTCCCATTTATGAATCGCTTTTGAGAAATTGAATGAAGGTAAAAGAGATCTGGAGGGACGGCAAATTGGGGGAGTTAACGCGTTAGGGAGATCAGCCGTCTGAATTGCAGGAGTGGGTTTATTAAAGAGATCAAAGATTGGGCTTTCTCTGTTAAATTTTTATCGTGGCCCATTTGTTTTGCAAAATAGGGACACGTGGATAGTCTAAATGGAGAGAGTGATCTGTCATTATATAATAGATTTAACTGCAAAAAAAATAGTGAAAGAATATACCGTTTTTGCAATATTATATTCGAACGCATATTCGCTTGTATTAATTTTGATCAGATACAATTTGTATCTGAATTGGTTGGCAATGGGTTAACGATTCAACTTGTGTCCCCCTTTCAATTTTCATATGATCGTGATGTGCTTCACACCCATATCCTAATTTTCATATGATCGTGATTATATACCGACGTTTCCTCCTTTTTTTGGGGGTAAATCGTGTGAACGGTAACTTTTATTTGTTTTCAGCTAATCGTGTTAAAAAATTGTGAGGAAATATCTTAACTTTTTTTTTTTCATTCTCTTCTTAATTTATATAAGCATAATCATATTTGTTCATATCACACTATGATGTACATTGTAACAACGGTCCATAATATAAATCACTGAAATATCGAATTTTTGGATAAATCTTTCTATTCCTTTTCAAGTTCTTTTAAAATTGCTGACAAAAAAAGGTTTTGGATATTTGTTCTTTGAAGTTCCTCTTTTGTGATTCAATTTTGGGGGCTTTTAATCGATGCAAAACTTATTGGTATTGTTTGTGAATCTTTTCGTACTTATTTACTCTTTCCCCCATTCTAATTTATATTTTGAAAAATTGGAAACAAAATGAATCCAAAATTGATAAATTCGAATGTTCTTAGCTAAAACAAATCCTCTTCATTTTGCAAGACCTACAATTAATGCAATCAAAAGGTCAAGTTGATGTTTGAATGTAAGAAAAAATTTCCTGAAATACACTACTAGTTATATAACTTATAAGTGAGGTATTCATTTCTGATGAGTATACTATGAATTAATTAGTTTTTTGTGTGTGTGAACAGCTCGATTGCCTTGGCATGTCTAACATGGCTTCTAACATGGCGATAATTTAAAGGTAAGATTCAATTGTTAGATACTAATTTCGTAATACGTTTTGATCCGCTTCTCTTTACCTAATTCATCCTAAAGATTTGCTATTTGCCTAGTTCATCTTAAAAAGTTTGTTGGATAGAAATTAGGGCTAATACTATAACACAAAATGAGAACTTACAGACTAGGGCTCCACAAATCATAAACGTTTAATTGGATTTTTGGTATTACTATTCAAATTTTCATTTTAAGATTTTTAAGAACACAAAAAGAAAAATAAATCATTTTAAAGACAAAACAATGTTGCTTTCTAGAGTTATACAAGTGTGTATGATATATGGTTTACCTGCAGGACAAGTCGATGAATGAAATAGGTAGGGTTATTGATTGCTCAAGTGCTCATATGCAAAGACAAAGCGTATTTATGTCAAAGGTCAGATTTATGTAAGTTGGTGAAAGGATCGCAGGATCCTTATGGACCTGCATGGCCTTTATAATAGCCTCCCTCTTTATACATTATATTTAAACCAACGGACCCTAACGCATGGGCCCAAATTAATTTTATATATAATAATTTCAATCAATATACTTCAAAAACAAAAATTATTGTGTATACATATGTTATAATATTTTTTAAAAAAATATGCGCATACTCTATACCATGATATCCCAGTGGTCTGAATTTTTCTTCTAGAATTTCTGTTAATGAAAACTATGTACGAATAAAGTTATCACAAAAGAAAAGACGAAAACGTGTTTTTATAGTTAAATTGTTATATTTTATGCTCGTATTTGCCTAGGATTCGATTAGATCTTCGAATATAACCTCATCCTTCTTATTGAGAACATATTCTACCCGCTGTCTAGGTCTTGATGTTATTGAATATGAAATGACGTCTGCTAACTTAATATTCCGACCTAGATCTCGGGTAAGTTTACAAACTTCTCGATTTTTTTTCTCTAGCTTAGATTTTACTTGCTTTAAAATGTAGATTTTGTAAAATGTGTTTCAAAATTTCTCTTAGTGATTTTTTTTTTTTTTTTTTAAATGAAGGGAGATCCCAAAACATGGTTGCAAAAGAAGTAAACAACACCACCATTTATAAACCCTTACGTAAACATTACAACTTACACAAGATGAAGTGGACTAGTGTTTAAGTGCAGATGTTAGTATTGTTGTGCTCTTAGTTCGAATTCTGGTGGAATGAATGGTTTATGCCATCCAGACATGGGCATTTGAGTGCCCGTTCGAGTTTAGGTAGGATTTTCCGGATTTTTGGATTTATGGCTAGAGGTTCCGTTCGGATATTTTTATATATCAAATCAGGTTCGGTTCATGACTTATCGGGTTCGGGTATCCAAAATTACCAAAAAATGTCTAAAAACTCAAAAAATTATTTAAAATTTTGAAAATACTCGAAAATCTCATAAAAAGTATATCTAAACTACTTAAAGTACTCAAAAATATATATCCTATCCAAAACAACCGATAAAAAAATACTCAAACTATCCAAAATACTCGAAAGTAACAAAAAATTAGGTAAAACTTCGGATTATTTTGGGTACACGTTCGGGCTCGTGTATTATCCATTATCAAAAATATCTAGACTTAAGCTCCGTTCAAATATTTTTGTAGAATCGGTTTGGATCGGAATAAAAAAATTTCAAATCGGGTTCGGATCGGGTTTTCGAGTTCAATTACCAGCCCTAATACCATATCATAAGGGTGTTGTTCTTTTGTGCGTTGAGAAACTGCATCTCACTGCAAAAACAAGATATTGTTCTTTTAGTGGTACTTAAGAAACGCATCCAGATGCAAAAGTCAGATATTGCATCCAAAATAATTGGAAATTCTGGATGCATTTGAAAGTTGAGTTGAGACGCACTTTGGTGCGTCTCCACTCCCAAAAATCTAAAATAAGCATTTTTGGCAAAATCGTAAAATACTGTTTTGGCGTCAAAATCACAAAAAGTATTTTTAGCCAAAAATCACAAAATAGCATTTTTTCGTCAAAACCGCAAAAATCGTGTTTTCCCGCCAAAACTGCAAAATCGCGTTTTTCCGCCAAAACCGCAAAATCATGTTTTCCGCCAAAACCGCAAAATCTCGTTTTTCCGCCAAAACCGCAAAATCTCGTTTTCCCGCCAAAACCGCAAAGTCGCGTTTTCCCGCCAAAACCGCAAAATCACGTTTTTCCGCCAAAACCGCAAAATCACGTTTTTCCGCCAAAACCGCAAAATCTTGTTTTTCCCGCCAAAACCGAAAAATCGCATTTTCCCGCCAAAACCGAAAAACGCGTTTTCCCGCCAAAACCATAAAATCGCGTTTTCCGCCAAAACCGCAAAATCGCGTTTTCCCGCCAAAACCGCAAAATCGCGTTTTTCCGCCAAAACCGCAAAATCACGTTTTTCCCGCCAAAACCGCAAAATCGCGTTTTTCCCGCCAAAACCGAAAAATCGCGTTTTCCCGCCAAAACCGAAAAATCGCGTTTTCCGCCAAAACCGCAAAATCGCGTTTCCCGCCAAAACCGCAAAATCGCGTTTTCCCGCCAAAACCGCAAAATCGCGTTTTCCCGCCAAAACCGCAAAATCACGTTTTTCCGCCAAAACCGCAAAATCGCGTTTTTCCGCCAAAACCGCAAAATCGTGTTTTCCCGCTAAAACCGCAAAATTGTGTTTTTCCACCAAAACCAAAAATCACGTTTTCCCGCTAAAACCGCAAAATCGTGTTTTCCCGCTAAAACCACAAAATCACGTTTTTCCGCCAAAACCGCAAAATCGTGTTTTCCCGCTAAAACCGCAAAATCGTGTTTTCCCGCTAAAACCGTAAAATCGCGTTTTTCCACCAAAACCGCAAAACCGCGTTTTCCCGCCAATCCGTAAAATCGTGTTTTCCCGCCAAAACCGCAAATCGCGTTTTTCCGCCAAAATCGCAAAATCGCATTTTTCCGCCAAAACTGCAAAATCGCGTTTTCCGTCTAAACCGCAAAATCCGTTTTTCCATCAAAATCGCAAAATTGTGTTTTCCTGTTAAAACCGCAAAATCGTGTTTTTCCGCCAAAACCACAAAATCCAAACCTTAAAAATAATGCATCCAACTAATGTATACAAATAAATAAAGAAACATAATTGCATCTAGACGCAATTTCTAGACGCAGTTTCTAAATGCACAAAGAAACATAACTGCATTTACATCTGGATGCAACGTTTGAAAACTGCATCTGAACGCAGTTTCTAGACGCAATTTCCAGATGAGGAAAAGAACATGCCCAAAGTATTAGCAAAAGCTGGTTCCAGACTAAACAAGATATGCTCAAACTCCTCTTAATTAATAATTAGAAAAAGTTTACAACTTAGCGAAATAATCAAAAGAAAGTTTATCACATGCATAATTCAGAAAATAATACATATGATGTCAACAATAAAAGCTGAGAATCGGTGAACATTTATTAGATTGGATTGTTCTATGAATTTTACAAGGAATAGAGGTGAAGGGGGGAGAGAGAAGTAAGGACCCAAAGGTGAGAGACAAAGGACAAAAAGAATTTAGAGCAATGCCTTAAATGGCAAAGCTTTTGCTCGTTGTCACTAAAGAGACTCGTGATGTCTACGTGACTGGCTCGTATATAATGTCATTCTTTTGCCATTCACTCTTTCTACATTGGACAAATCGCATTAATAGCACAAAAAACATGACTTGTCAAAAATATAGCACCAAGGAAAAAAATCATAAAAATAGCACAAAACATGTTTTGTCACTAAATTAGCACTAACCCTAAATCTTAAATACTAAACCCTAAACCCTAAATACTAAACCCTAACCTTGAATAATAAACCCTAAACCCTAAATACTAAACCCTAAACCCTAAATAATAAACCTTAAACCCTAAATAATTAACCTTAAACCCTAAATTATATAATGCTATAAAAGTCTTTGTAATTAAAATAATGCTAAAAATGTGAATTATTTTCTTTGGTGCTATATTTATGATAAGGTATGTTTTTGTGCTATTTTATGATTTTTCTCTTCTACATTCGATATTTACTTTTATATTTATATATTATATAATTTTTGTTTTTACTCATGGTGGGTATGAGTCCACTGAAAATGGGATGGGTAACTACACTTAGGCACATTTTAAAAGAATTATATTCGATTAAACTATGCATTATGCATATAATACATGATTTAGAAAATTTGTTGATTTTTTTTGTTATTAGTGTACACTATCCCGTTTCTCATTCTGCTAAATTCTAATATATATATACATTCCGCTCACCTCATGGTCCATAAACAGGGTGGGTGAATATCATCCAATTTATCTTTTCATCTTGCACTTTAATATTTTTTTTATGTTTTATTATAATTTTATATTTTTTTTTGTAGATCTCACCGAAATAAAGAGTAAAGACAATTTTATCTTTCCCTTTTGCCACCTATCTGTGATTAACTCTCTCGGTGGATAGTTTTTCATTTTTTCTTAACTATCATTTTTTTTATTATTATTTTCTTTTTTTTTTCCCTTCATTTTCTCTTTCTTACTTTATATTAATTTCACCTTCCTATTTTTTGACGATTGATAGATTGTCGAAAGGGAGGTTTTCAGCAATATAGACCAGCTGAATGGAGATAAAATCGGCCGATGTACCGAAATTCAAAAAAAAAAAAATTAAAATCGGACTTATTACAGAATTTTCGAATGGATAGTTTAGAGTAGGAGTCCACAATCTCAGCTATTCGAGGATACTACCACGATCATATCATGTGCTGGACGCTTCTCATGGATAGCCAAACTTGACTATGCTAATATCTTCCACATATGAACGGACATACATATATCCATGGTTTGTTACCTACTTAGTATCTATCTTCACATATAATTTATTGGAGTATTATCTTCAAAAACAAAACTATCCATCATTTAGGTAATTTAACTCACTCCTGAAACCAAATTTGTCAAGTATTTATCCTTAAAGATCACATATAACTAGTTCTTCACCTTAAAATTACTTTGCCTAATCGTGGTAGTGTCTCTTGACCACCTTTTGTTCATCGGATCGTCTAGCATATGATATAACCGTGGTAGTGTCCACGGATAGTTGATACATAGTAAACATAATTTTTAATGTTTTCTATCGTACTTTGTGTCCACAGATTTACAATCATGTGAACTCTTGACCACCTTATGTTCATCAGAAGCATCTAGCATGTGATATAATCGTGGTAGTGTCCACGAATAGTCGATACATGGTAGAACTCTTGACCACCTTATGTTCATCAGAAGCGTCTAGCATGTGATATAATCGTGGTAGTGTCCATGAATAGTCGATACATGGTAGAACTCTTGACCACCTTATGTTCATCAGAAGCGTCTAACTGTGATATAATCGTGGCAGTGTTCACAATCATGTGAATTTTTGACCACCTTCTGTTCGTTGGAAACGTTGGTAGAGCTCTTTACCACCTTCTGTTCATCAGAAGCGTATAGCATGTGATATTCGTGGTAGAGTCCATGAATAGTCGATACATAGTAGAACTCTTGACCGTCTTTTGTTCACGAATATTCGATACATAGTAAATGTCTTGCATTTTATATGATTGTGGTAGTATCCACGAGTAGTAGATATTGTGGACACATAGTCTAACTGTCCATTCGAGATTTCCGAATTAAGCCGGATTTTTTTTTTGAATTCCGGTACATTGTCCGTGTATATCTCCATTCCGAATGTTTATATGGCCGGAAACCTCAACTCCGTTATCGTATCCACCGCAAAAAAATAAATGGGTGAAAAAATAAATGAAAAGGAAGAAAGAGAAAGGAGAAAAAGAAAAAAAAAAATAAATAATAAAAGAGTATGGATAGATGGAACAATGTCTTATCCGTGTCCATCGTAAACTGTTCTTTTCATGTGAGGAGTGATTATCTTTTGGTGGTGAGACATTAAAAAAAAAGACATAAGATTGAAAGCAGATAAAAAAATACAAGATTACTAATAGAAACTTAAAAAGATATAGTGGATGCAATATTTCCTCCAAAAACATATATACATTTCTTTCTCAAGGGACATCTATTTTCTACTTTACGTATTTTCATTTGATTAAATGAGTGGCTAGGTTTCAGCTCCGTTTCATCTCTTTAATACATGTATGACCCAAAAGTATGCTTTAATTCTATTATATGAACATTATATATTAATGTTGTTTTAGTTTGCTGATCTTTTGTTTTGAGCCCTAATCTATACATTCTATTCACCTCATGGTCTTTTATACGGTATTTCACACACATCTATTTTGTTTTCTTTGTCACGGAAGAATCATATGTTTTATCGTTTGTTTCCAAGTCCGTAAGCTGAGCTGCTAAAGTAAGAACTAATGGAAGAAAAAAAGATCGGAAAAATATAGGAACCCGTACGATTAACACCAAATTGAAAAAAGTATAAGCAGTACATATGGACCAAAAGCTCAAGAAAGTCGTTGGTATCCACCTACTTTCTGGACGGTACCGAAATTAACCGATCCATATGTTAACTACTATTCAACAAATAAACCAACAAACAATTATGGCATACCACAAGTCAATACATCCCCACTTATGAATATGTATGGTCTGAGATCTTCCACATAAACGTCTTCATATTAACATAGCCATTGTCGCCGACTCTACTGGCCATTAGACGTGTTCGTTTCATTGACTCTTGTTCAGAATTTATACTAATGTTTTTTTTTTTTTTTTTTGACATCATACTAATGTTGTTTGTCTTACCAATTTCTGATTCACACTAATTTATACTCTCGAACTCTGTTTTTCTTTTTTTTGAATGATTAGGAAGTTCGGAGTTCATATGGTCGTACATACGCGACCCAAACCATGTTAAATTCACTTTTCTTTGAAGAACAAACTCCTTCCAACGAAAATGGAATCTAGATTGGCGAAAAGCTACTATCTAACATTTACCAACTGAGCCAATTTTCTTTGTTCTCTCGAACTCTCTTTAACTTATGAAGTAACCTCTTGAGGAGATTTGTAAATGGCGCTTCAAGACACATTCATTAAATGCATATACAAGTAGGTATACAACTATATTACATGTAAATATGCAAGTACGTAGGTATAAAAGTATACACAGTAATAAATATTGTACGTGTAATAAATATCGTGTAAGCACGGAAAAGAGTAGAAAGAAGGACCAAAGGTTAGAATGAGAGGTACGTGGAGTGTCTATTTTATGCGATGGTTTTATTAGAGGATGGACACAATACATAACTTTTAATTCGCACCGCAACGTGGTTCATTCCTTCACCTATCCTACGTCGATTTCAAACCTTAACTCTCTAGTTCCCTTTTGGTCCTCTCTCTATATTAACCACCTGGACGATTTCTCCTTTTATGCACTCACTGACCTTCTCTCACTCAAGGGTTCAAAAAGTTTGTTTCTCTCTTTTGTTGTTCTTTTCTCTTTTTGAGAGAAGAGATGGGAAGGGCTCCGTGTTGTGAGAAAATAGGACTCAAGAGAGGGAGATGGACTGCCGAGGAAGATGAGATCCTCACCAACTATATTCAAACCAATGGTGAAGGTTCTTGGCGGTCTTTGCCTAAGAAAGCTGGTATGTATATCTTTATATATCCGGATTTGTATCCTTTTTAAATCATGATCCATACATATCGCAATTTAGAGGTTGTTTAAAATTTAAAATTCGAAAAACGACTAAATTCTTCAAGTTGTTATACAAGCTAGTGACCATGACGTTTTCATTCTTCAGTTTGACGAGTGGTTTTCTTGCCTTATATAACTTGGCGAATACACTAGAAATGGAAGTACAATGTTTTTTCCTTTTTGAATATTGTGAAAGTTTTGAGTCTTAGTTTCATAATCTCCAACGAGTCTGAAATCAGCCTTTAAATATTTCGGTTTAAATAAACTTTTTGTACCAACGGAGATTGAACCCAAAACACAAAAAAACCAATCCCTTGTGTTATCACTATAGACTACTACATCTTTTGTTGGAATTGAAGTATGTTGTTGATGCATGGAAGAATGAAAAATGTATCAATCTATAAATAAAACTTGGATTTTATATATTTGATTGTAAATTCTAGTTAAGAGCAAACTGCTTTCTGTTTATACTTGCATGTTCTAATAACACTTACAAAATGTGAAGGGTTGCTGAGATGTGGAAAGAGCTGTAGATTAAGGTGGATAAACTATTTGAGAAGGGACTTGAAAAGAGGCAATATTACAGCCGAGGAAGAAGACACCATCGTCAAGTTGCATTCCCTTCTCGGCAACAGGTACTAAACCTATTTAATACACGTCACATCGTTCACAGATTTATATAAATATTACACAATTTATACCTAATTCAGAATTTCGTGTTTTATTACAATTTTGCCACTGTCTGATGAGTGACTGTCAGGCAGGGTCGGTACAGTACAATTATTTGCATGTATTGTCAACTTAGAAACATACAGAAATGGTCGAGACAAGTCTCCCATCCAACTGTTCAAAAATAAAAATCAGCGGTAGATCACTCCTGATCTTGTGATCAAGATGATTGAATGTACTGTCCTGATCTTGTGACCATCATAATAATGCAGCGGTAGATCGCTCCTGGAGCGGTCCAACCTATTTTCCTATAAAAAAATCTAAGTAAATCCATCCATTAAAAAAACCCTATATATGTACATAACCAGTTTGACTTCTTGTCAATAAAAAGCATTGGCATTATGCTGATTGCTCTAATTAATCTTGTCTCATGTGTCTACGGAAATGATTGTTACTGGCTCTCTTATCACTGTCACGGTTCAACCTTATATAAAAGTAAATCATGTACAGGCATAACTAACTATATATTTTTTACCACATCCGTTTCCTTTCAGAATTTATTTTTTAATTGATTATAAATATCGCTTTAATTTTTAATGCAATTTCTATCTATTTTTTAGTTTAGTCTTTACTCATTTAACTTAACAATAAATGTGAACATATTAAATATGTAACTAATTAGTAGTAAAAAAAATAATTTAATTGTTGTTTTTAATATATGTAGAAAAATTAAACAATACTTAATATGAAACGGATTATATATCAATTGTTAGTTGACAAAAATATAACATCTATATAACTTGTGAAATTGATTGTCTAAATTTATATCGTCTCATTCTTTTTTTTTTCTGAAAAATCGTCTCATTCTCACGTGTGTGCTTTGTGCCTAACCCTTTTTGTGTGTAGATGGTCGCTTATTGCAACACATCTACCAGGAAGAACAGACAACGAAATTAAAAACTATTGGAACTCACATCTCAGCCGCAAAATCTACGCCTTCACTGCCGTCCCCAGAGATGACCACAGTCTAAGCCTCGACGATTTAGTTCTGAATAAATCTACTTCTTCCTCGGGAGCCAAGAGCACGAACAAGAACAAGAAGAAGAAGAAAGGAAGAACAAGTAGATCATCCATGAAGAAACACAAGCAAATGGTGACGGCCTCAAAGTGTTTCCCACAACCCAAAGAGCTAGAGAGTGAGATAAGTGACGGAGGGCACAATGGAAATTACGAAGGAAAGTCTGTGGGGCCTTATGAGTGGTTGGATGGTGAGATGGAGCGGCTCATGTGTAGTTTCGTCTGGGAATGTACTAGTGAAGAGGCTATGATTGAAGTGAATGATGTTGACTCTGATCAGAACAAGGTGTGCGAGAGTGGGGACAATAGTAGTTGTTGTGCGGGTTTGTTTGAGGAGGAACAAGGAAAACTTGCGAACCTAGAGGTTGATCATCATGACATGAATGTGGAAAAAGAAAGAGAGGGGAGTGTTTTGAGTTCGATTTCAAATGAAAATGGTGATAAAGATTGGTGGGTTGGTCTATGTGATTCGTCAGACGTTGGATTTGGGATTGATGATGAGTTGCTTGATTGGGACTTTCAAGGTAGTGTGACTTGTCAAAGTGATGATCTCTGGGATATCTCATATTTTGGCGAAATACAGCAAGTGGATCAGTAGACATATACATCAATCTTTTGATTATAAAGTCTAGTGTTTTGTCTGCATGGTTGTGGTGGATCTTGAGGTTATGTATTAGCTTGTTGGAGTGTGTTAAGAGGGTGCATGCATTAGGATAAATAAAGCCTCTAGTTTAGACCAGTTTGAAGCACATCATTTTTTTTCGTCTTGATTTTTAAATCTGTTTTGTTGCTATTTAGTGTTTGTTTGTCTTATGTTTCATTGATAAATAGTGTGAAATAATGATGAATATTTGAAAATTTGTGTCAAAAATGGAAAATAAAAGGCTTGATTGGTAATGTTAATACAAGTATAATTGATAACTAATTTTAATTTCAATAGCAAAATTTCCAATTATTTTCTTCAGCAAAATATAAATCTATTAAAAATTAATCAAAAAATTTTGATGGAATTTTAACAAAAAATACTCAAATATTTGTCTGATTTTGGACAAACATTTATTTTATTTTCAAAATCATAAGCGAAATTTTTATTTGTATTGTAAGTTGTTCTTGATTGATAGCGAAATATTAAAAAATAATTTTTAATATCGTAAAAATTATGGGGTTTAGATAATCTTCTATGAACTTCGAAGTAATCTTTAAATATTTTGATTAAAAATATATATCATTTCCCACAAAGAAAATTTGAATCCTAGCTTAGTGATGTGTTGTGTTTTTGAGTATTTTTAGGCATGATTAAGAGTGTTATTTAGCTTTAGGAAAAGCATTTAGACAACATTATTGTGTCTTAACTTTAGGTTAGTGCATTTAGGCATCATTAGGTTAGGTGTGCTTTGTTTGTTCTTTTTGTAGGTGGTGGAAGACATGATGAAGCACCCAAATCATATGGAGGAGGTAGGGACTGAAAAACACCCAAAAAAGAGTGGAAAAACAGCTAAGGATCATGACCAGACCTCACAGCGACATCCCACAGCGGCATACTGAAGTCGCTGTGAAGAAATGCGAATAGTCGGGAGCCCCAGCGACCTCCACAGCGACCTCCACAAGTCGCTGTGGATCAAAAAACCTCACAGCGGCCTCTCACAGCGACCTCCACAAGTCGCTGTGAGATTTGACCTTGAAAGATCGAGTCATTTGAAGAGCTTGCGTTCATATTTAGCTTTGAAGCTTCACACCAAAGTTGTAGGGAATTGAGTTAGCTTTCTAATGGAGGTGGTTTGAAGTCATTTGCAGCTATACACGAAGAGTTATGATCGATTTACTGGACACATATCAATTATGTCGTGGTGAGACCAACTTTTGCCCACATGCTACCTTTTCTCTTTTTCTTTTGGCTTGTAGACCCTCCCATGTTCTGAGGTCGACCAAGACACTTTGTTTTCTATTATTTAAGACCTCTTGGTGTATGTAGAGAGGCATGATCCACTTCTTGATCCATTTTTGGATCTAGATCAAAACATTATTTTTCCTTTTCAAGTTTTGTTTGAGTTCTTCTTTTAGTTTCCTTTTGTTCTTCATTTCTGTCTTCTTAATTATGTTTTGCTTTGTTATTATCATGCCTATTGAGTAGTTCTCTATAAGTTTCTGGGTTTGAGCTGAGGTAAGGGTGATCTAGAAATGGTTTAGGTTGTTTAATAACTTGGGAATATTGGTTTCTTACTTGCTAGAAGTTCTTAATGCTAGGATTGAATTGGCCACTCAACTCCTTGATCCTAAATGTTGCTAGCACCGAGAGGTGTAGTTTATGTTTGAATCTCTATCAAGTGCTTTACATTCTTAGCCAACGAGAGTTGATGTTTAAGGTGTTTAGTGGTAGTAAGAACTTGATCTTATTGCATAGCTATCTTGAAATTGCCAACGAGAGTTGATGTTAATGCTTGATAGGTATAGGGTTATTATCACGAGAGTGGATTAACTTGAATCGTTGTTCTTAGCCTAAGAAATCACTCATTGTTTACTAAATGCTTCTGAACTAAATAATGATCACCCAAACCGAAATCTCAACCCAAGGAACTTAGTCTTTTATCACCTCTGTTTTTACTCTGTTTTTGTGAATATTAGTATCTTGTTTAGTGAATGGTTTGTTCTGTTTTTATTTCACTTTTGTTATTTGTATCATTTGTATTTTAGTTTCCTTACTTTTGTTTCACTTAGGTTGTTAGACCAAATATCTTGTATTTGCTTAGATTAAGGAACTTTGTGCATTCTTGGTGTTATAGGTCACTAGTTCCCTGTGGATTCGATCCTAAAGTGCTACATCGACATACCATTCGATTGTGGTAGCGTGCACATTAGGTTAATTGGTGTGTAAAAACGCAAACATCAATTTGGCGCCGTTGCCGGGGAACAAGAAGGAGCACAAGAGGAAGAATCACATAAAAAAATGCAGGTGAAGGGACCATAATGGCTTGTGGAGGGAAACACTTGGGAAGTACAAGAATACACCAAACTTCTTGACTCTCGCAGGGTGATGGAAGAAGACACCCAGTTTCTGGAGCTACCTAAAGAAGTCCACAGCATCAAATCCATGGAGGGGAAAGAAGCAGCCAAACCAGCTAGCAATTGTGAGTCTAGCTTGGACAGTGACTGGTGTGAGCTGAAGGCACCTAAGGTAGAACTCAAACAACTTCCGGATGGGCTAAGGTACGCTTTCTTGGGACCAAACTCATCATATCCTGTCATTGTAAGTGAAAACCTTGATGAAAATGAATTGAACTTACTCCTAATTGAACTGAGAAAATATAGGAGAGCCATAGGGTATTCACTTGATGACATTAAAGGATTATCACCTACACTTTGTACCCATAGAATTCACTTGGAAGATGAAACAATAACTTCAATTGAGCACCAAAGGAGACTGAATCCTAATTTGAAAGAAGTTGTTAAAAAAGAAATTCTGAAACTCTTGAATGCAGGGATTATCTTTCCTATTTCAGATAGCACTTGGGTCTCACCTGTTCATGTAGTTCCAAAGAAGGGAGGTATAACTGTAGTCAAAAATGAAAAGAATGAATTAATCCCTACAAGAACTATAACCGGTCATAGAATGTGCATTGATTATAGGAAGTTGAACTCAGCCACCAGAAAAGACCACTTCCCTCTCCCATTCATTGACCAAATGCTTGAACGCTTAGCAAACCATCCATACTATTGCTTCCTTGATGGGTATAGTGGATTCTTTCAAATACCCATCCACCCAAATGACCAAGAAAAAACGACATTTACATGTCCCTATGGCACCTTTGCATATCGAAGGATGCCATTTGGGTTGTGTAATGCTCCAGCAACATTTCAAAGATGCATGATGTCAATTTTTTCCGATCTAATTGAAGAAATGGTTGAAGTATTTATGGACGATTTTTCTGTGTATGGTTCTTCGTTTGCTGCTTGTTTGTCTAACTTGTGCAGGGTACTTCAACGTTGTGAGGAGACAAACTTGGTGCTGAACTGGGAAAAGTGCCACTTCATGGTGAAAGAAGGAATAGTTCTTGGGCACAAAATTTCAGAACAGGGGATTGAAGTGGACAAGGCTAAGATAGATGTGATGATGGGTTTACAGCCACCAAACTCAGTCAAAGGGATCAGAAGTTTCTTGGGGCACGCTGGATTCTACCGACGGTTTATCAAAGACTTTTCAAAGATCGCAAGGCCTTTAACAAGGCTGCTGTGCAAGGAAACAGAGTTCATTTTCGATGAAGAGTGCCTAGAAGCGTTCAACAAGATCAAGAGTGCACTTGTGAGTGCACCAATAGTCCAAGCTCCAGATTGGGACCTTCCCTTTGAGATCATGTGCGACGCAAGCGACTATGCAGTTGGAGCAGTCTTAGGCCAGAGGAAAGACAGGAAACTCCACGTGATCTATTATGCGAGCAGGACCCTTGATGATGCTCAAACCCGATATGCAACCACAGAGAAGGAACTCTTGGCGGTAGTGTTTGCATTCGACAAGTTCAGATCATACCTGGTGGGATCAAAAGTAGTTGTATACACAGACCATGCAGCTTTGAGGCACTTATTGGCTAAGAAGGATGCTAAACCAAGGTTGTTGAGATGGATACTCTTACTCCAGGAATTTGACCTTGAGATACAAGACAAGAAAGGCATTGAGAACGGAGTGGCTGATCACTTGTCAAGGCTGAGGATTGATGAGCAAGTACCAATAGATGATTCTCTACCGGAAGAACAACTTCTCATGATTCAGAGTTTGAGAGACGGGTACAACACAGTCTTGAAGATGGAGGAAGCGAAAAGTTTAAAAGACGAGCAGTTACCATGGTATGCAGATTTTGTCAACTACCTAGCATGTGGAAGAGAGCCACCCAACCTCAACAGCTACCACAAGAAGAAGTTCTACAGGGATGTTACTCGATACTATTGGGATGAACCATACTTATTTAAGAGGTGTTCAGACGGACTTTACAGGAAATGCGTTCCAGAAGAAGAGATGGAAGGGATCTTGTATCACTGCCACGGCTCAGAGTATGGGGGACACAACGCTTCATTCAAAACCGCTACAAAAGTGCTACATTCAGGTTTTTGGTGGCCCAGCTTGTTCAAGGATGCTCACGGATATGTGACAAGATGTGATGTCTGCCAAAGAAAGGGCAACATTGGAAGAAGGAACGAGATGCCACAGAACCCGATACTAGAAGTTGAAGTATTTGATGTATGGAGGATTGACTTCATGGGACCTTTCCCATCCTCTTATGGGAACCAATACATCCTGGTAGCAGTGGACTATGTGTCGAAATGGGTAGAGGCCATTGCAAGTCCTACAAATGATGCAAAGGTAGTTATTAAGCTATTTAAATCAATCATATTTCCCAGGTTTGGCATCCCAAGAGTTGTGATCAGTGACGGAGGAACTCACTTCATCAATAAGGTGTTTGAAAGTCTTCTTAGGAAGTATGGAGTGAAACACAAGGTAGCAACACCTTACCATCCTCAGACCAGCGGGCAAGTAGAAGTATCAAACCGGCAAATCAAAGCTATACTGGAGAAGACTGTCGGGAGTTCAAGGAAAGACTGGGCGAAGAAACTTGATGATGCTCTTTGGGCATACAGGACTGCCTTCAAGACACCTATTGGCACAACACCTTTCAATCTGTTGTATGGGAAGTCATGTCACCTACCAGTCGAGTTGGAATACAAGGCAATGTGGGCTATCAAGCTTCTGAATTTTGACATCAAGACTGCAGCAGAGAAGCGCCTTATTCAACTCCATGAGCTTGACGAAATAAGACTTGATGCTTACGAGAGCTCGAAGATTTATAAAGAAAGGACAAAGGCATTTCATGACAAGAAAATCATCAAGAAAGAGTTCAAGGCAGGAGATCAAGTATTGCTGTACAACTCCCGGCTGAGATTGTTCCCTGGGAAGCTCAGATCAAGATGGTCAGGTCCATTCTCCATCAAGGAGGTAAGGCCCTACGGAGCCATTGTTCTTCTCAACAAGAATGGAAGTGAGTTCACTGTGAACGGACAAAGGCTCAAGGTCTACTCAGCATCAAACCCCGTGGAAGAGGAGGTATCGATTCTTCTCACGGAACCAACCCCAACCTGAGAAAGTAAGAGAGTCAAGCTCGAGACTTAAAACAAGCGCGCTTGGGAGGCATTCCCATGTTATCCTTTGTATATAGTGTGTGAATTTTCTTTGATTTGATTTGATTGGTGTGTTCTTGTGTGATTTTTATGTGTGTTTTAGTTTTGTGTGTAAGTTTTCAGGCATGTGGAAATGAACGGAGGCAAGGATGACCTTAAAGAAAAGCCGGATCAAGGAAAAGAACCCACAGCGGCTACCTACAGCGAGGTACCTGGGCCGCTGTGAGGTACACGCGGAACGTCAAATTCCGTAGCGGCTTGCACAGCGAGGACGTCCAGCCGCTACGGTTGAAAAACACTCACAGCGGCCAGGCGCAGCGGGGTACCTGGGCCGCTGTGGGAAATCTATGCGAAAGACGAATTATCGTAGCGGCATAGGCAGCGGGGTCATCCAGCCGCTACAGGGAAGAAAAATCCATAGCGGCCAGGCGCAGCGGGGTACCCAGGCCGCTATGGAGAAAATTTGCGGAACGTGTATTTACACAGCGGCCCATACAGCGAGTCATCTGGGCCGCTACAGGTAAAAGAACCTCGCAGCGGCATCCAGCAGCGAGGTACCTGGGCCGCTGCGAGTTTGTTACTCGCCCATTACCATCGCGACCCAGCCTCTCTCTCTCACTCTTCTTCCCAAAACTCCATTTTCGTCTAAGAGCTTAAAAACTCGATTTCTCTCTCGGTTTTAGACCAAATTCAGTGGTTTCTTGTGTTTTCACTCACGGTTTTTCATCATCTTCCTATCTAGAATCATAATCCATCATCAAATCGAACCAAGGTATGAGATTTCGAATCCACTGTTCTTCATGGAAAATTTTTGGTCTCGATTTTTATGATGTTTGATGCTCTGAACTTGCTCTCTGAATGATTCTAGACACACCCATGCTGTTAATTCGAAAAACAATCGGTTAAATTGCTTAAAATTCGGATTTTTCAGATTCTAGGGTTCTTGGTGAAGAAAGTTGAAATTTGGGGAAAATGTGATTTGATTGTTCCTGAAGCTTTGTTAGGATATCTTGATCATACTTTGCAAAAGAAACCATGCCAAATTCATAACACATTGAGATTTGTGTGGAAAAAGAAAGAACCTAAGGAAGAACATAATGAAGAACTTGAAATAATGCTGGGAATTGAGTGAAAATGATTTATGGATGACGTTTGGAGTTAGTAACTGCCTATATGTGGATTGTTTGAGGAATTATTGGTTGAAAACTAAAATGCTCAGACTTTAGGCATTACTTTTGTGTTGATGTTTACGCGGATTGATCACTTTAAATTTGCATCTATGCAGATGGTAAGGACCGAAAGGCGAGCTGGCCAGACAGAGGAAAGCGCACAAACCCATCGCTCGGGTAAGGAACCAGCTGTTCAAAACGAGGATGATGACGAGATGCTTGAAGTCTCAACCAGTAGTGACGAAGAGGTAGGGAAACAGAAAAGAAAGAAAGTGGCGAAGAAACCCGCACAGAAACCGGCCAAGAAACCAGCAAAGAAGAAGAAGAAGGTCCCGAAGAGTTACACTTTTGGGCAGATACGGATCAAGCTGGATTCGTACGCATGGACTGAGACAAAGTTCGGGGATCCACAAGTCTGTAAGAAGATGGGTATATATGACGACGTGATGACTATGTTGAGCGCCATGAGCTTAGAGAGCTTGATGCTCGGAGAAGCCTATCCGGTGTATAGAGAAGCATGCCATCAGTTTATGTGTACCTTTAAGGTAATAGAATACACGGATGGATATTCCGAGGAGAATGGATATGGGCACGTAACCTTCACCTGCGGTGGGAAAAGGTACCAGATAAGTTTCAAGCAGATATCCCAACTTCTTGGATTCCGAGACATGTGGAACAACCAGCTGCCAGAGATTGGACTTCTCCCCACAGTGATGTGGAGCACGATCTCCCGGACCCCCTACGAGACCGGAAACATGAAGAATTCGGATATTGCACACCCAGCAATCCGATATGTGGAGAAGCTGCTGGCTTACACCTTGTTTGCAAGAAGGGAGAACAACAAGGTATTAGAAGAAGGGCTGAGGTTTCTGGCAGTAGGTCTACAGCCGGTAATGACAGAGTTTGATATCCCGGAGATCAACTACGGGAACTACCATGAGCTGGGTATGGTAGGGTACTTCATGAGACAATTATCGGCTATGAGGAAGAAGGCGCTGAGATCACATGACAGGACACCGGTGTTCAGGTTTGGAGGACTATTGACACCAATCTTCAGGGCATTGGGAATCCTGCTGGTCAACGGGAAAGCATCATCGAGGTTGGACGAGAGCCACCTCAACAGGACCTACTTCCTTGCTGGGAAGATACAGGACAGAATCGCTTACACCTTCAGGGCCGGTCCGCAGCAAACCGCAAATGTGCTTCTCCCAAACTTGGCCATCACTTCTCTACAGGACAAGAACAACATCATGTTCACACCTGACCCGCGATACTTCCACAGCTCGGTTGTAGAACCGCTTGAGACCCTGAACAAGAAGAAGAAGAGGAAGGCAGCTGAGACCTCCTCGCAAGGTGGGGAAGCAGGTACAAGCAGCGGAGCAGGTCAAGCTACTGAGCCAGCAGAGGATACTGAGCAGATCAGGCCACCGAGTCCTGTCTACGGGACTGCCCGTTATCGCCTCCATGCTTCCGATGAAGTGATTCAGGGAGCACAGTTGAGGGAGGCTCATAGCTACATCCGGAAGCTAGAACGCTGGAACAAGCTTCAGGATAGAACCATTGGGAAGCTGGTGAAGTTGGGACGCAAAACAAAGAAGGTGTACAAGGAGAAGACGAAGGCACTGAAGCGACAGGTTAAGTACTTGGCTTACATGGTGACAGGGAAGAAGGGAAAGGTGCAGAAACCCGAAGGCTACTCATCAAGCGAGGAAGAAGCAAGCTCGGAGGATTTCCCGAGGCAGCAGTACCAAGGAGAAGGTGCCAGCTCATCCGGAAGAGCACCTGGTCGCGCTCCCCTTGATGAGCGACGTCGCAGAGCCAGACGCCACATCCCACCACCATCACCCGGCTCCAGCAACGAGTCCCTATCCCTAGGAGAGGAAGAGGACGACACCGCACCTCCTTACTACTGAGGTAACCACCACCACTTCGTACATATTTTTCAATTTATTTTTCTTTTACCATCTTTAGCTCTCCTAAATTTGCTTTCACACCGAGCCGGTGTGAAGTAAGTTTGGGGGGGTGATCACCTAACCACATTTTATTTCTCTTGAGTCTTTTACTTTTGTGTGATGCATTGTGAATAATTATGTTTTTGAAAAAACCAAAAAAATTGAAAAATTTGAAAAACATAAAAAAAAAAGAGCATTTAGTTTCATATTTGTCGCTTTCTTAGGATCGAGTCTAGTAGCATTCTAGGAAGCATTTGCATAGGAGACAATGATATAAATGCCTTGCAAGAAATCTAGATTTTAGAACTCAATATGATGCCCTTGTTAATCATACCATGTTGCTTAAACAGCCCTTAAAACACTTGTAAATTTCGAGCTTTGATCACACCACTCCAATACGTTTGTCAAGAAGGATACCCTCAACGTTGAAACCAACTCACTTATTGGACTTAAACGAATTTAATCTTCTCACTTATGGGTTTTAAATGCTTGATCATGGTCACTACATACACACTTGGATTATCTTTACCTAATTTTACCATTCTTTGTTAATCCAAGTGGCCATTCTCACTCTTAGAATGGTTTCCACACCTTAATACCCTACCCTTTTCTTTCAAACCTTCATTGAATTGATTGAGTGAGGCCTCTTTTTGATAATGCTAAACATGTGCAAAAGGTTAAAAGTATGAGAACGACAATGATTAGCTCTCATAGGCTAGTCTAGGAGTTCACATATTGGTTTAGCATTTGGGGTATAAGCACTTGAAATGGGATTGGGAATGAGAAAAGAAAAAGAGTGAAATGGGGAGTGAAAGAATAAAAGACCAATGGCATGAAAAAAGAAAAGGGAAACACTTGGGAAAAGAAAATGAAATGGGAAAACTCTAAGTGCAAAATGAAAAAGAAATTGAAAGATAAAGAGTTTAAGGAAATGAAAAGATTAACTTCTCAAGACCCAAAAATGAAAAAAGTCAAAATGGTTGAATTAGAGATTGAAGGGAGATTGGCTAATTGGGAATGGGAAACACTTTGGGTAAGATTATGAGAGTTGAGAATTGTATGCATAAATTGTTCTTGTCTTGCCACATTTTGCAATATGTCTAGCATTCCTTTTTCTTGAGAGTTAGCCACCAAAATAAAAGATAAAAGCCTTCCTCTAAACACCACTTGAAGCCTTTTAATGCCAAGCCAATTGATTGAGATCTAATCCCCATTTGTGAGACTTCACTTTGATAAGAAGAATGAATGTAAAAGTTGGTGGAATGTTGAGTGGTTGAATCTTGACAATGTGCTTAAGAGAATAAAATTTGGTGTGTTGATAGGCCTTGAGAAATTAGAGTGGATTAGGGAGTTTGTTTTTGCAACATGTTATCATTTCCTAAGGACATCATATTGAAGGCTAAAATAGATTTCTTTGGTTATGAGTCTCCAACTTCAAACCTCTCCCCTTTCTTCTTATTGTTGTTTGCTTGAGGACAAGCAAGAAAACAAGTTTGGGGGAGTTGATGTGTTGTGTTTTTGAGTATTTTTAGGCATGATTAAGAGTGTTATTTAGCTTTAGGAAAAGCATTTAGACAACATTATTGTGTCTTAACTTTAGGTTAGTGCATTTAGGCATCATTAGGTTAGGTGTGCTTTGTTTGTTCTTTTTGTAGGTGGTGGAAGACATGATGAAGCACCCAAATCATATGGAGGAGGTAGGGACTGAAAAACACCCAAAAAAGAGTGGAAAAACAGCTAAGGATCATGACCAGACCTCACAGCGACATCCCACAGCGGCATACTGAAGTCGCTGTGAAGAAATGCGAATAGTCGGGAGCCCCAGCGACCTCCACAGCGACCTCCACAAGTCGCTGTGGATCAAAAAACCTCACAGCGGCCTCTCACAGCGACCTCCACAAGTCGCTGTGAGATTTGACCTTGAAAGATCGAGTCATTTGAAGAGTTTGCGTTCATATTTAGCTTTGAAGCTTCACACCAAAGTTGTAGGGAATTGAGTTAGCTTTCTAATGGAGGTGGTTTGAAGTCATTTGCAGCTATACACGAAGAGTTATGATCGATTTACTGGACACATATCAATTATGTCGTGGTGAGACCAACTTTTGCCCACATGCTACCTTTTCTCTTTTTCTTTTGGCTTGTAGACCCTCCCATGTTCTGAGGTCGACCAAGACACTTTGTTTTCTATTATTTAAGACCTCTTGGTGTATGTAGAGAGGCATGATCCACTTCTTGATCCATTTTTGGATCTAGATCAAAACATTATTTTTCCTTTTCAAGTTTTGTTTGAGTTCTTCTTTTAGTTTCCTTTTGTTCTTCATTTCTGTCTTCTTAATTATGTTTTGCTTTGTTATTATCATGCCTATTGAGTAGTTCTCTATAAGTTTCTGGGTTTGAGCTGAGGTAAGGGTGATCTAGAAATGGTTTAGGTTGTTTAATAACTTGGGAATATTGGTTTCTTACTTGCTAGAAGTTCTTAATGCTAGGATTGAATTGGCCACTCAACTCCTTGATCCTAAATGTTGCTAGCACCGAGAGGTGTAGTTTATGTTTGAATCTCTATCAAGTGCTTTACATTCTTAGCCAACGAGAGTTGATGTTTAAGGTGTTTAGTGGTAGTAAGAACTTGATCTTATTGCATAGCTATCTTGAAATTGCCAACGAGAGTTGATGTTAATGCTTGATAGGTATAGGGTTATTATCACGAGAGTGGATTAACTTGAATCGTTGTTCTTAGCCTAAGAAATCACTCATTGTTTACTAAATGCTTCTGAACTAAATAATGATCACCCAAACCGAAATCTCAACCCAAGGAACTTAGTCTTTTATCACCTCTGTTTTTACTCTGTTTTTGTGAATATTAGTATCTTGTTTAGTGAATGGTTTGTTCTGTTTTTATTTCACTTTTGTTATTTGTATCATTTGTATTTTAGTTTCCTTACTTTTGTTTCACTTAGGTTGTTAGACCAAATATCTTGTATTTGCTTAGATTAAGGAACTTTGTGCATTCTTGGTGTTATAGGTCACTAGTTCCCTGTGGATTCGATCCTAAAGTGCTACATCGACATACCATTCGATTGTGGTAGCGTGCACATTAGGTTAATTGGTGTGTAAAAACGCAAACATCACTTAGATATTAAAAAACAATATTTTTGTATTATTATTAGTCATTAGACTACTACATATTTGATTTGGTAAATAAATAAAAGAATGTTCTAAGATGTAGGTGTATTATATTAAAAGAATCATCCAACTAGGACCATTAACGAAGTCTCGTCACATTACATATTTTACACATCATCCAACTAACCCTTTTTTGTGTGTAGATAGATGGTCGCTTATTGCAACACAACTACCAGGAAGAACAGATAACAAAATTAAAAACTATTGGAACTCACATCTCAGCCGGAAAATCTACGCCTGTACTGCCGTACCCCGATATGAGTACAATCTAAACGTCAACGATTTAGTCCTGAATAAACCATCTTCTTTTTCTTCCTCGGGAGCCAAAAACATGAACAAGACAAAGAAGAAGATAGGAATGTAAGGATCATTTTGAAGTCACACATATATTATTAATGTGAGTGTCATTATATTAAATAGTCAAAATTTATGTGGTCATTTTGGTAAATAATAAAGACAATAGGGCATAAGTGTTATAGAAATTTAATGTGTTGATATATTTTGTAATTTCTAATTTGATGACGGACGGAATTAGAAATTATTTTTATTATAAATAGAAAGTTATGGTCTCACGGCAACCCTAATCAGAAATATAGAAACTCTTTGCATCCCATCAACAGAGACCTAAAGTTTTACTGGGTTTGTCGTGAAAGAATCATAGACAAATTCAGTTCATAAGCCATGGATCCAAAAGATCGGTTTCGCTTATGTCAAATATCATTCAGAGATCAGAGCACCATGTCCATGTATTCAATGTCGAAATGTTAGAAATATTACGATTGGGAAAGTATGACATCACTTATATTCTGTTGGGTTTATGGCGGGTTATAAGATTTGGTATCTTCACTAGGAAACATAGGATTATGCAAGTATTAATAGAGAACCTTATGGTAGTACTAGTAGTAGGGAACCTAATGTTAGTTCTAGCGAACATTATAGTGCGGATGTAGATTTTTGTGTAGGTACCGTTCAAAAGGTTAATGATGCATAACGAAAAAATATTTAGGAAGTAGGTGAATATCAAATCTTATGGTAGATGAGGAACCTAATGTAGAAGGTAGGATATTTTTGATATGTTAGATGCAGCGAAATTGCCACTTTATGATGGTTGCAAAGAGGGTCATTCGCCATTATTATTAGCTACTAGATTAATTGGCATAAAAACGAACTACAATCTGGTGGAGGAATGTGTAGATGCGATTGCGATTTTGTGAAAGAAATACTTCCTGATGAATATTTGAAAATTTGTGTCACGAGACGGTGAAAGTGAAAAATAAAAAGCTTAATTAGTAATGTTAATACAAGTATACATTGATAAATAATTTTAATTAAATCAATAGCAAAATTTCCAATTATTTTGTTCAACAAAATATAAATCTATTAAAAATTGATCAAATCTTTCTGATGGAATTTTAACAAAAACTAAAATATTTGTCAGGTTTTCGACAAACATTTATTTTATTTTCAAAATCATAAGAGAAATTTCTGTTTGTATTGTACGATGTTCTTTTTTTTTTTCATCCGATGGATTATATTCATAAAGAGTCAACCACCGTTACAACCACAACAGTCTACCAACACAACGAAATCCGAAAGAAACCGGGCAACAAGGACGGCAAGGAACAAACTCCTTCCGCAGTCTAAAGCCCACACACGGGCACCAAAACCCACCATCGGGCACTAACTCCACTTTGAAACGATACAAACAAAGAATACTAGCAAGCAAATAGGAAGGCGAAAAAGAGAAATAGAAGCGGAAAACTACAACTCCTTAGACAAAGAACAGTACGATGTTCTTTATTGAACACATAATATTAAAGAAATATTTTTTAATATCGTGAAAATTATGGGTTTTAGATAATTTTATACGACTTCAAATTAATCTTTAAATATTCCTATTTAAAAAATATATATCATTTCATACTAAAAGAAAATTTGAATCCGAGCCTAGATATATGATAACTAGGATTTTAGGATCCTTTGAGGTACCAATTCCTCAAGCTTATCGATGTAGCTTTGAGGTATCGAACCTATTCTGGGATGGATAAAACCAATAAGCACAAACACTAAACCTTCAGAGTCAAATCAAACAGTTTGGTTTTTGATTCTAACAATCCTAACAAAGACAATTCAAATAGAAGTAAACAAAAAAAAGCAAGTAAACAAGTGGATTCAATCAATGATAAAGATAAGGCCTAAAGGTTAAGGTCAACGGACAGGTGACTCGGGATGATCAAGGATCCTAATTCAAACTTCAAACAAGCTAACCTCCTAGTAAGGAACACAACGATACGATCAGTTTAATCTCTTAATACTAATCTCTTTACTTAATCCTAATCCAAGAACAAATTCTCATTTGTGAATTAGAATCAAGCAAGCAATCAAACAAGTTCCAAGCAACTAACAATCACTCTAAACATACATTCTCATGCGCTAGAATGTGAAAGTTCTATCAAAGCTATGAACAGGAATTTCATCGAACATGTTGTGAGCAAGAAATCTTAAGCATTCTAATCGATGTGATCAAGATCAATTAGACATTAAACACACTTTGACAGATGAGATTTTAAACAATCAAGCACTAGAAATCCATAGATCACCCCTAATCAACCTAATCCTACCTAACCCATAAGCCTATGGAGAACTACTCACTAATCATCATATGAACAACAAAATTCATAGAAATAGTGTTGATCATTAGAGATTAGAGATAGAATCAAAGATTTAGAGAAGAAATCACCAAAAAGTACTTAGATTAATCAAAGAAATCAAACTTGTTCTTGCAAAGTGTTTAGAACAACAAAAATAGCATCAGAGACTGTAAAAAGATAGGTTTTTGGCTTAAAAAGTCATTAGGGTTCGAGCCGGGTCAACCCGGAACAAACCGGGTGTTGACCCGGATCCAAGGCAATTTCTGGGACGCGTATCGGTCGGCGTATCGGTCGGCCAGACCGATACGGACTCTCGGATTTTTCTGGGAAGGGTCGTATCGGCCGGCGTATCGGTCGGCCAGACCGATACGGACTCTCGGATTTTTCTGGGAAGGGTCGTATCGGTCGGCGTATCGGTCGGCCAGACCGATACGGACTCTCGGATTTTTCTGTGTTGAGATGCATCCAGTAAATCAGGCATAACTCTCTCCATATAGCTCCGAATGACTTCAAACCACCTCCATTAGAAAGCTAACTCAATTTCCCATGATTTTTATTCAGAATCCCAGAGCTAAAAGTCAATGTAATATCTTCATATGACTCAATCTTTCAAGCTCATCGGTTTGGTCCTTCATCACCACTTCACTTGCAATCACTCCTTTAGCCTCCAAACTCTTCCAAACATCCTTAGCAACTCCAAGAACCTACAAAACATAGGAAACACTCCAAATGCAAGCCTAGAATGCCTAAACCTAGCTCTAGATGATCCTATACTCTAAACACATCAATGACCAAAGAAGTGAAGTTAAAGGAAACTAAAAAGAAGTAAAACATGATCCTAACAATAGCCTAAATGCATGAAAATACAAGTATATCAATTCCCCCAAACTTAAACTTTGCTTGTCCACAAGCAAGCATAAGACTATCAAAGCAAGTTAGGAGAAAGGTTTGAAGGCGGAAGCTCATATCCAAAGACAAAACTGAGATCAACAAGTTCCAATTCGAGTCAACGTCACCAAGATGCAACCAAGTTAGGCTTACTCCAAAAATTTAGCCATGCTCATCAAGACAAAACTCTTAGCTCAATTCTCAACCTAGACAAGCATTCCTATCAACTAGCTCTTTAACATTCATTAGGTTTTCAAGTGGATCTTACTCAATGCAAGGTGATCAAACTCATTTGGCAAAGGGACAAAGTTTTGAGATTAAGGTGATCTCAATCAAAAGAGGGGTTTATTCCAAAAGCATGAAGGTTCTCTCATAAAGAAGTGAATGAGCTATAGTAAAATGCTAAGAGTTAGAGGCAATTGGTGCATACTAGGTTGATTTCCATCTACCCATGCCCCAATTACTTCTTCTCCTAATCTAGCCCCCACCTAAATGGATACTACCCTTGACCAAGGCTATTTTTGCCTCATACCCTTCTCTCAATCAGATACCTTCCAATCAAACTCCCCAAGGATCAATAAAGACTTTTCAAAACAGTGGCAAATCTTTTCTTTTTAACTTAGCTCAAGTCTTTCTTTAGCAATGGTCTCTTTTCTTTCTTTAAGGTGAGCCTTTGGCTTCTTTTCATTTCAAAATATGAGACACTTCTTTTCTTTAAACACATAAGAGCTTTTCTTCTTTTAAAACACTTTGCCAACAAACATAAGATCCCAACCAAAATCCCTTTCATTCTTCCCTTTCTTTACTCTCTTTCTCCTTTCCCAACTCTTCCCCCAAACTTTGATCCTAGCCTATTGCAAAGCCAAAGATGTTGAGCTTGCATCTACATGGAAATTTCTCCTAGTCGCCTCATACTCAACACTTTTTACCTAGCTCATTCCAAATAGGCCTACCACTCAAGATAGTGTTTGTGGCTTGAAAGAAGGGTGGTGAAAGGTATGGAAGTCTATTTGAGCAAGTAGAGAGGGGTAGAAAGGATAAGAATGCTCAAATATTTTAGGGTATCCATGAGTTTAGCACACAGAGCATGAGTAAGATAATTAGATGTCATCATTAAAGTTCTCACTTAAGTAGAGCTAGTGTCAATTCAAAGCCTATTTCAGTTTCAAATCAAGTTTCAAAGCAAGCAATCCTAGCATGGTTCGTCTTAACTTTCTAGCCTTTCTTGGATTGCAATCTTAGGACAATCAACTAGCTCAAACAACTAGCATAAAGAACACGTCATCACTCAATCAGTCTTACAAGGAATTTCAATCATTGCTCCCTATGCATGCGTCCTATATGATGCAACTAGACTCGATCCTATGATGCAAGTGCAACTACATGCTTTCTTTTTGAAATTTTTTAAATTTTTTGATTTTTTTTTTTTTGATTTTTTTCTATGCCTTAGATGAATGCATGAGACTCAAGATTAGCGAATGGTCTCTCCCCCAAACTTAAATCACACAGTCCCTTGTGTGAAAGAAGCGAGGAAGAAAGACCGAAAACAAACAAAATGCCATGAAAGAAAAGAAAAACTAAATATGTACAAGGGTGGTGTGTTACTTGGTGCTTTAAGCGGAGTGAAATGGGATGGAGGAATGGGAGGTGGAGGCATCTTTGATTTATCATGAGACTTCCCCCAATATTAGACCATTGCATTGGCTTCTCATCCTTTGATTTATAATTGAAGTCCCTTGCTCAATCCCAAAACACATTCTTTTCTTCTTTGCATTTACCCCAAAGCTCCCCAAAAGGATAGACATGGGAATTCCTCCCAAGTGAGCTTGTTTTGAGTCATTTAGCTTGACTATCCCTTCACTCTTTTTGTTTAGGGATGTGGCATGAGTTTGTATCACCGGGATCATACTCATCGTAGAACCACCCCCTAAACTCCTTCAGCCTTATCTCCTCAAAAGGGATCTTCCTTGGATCATGAGAGCTCAATGGTGTGGTAGAGACTATACCAAGAAGCTTGTGAGGGGGTTGAGCCATTGGACATCCATCTTCTTCATCCTCCTTGAAGGCTTCTTCCTTGAGGTCATCTTGCTGCTCTATAAGATTTCCTCCAATTGGCTCTTTCTTGTGAATTGGTTGCTTTGGCTCTTCTTCCATGATTAAGGGCTTATCTTGTATGCTCTCTTCCTTGATGTTCTTGCACTCAACAACCGACTCATCTTCATAAGGCTCCTCCTCATCTCTCACAACTTCTCCTACTTCTTCATTGTTGATATTGGTTGAGTGACCCATGATTGTCCCTTCATCATCATCATCTTCATACCGCACTACAAGGTCTTCACCAACTGTACAACCAAGAAGCAATTCAAATTCCTTAATAGTCTCTTCAGCTTCTTTCAAGAAGTCATCTTGGACTTGAGTATTCTCCTCATGTGTTGGCTCAACAATACTTGCACCTGACATCAAAGCTAGAACAAGGAGCAAATTTAGTAACAAAGACTTGAACTAAAAAGGAGTAGAAATCGAATTGATATATCCAGAATCCCAAAATGGCAACGGCGCCAAATTGATAACTAGGATTTTAGGATCCTTTGAGGTACCAATTCCTCAAGCTTATCAATGTAGCTTTGAGGTATCGAACCTATTATGGGATGGATAAAACCAATAAGCACAAACACTAAACCTTCAGAGTCAAATCAAACAGTTTGGTTTTTGATTCTAACAATCCTAACAAAGACAATTCAAATAGAAGTAAACAAAAAAAAGCAAGTAAACAAGTGGATTCAATCAATGATAAAGATAAGGCCTAAAGGTTAAGGTCAACGGACATGTGACTCGGGATGATCAAGGATCCTAATTCAAACTTCAAACAAGCTAACCTCCTAGTAAGGAACACAACGATACGATCAGTTTAATCTCTTAATACTAATCTCTTTACTTAATCCTAATCCAAGAACAAATTCTCATTTGTGAATTAGAATCAAGCAAGCAATCAAACAAGTTCCAAGCAACTAACAATCACTCTAAACATACATTCTCATGCGCTAGAATGTGAAAGTTCTATCAAAGCTATGAACAGGAATTTCATCGAACATGTTGTGAGCAAGAAATCTTAAGCATTCTAATCGATGTGATCAAGATCAATTAGACATTAAACACACTTTGACAGATGAGATTTTAAACAATCAAGCACTAGAAATCCATAGATCACCCCTAATCAACCTAATCCTACCTAACCCATAAGCCTATGGAGAACTACTCACTAATCATCATATGAACAACAAAATTCATAGAAATAGTGTTGATCATTAGAGATTAGAGATAGAATCAAAGATTTAGAGAAGAAATCACCAAAAAGTACTTAGATTAATCAAAGAAATCAAACTTGTTCTTGCAAAGTGTTTAGAACAACAAAAATAGCATCAGAGACTGTAAAAAGATAGGTTTTTGGCTTAAAAAGTCATTAGGGTTCGAGCCGGGTCAACCCGGAACAAACCGGGTGTTGACCCGGATCCAAGGCAATTTCTGGGACGCGTATCGGTCGGCGTATCGGTCGGCCAGACCGATACGGACTCTCGGATTTTTCTGGGAAGGGTCGTATCGGCCGGCGTATCGGTCGGCCAGACCGATACGGACTCTCGGATTTTTCTGGGAAGGGTCGTATCGGTCGGCGTATCGGTCGGCCAGACCGATACGGACTCTCGGATTTTTCTGTGTTGAGATGCATCCAGTAAATCAGGCATAACTCTCTCCATATAGCTCCGAATGACTTCAAACCACCTCCATTAGAAAGCTAACTCAATTTCCCATGATTTTTATTCAGAATCCCAGAGCTAAAAGTCAATGTAATATCTTCATATGACTCAATCTTTCAAGCTCATCGGTTTGGTCCTTCATCACCACTTCACTTGCAATCACTCCTTTAGCCTCCAAACTCTTCCAAACATCCTTAGCAACTCCAACAACTCCAAGAACCTACAAAACATAGGAAACACTCCAAATGCAAGCCTAGAATGCCTAAACCTAGCTCTAGATGATCCTATACTCTAAACACATCAATGACCAAAGAAGTGAAGTTAAAGGAAACTAAAAAGAAGTAAAACATGATCCTAACAATAGCCTAAATGCATGAAAATACAAGTATATCAATATAAAAAACAATATTTTTGTACTACCATTAGTCATTAGACTACTACACATTTGATTTGGTAAATAAATAAAATAATGTTCTAAGATGTAGGTGTATTATATTAGAAGAATCATCCAACTAGGACCATTAACTAACTCTCGTCACATTACATATTTTACACATCATCCAACTAACCCTTTTTTGTGTGTAGATAGATGGTCGCTTATTGCAACACAACTACCAGGAAGAACAGATAACAAAATTAAAAACTATTGGAACTCACATCTCAGCCGGAAAATCTACGCCTTTACTGCCGTACCCCGATATGAGTACAATCTAAACGTCAGCGATTTAGTCCTGAATAAACCATCTTCTTCTTCTTCTTCCTTGGGAGCCAAGAGCACGAACAAGACCAAGAAGAAGAAGAAAGGAAGAACAAGTAGATCATCCATGAAGAAACACAAGCAAATGATGACGGCATCACAATGTTTCACACAACCGAAAGAGCTAGAAAGTGAGATCAGTGAGGAAGGGCACAATGGTAATTACGAAGGAAAGTCTGTGGGGCCTTATAAGTGGTTGGATGGTGAGTCAGAGAGGCTCATGAGTAGTTTCGTCTGGGTAGGTACAAGTGAAGAGGCTGTGATGGAACTGAATGATGATGACTCTGATCAGAACAAGGTGTGTGAGAGTGGGGACATTAGTAGTTGTTGTGTGGGGTTGTTTGAGGAGGAACAAGGAAAGCTTGTGAACCTAGAGGTTGATAATCATGACATGAACGTGGACAAAGAAAGAGAGGAGAGTGTATTGAGTTCGATTTCAAATGAAAATGGTGATAAAGATTGGTGGGTTGGTCTATGTGATTCTTCAGAAGTTGGATTTGGGATTGATGATGATTTGCTTGATTGGGATTTTCAAGGTAGTGTGACTTGTCAAAGTGATGATCTCTGGGATCTCTCAGATTTTGGCGAAATACAGCAAGTGGATCAGCGAGGTTGAAGTCTAGTGTTTTGTCTGCATGGTTGTAGTGGATCTTGAGGTTATGTATTAGCTTGTTGGAGTGTGTTAAGAGGGTGCATTAGGATAAATAAAGCCTCTAGTGTAGACCAGTTTGAAGCACATCATGTTTTTTTTTTGTCGTGATTTTTAACTCTGTTTAGTTGCTATTTATAGTGTTTGTTTGTCTTATGTTTCATTGATAAATAGTGTGAAATAATGATGAAAATTTGTGTCACGAGATGGTGAAAGTGGAAAATAAAAGGCTTAATTGATAATGTTAATACAAGTATAATTGATAACTAATTTTATTTACTTCAATAGCAAAATTTCCAATTATTTTCTTCAACAAAATATAAATTTATCAAAAATTTCTGATGGAATTTTAACAAAAAAATACTCAAATATTTGTCAGGTTTTCGACAAACATTTATTTTATTTTCAAAATTATAAGCGAAATTACCCTTTATTTATATTGTACGATGTTCTTGAACACAAAATATTAAAGAAATATTTTTTTTTTATATCGTGAAAATTATGAGTTTTAGATAATCTTCTATGAACTTCGAATTAATTTTTAAATATTTCGATTTAAAGAATATATATTATTTCATACTAAAAGAAAATTTGAATCCGAGCCTAGATATAAAAAACAATATTTTATATTACCATTTTTTTTTGTCAACATATTTTGTATTACCATAAGTCATTAGACTAATGATTTGATTTGGTAAATAAATAAAATAATGTTCTAAGATGTAGGTGTATTATATTAAAAGAATCATCCAACTAGGACCATTAACGAACTCTCGTCACATTACATATTTTACACATAATCCAACTAACCCTTTTTGTGTGTAAATGGTCGCTTATTGCAACACATCTACCAGGAAGAACAGACAACGAAATTAAAAACTATTGGAACTCACATCTCAGCCGAAAAATCTACGCCTTTACTGCCGTCCCCAGAGATGAGTACAATCTAAACGTTGACGCTTTAGTCCTGAATAAACCTTCTTCTTCTTCTTCTTCGGGAGCCAAGAACACAAACAAGACCGAGAAGAAGAAGAAAGGAAGAACAAGCAGGTCATCCATGAAGAAACACAAGCAAATGATGACGGCCTCACAATGTTTCCCACAACCTAAAGAGCTAGAAAGTGAGATCAGCGAGGGAGGGCACAATGGTAATTACGAAGGAAAGTCTTTGGGGCCTTATGAGTGGTTGGATGGTGAGTTAGAGAGGCTCATGAGTAGTTTCGTCTGGGAAGGTACAAGTAGGCCTGGGCATTCGGGGTCCCAATCGGATTCGGTTCGGGTTCATTTCGGGTTCGGGTTTTCGAAGTCATAAATTATAGCCTCATTCGGATATTAAAAATCGGATATTAAAAATTGGATTGGGTTCGGTTCGGTTCTTGTCGGATTTAGTAACTTATGTAAAACCCGGTTAAACCCGCAATAATTTCGGATTCGGTTCTTTTTCGGGTTCCGGGTCCCATTGTAACTGATTATACCCGAAATATTAAAATTTCAAATCCGTAATCGTATATCCCAAAAGCTGTAAAAGTGCAAAAAGTAAACATAGCAAACAAAGAAGTTGATAAACTTAGTAATATACACAAACGCGAGTATAAAGAAACTTGAAAAAACAAACATAAGAAACTTGCATAACATAACCATAAAACTATAATATTGTTTCAAACCAAATGTGAATAACCAAAACATTAAACCATAGCTAAAGTTTTATAGAAAGTCAAAGGAAAATAACACAAAATAATACCAGAATCCTAGAAAAACAGTTGCATAAACCATAGTCCAAAGCTCCTTCCTTGAAGATCAACAAAGCCATCGTCCAACCACATCTTCAAAGCACCAAACAAACTCCTTCCTACATAAATAAACGAAAAAGCACACGAGTCAAATATATAATTACTACCAATATGCGATTGCAACTAAGATATTATTTCTTGACGGCGAAATAGGTTGAGATTCGATAGTTTAAGGGATCGAATTTAACTAATATGACCACAATTATATAGAAAATAGACTAAGGAATCCATCACGAAGTATATGAGAAGTGGATTTTCTCGATTTCGGGAGGTGAAGATACGCCGAAGAAAATGGAAACCAAAAGGATTTGGGAATCGTGGGAGCTAGAGCTAAAAAACGGATCCTCCATATACCGAACGGGTTTTCGGGTTACGCCCGACCCGACCCGAAACCCATAATACTTTATAAACAGGTCCATTCGGGTATTAGCTGAGATCCGAACCCGACCTGACCCGATTTTTTCGGTTCGGGTTTGGTTTGGGTTTTCGGGTTCGGATAATATGCCTTGGCCTAGGTACAAGTGAAAAGGCTGTGATGGAAGTGAATGATGATGACTCTGATCAGAACAAGGTGTGTGAGAGTGGGGACAATAGTAGTTGTTGTGTGGATATGTTTGAGGAGGAACAAGGAAAGCTTGTGAACCTAGAGGTTGATAATCATGACATGAACGTGGAAAAAGAAAGAGAGGAGAGTGTATTGAGTTCGATTTCAAATGAGAATGGTGATAAATATTGGTGGGTTGGTGTTGGAGGTGGGTTTATCACCCTTCTATGGCCCGGTCCAATAGCTAAAACAGCCCGATAGAAATCCAGTCCAAGCAAAACGATGTCGACCCATCATGAAGTAGCCCGACGACAACAAAGCAGCTCGGCGACGTCATCACGACCGATCTGCATGGAAAAAGTAAATATGTTAATTTAACATATTTACAAAATAGAAAAAGATAAATGCAAATCTTCTTAAAGAAAATAAGTTATATGTTTGTCCGAATTTTGTAAATAATATTAGAGAGAATCTAGGATTTTTTTCTATATCCTTTGCTATAAATATTCTTTTTCTGCGCGGGAAAAGACTAAGTTCACATTCAATACTCTTGTACTCAAACCCTAGTGTTAGCGATTCCCATCGATTTCGGCTCACATCTAATAAGACTAGATTCCCATCGATTTCGGCTCACATCTAATAAGACTAGATTTCCGGTCTAATTTGTTATTCCCTTTCGATTCTTTTTAATCTTATTATCCAAATCTCTTATTTTCTAATCAGTTTACTAAATTGATTATTGTGTGATTCTCTGAATCAACAATTGACATCGTCTGTGAGGACTTTGGATTTTTTCGATTAACCAAAGGAAAGATCGGCGATGACAGAAATACCTCTCTCGGCACATAAGATAGGAGGTACAGGCGACGCAGGCGACATCACTGGCGTCAACACCGCGACGGCTCAGGAGAAGGCGATCCCCCCGAAGGAGTTCGACCGAGACAATCCCCGACTGGAGCTGATCGAGCACATGAAGATTGACGACCGGAACCCCGAACGGAGCGTTGGAATCGGAGCTGGCCTCGATCCCGACATCAGGGCCGAGCTGATCGATTTTCTGAAGCAAAACGTATCAACGTTCACATGGTCGATCAAGGATATGATAGAAATCGACCCAAACATCTCGTGTCACGAGCTCAACGTCGACAGAACGTTCAAACTTATCAAACAAAAAAAGACGAAGCATTGATTCCACCGCAACGTGGTGCATTTCTACATCGTTTTCAAACCTTAACTCTCTCTTTCCCTTTTGCCCTCTCTCTATATTAACCACCTGGATGATTTCTCCTTTTATGCACTCACTCACCTTCTCTCACTCAAGGGTTCAAAAACTTTTTTCTCTCTCTTTTGTTGTTCTTTTCTCTTTTTGAGAGAAGAGATGGGAAGGGCTCCGTGTTGTGAGAAAATAGGACTCAAGAGAGGGAGATGGACTGCCGAGGAAGATGAGATCCTCACTAACTATATTCAAACCAATGGTGAAGGTTCTTGGCGGTCTTTGCCTAAGAAAGCTGGTATGTATATCTTTATATATCCAGATTTTATATTTATTAAATGATCCATACATATCGCAATTTAGCGGTTGTTTAAAATTTAACATTCGAAAAACGACTAAATTCTTCAAGTTGTTATACAAGCTAGTGACCATGACGTTTTCTTTCTTCAGTTTGACATGTTTCTTGTCTTATAAAATACACTAGAAATGGAAGTACCTTGTTGATATTATAACATAAAATGCCACATTGGAAATTTGAAATGATCTCAAATAATATATAAGGAACTAGTATGATCCGCTCGCATCATATGTGAGCACAAACATATTAACATACAATTTTTAAAAAAATAAAAAATCATTAATTTAATTTAACAATAATAATATTATAAAAAATCTATATCAGATTAATTGTAATTAAATATATATATATAAACATTATTATACTAATTTTTATTAAAATATTTTATAGTTTATTCTAAAATAAAATTAATAACAACAAAATAAATTATAATTATATATTTATATGTATTAACATCAATATATAATTTTTATTAAAAATATTTTATCGTTTATATATAAATTCAAATTTAAATAAATAATACAAATTTAAAAATATTAAATTGTATTATCTATAATAACCATATTTATTAATATTTAAAGATCTTTATAAATATTTTCATATTTATCATCTTATTTTTTATTTTTTTATCCAAGTTTTTATATATCTCATAAATAAATTTAAAAATAAAATATAATTATATATGTATAAATATTATAATTTTTATTAAAGTATTTCATCTTTTATATTTATCTAAATTTAAAATTCATATAATTAATATAAATTTACTATATAAATTTGTATTATCCACAATAGTCATAATTATTAATATTAAAAACTTATAATTCAAAAATGTTTTTGTATTTATTGTCTTATCTTTTTATTTTTTTTATTTTATCTTAATGATATATATCTCTAAAATAAAATAAAAACTAATTTATAAAACTAATATAATATTTAACAAAATTATAGATATAAACTAAGTTTAATATTATAAAAGCTTAATTTCATTAAGGATAACTTAGTAATCAACCAATTTGAACGTCAATAAAAAGTTAAAAGCACACCAATTAATATAAAGATATTGGTCATTTTACTCACTGTCAATAAATTTTGAGTTGGAAACTCATTTAACTTAATATGGTATCATAGCCCGATCTATACTGTCCAACCCGATCTATAATCGATTCGACAAAAAAAAATTGGTCCAACGATCATTGCCCAACACATTCCGAGATTAATGACAAAACAACAATTATTTCGATAGAGCGTATTATAACATAATCCCACATCGGAAGTTAAAAATGATCTTAAGTAATATATAAGGAATATAGATCAATTCACTCGTTGTCAATTGGTTTTGAGTTGGAAAGTTGATGCATGAAAAAATGAAGAATGTGTCAATCTATAAAGAAAACTTGTGATTTTATATATTTGATTGTAAATTCTAATTAAGAAAATAACAAACTGCTTTCAGTTTATACATGGTTAATAACAATTATACAAAATGTGAAGGATTGTTGAGGTGTGGAAAAAGCTGTAGACTAAGGTGGATAAACTATTTGAGAAAGGATTTGAAAAGAGGCAATATTACGGCCGAGGAAGAAGGCATCATCGTGAAGTTGCACTCCCTTCTCGGAAACAGGTAATAAAATCAATTTAATACACGTCACATCGTTTACAGATTTACATAAATATTACACAATTTATACGTAATTCAGAAATTCGTGTTGTATTACCATTTTGCCACTGTCTGACTAGTGACTGTAAGGCGGGGTCGGCACCGTACAATTATTTGCATGTATTGTCAACTTTGAAACATATAGTGATATAGAAATGGTCAGCCAAGACTCCGACATCAGTGTTCAAAATAAAAATGAGAAAATAGAGTGATCAAAATCACCATATGTACTGTCCTGATCTTGTAACCATCATAACAATGCAGCGGTAGATCGCTCTTAAAACGGTCCAACCTTTTTTGGGGGGAGAAAAGTCCAACCTATTTTCCTATTAAAAAAAAAAATCTAAGTAAATCCAACCATTAAAAACCTACAAATATATGTACTTTACCAAAATTTGACCTCTTGTCTCATGTGTGTACGGCCATGATTGTTACTGACTCTCTTACCATTCTCACAATGAGTTGTTAATCGTTGTTGGAACGGTTCAACCTTTTATAAAAATAATTTACGTACACGCATAACTAACTATATACCTTCTATATATAAATTATCAGTTAACAAAAAAATATATAATGTCTATATAAGTTGTGAAGAAAAAAAGAGAAAATTGGTTTTGAATTAATGAAAAGCCGACAGAATATATTATTTAATTGATTTTTCTAAATTTATAGTCTCACTCTCACGTGTGTATTTTGTGCGGCGTAACCCTTTTTGTGTGTAGATGGTCGCTTATTGCAACACATCTACCACGAAGAACAGACAACGAAATTAAAAACCATTGGAACTCACATCTCAGCCGCAAAATCTATGCCTTCACTGCCGTCTACAGAGATGATCACAGTCTAAACCTCGACGATTTAGTCCTCAACACAAACAATACCAAGAAGAAGAAGAAAGGAAGAACAAGTAGATCATGTATGAAGAAACACAAGCAAATGGTGATGGCCTCACAATGTTTCCCACAACCAAAGGAGCTAGAAAATGAGATCAGCGAGGGAGGGCATGATGGTAATAACGAAGGAAAGCCTTTGGGGCCTTATGAGTGGTTGGATGGTGAGATGGAGCGGCTCATGAATAGTTTCGTCTGGGAATGTACTGGTGAAGAGGCTGTGATTGAAGTGAATAATGATGACTCTGTTCAGAACAAGGTGTGTGAGAGTGGGGACAATAGTATTTGTTGTGTGGGTTTGTTTGAGGAGGAACAAGGAAAGCTTATGAACCTAGAGGTTGATCATGAGATGAATGTGGAAAAAGAAAGAGAGGGTAGTGTTTTGAGTTCGGTTTCAAATGAAAATGGTGATAAAGATTGGTGGGTTGGTCTATGTGATTCTTCAGAAGTTGGATTTGGGATTGATGATGAGTTGCTTGATTGGGAGTTTCAAGGCAGTGTTGCTTGTCAAAGTGATGATCTCTGGGATCTCTCAGATTTTGGCGAAATACAGCAAGTGGATCTCATATGAGAAGGCATATTCACCTTATAAGCATCGATCTTTTGATTGTAAAGTCTAGTGTTTTGTTTGGTTATAGTGGATCTTGAGGTTATGTATTTGCTTGTTGGAGAGTGTTTAGAGGTTCTTTAAGATAAATAAAGCCTCTAGTTTAGACCAGTTTGAAGTACATTTTTTCGTCGTGATTTTAAACTCTGTTTTGTTGCTATTTATAGTGTTTGTTTGTCTTATGTTTCATTGATAAATATTGTAAAATAATGATGAATATTTGAAAGATTTGTGTCACGAGATGGTGAAAGTTGAAAATAAAAGGTTCAATTGGTAATCTTAATATAAGTATAACTGAAGATGAAATTTATTTACGTCAAAAGCAAAATTTCCAATTCTTTTCTTCGACAAATTATAAATCTATTAAATTTTTATCAAAAAGATCTGATGGATTTTTAGCACAAAAAAAAAATATCCACTCAAATATTCGCCAGATTCTCCACAACATTTGTTTTATTTTTATTTTTATTTTAAAACTCATAAACGAAATTACCATATATTTGTATTGTTCGATGTTCTTGTATACACAAAATTAGACCTGGGCGTTCTGGTACGAGTTCGGTTTGGATCTTTCGGATTTTTTATTTTCGGTTCTAGGCATATAGAATCCATTTGAATATTTTAGAATTTTGGTTTGGGTTCGGTTCGGTTCCAGGTACCCAAAAATTTATAAAACAAAAATTAAAATCGGGTATATTTTGAATAAAAATTTGTCAATTTTTGACAATTATATCAATAACTTTCATATATTTTGTTTATTTTAGGTAATTTAATTATTTTGGTCTAAAATAATTAATATATTTAGTTTATAATTTAAATTTTGGATAACTTTGCTAAATTAAGTCTAAATATAATTAATATTTTGGGTATATAACTATAGTTCGGATATTTCGGATACTCATTCGGTTCTCGGTTCGGTTCGGGTTCGGGTTCGGTTCTTCAGATATAAAAATTTAGGATCCGTTCGGGTATTTTGTCGGTTCGGGTTCGGTTCCTCTTTTTCGGTTCGGATTCGGTTTGATACTTCGGTTCCGGATATTTTGCTCAGGCCTACCCAAAATATTGAAGGAAGAAAATAATATTATTTTAATATGTAGGTGTACCATATGAACAGAATCATACACAACCAGTCTAGTTAGTAAATGAATGTCTAGTAAATTTTTGCCATTTAAGTTTGATTTGGACTATCCAGCGAGACATTCACATGATCTTTTCAGGTCCCAAGATCAGTCGTTAAAAATGAAATGATGCAGTGACTCTTAGTATCAGAAAATATGATCCCATTGATCGGAAATCCCATTGATCGGAGTCCGCTGTCTCAATTTTCCACTTAGGACCATTAACGAACTCTCGTCACATGATATAATTTACACATCATCGTTCAAAGGACTGATATAATTTATACAAACAACTTACAGTATTTTTAAAAAGAAATCCGACAAGGAACCTTCGAATCTTTGGCCTTTAAGCAACCTTTGGCCGAAGCAATTCTACTATTCTCCTTTCATTTTAACCCTTTATTTATCAAATATACCCACCTTTTTCTTTTCTTCCCACTTTCAATGCCTCTCATATATAGGTGTAAAAACAATGCAAAGTATAATTAAAGTTCGAAACATGAAACGTCCATTTTTATCTATGAAACATTGACAAAGCTAGGCATGTCGAGAACAAGAGTACGAGCTGTGACCCATCAAGATCTTGTTCCAAGCCCTAAAACCACCGATCTGAGCAGCAAAACTGGTATTTTCGTCGTGGTTTTGACCATAATCTTTGGCCTCACCTGCTTTGTTCTTTGTCTCTATGCCGAAGCCACGAGATCTCAGGTACATGTTATGTTTTAGTCTATAGTATATCGTTTCCATTGGTCTTCTCATGGTCGGTCCAAAATATGTTTTCAATGACTCGCATTTCATGTAGGCGACATGGGGAAGCAACACGTGCGTGTACAACGGTAGCGGTAAAACGCCGTTGTTATGCGGTGCGATTGCGTTCGTGGGACTAGCGGTGGCGATGGTGGGCTTGCACATGTACTTACTTATAGCAGTCACCACATCGCCGCCGCTTGTTCTGGTTACGTGGGATCCTGACTCTAGTCCTGCCAAGACACTCACTTTTCAAGCAGCCTTTTTCTTCGTCTCAACGTGGTAATTAACTATACTTATTATAAGTTTATAACGCAACAATTAACCTCTCGTGTTGAAAATAACATTAAAATTCCTAACTGTAAGCTCTAGATAACATATTTCTCGCTTACTTCATTTTGTATTTTCTTAGCCATTGCAAAATGTTACTAGTCATAACCTAAAGTTAATAATATTTTCTAAATCACATATATACATGTGTTTTTGTTCCTCTAAAGGCTTTGCTTTGGTGTTGGAGAGGTTCTACTGTTGGTGGGACTTAGTGCGGAATCAGGACATCTAAAGAACTGGTCTAAACCAAAACCTAGTTGTCTAGTAATTCGACAAGGCTTGTTCTCGGCCGCTGGTGTGCTATCGCTTCTAACAGTCTTTCTAGCCACGGGACTTTACCTAATGGCTCTTCAAGCACATAGAATCTCTAAAAACCTCGAAAATACGCATAGAGAAATTCTAGAGGCATCAGTTCTATATGCATCTCCTCCAAGATCGCCCACGAATCGGATGGCTACGGTTGGTCGAGAAGGTCCTGCTACCGTTAGAGATGATGAGTCGACGTCTTTGGGATATCTTGTTTCTTTAAAGCAACTTGCATATATAGTTTAGTGTATAATGTATATGTTGATCCCTACACAATTAAGTGCTAAGATTATTCATTCTAACGTTAAACCAAATTTCGTCTTGTGTGTAAATGATCTGATTTTTTTTTTTTTGTCAAGAACATGATTAAACTGCTTGATTATTGTTTGTTGGAACCATATAATGATAGTTGGAAATATGAGTGCCACAAGATGAATGGAGAAATATCATGTAACGCGCTCTATATAATGTTTTTTTTTTATAATGACAGTAAGTTAAGTATAATAGTATAATACTTTGAACTAAAATTTTGCTAGTTAATTTTTATTAATATTATATATATATATATTGTTTTATACAAAAATTAGTAAAATTATATATAATATTTTAATATATTTGTTTTCGGTCAAAATATTTTCGGATCCGCTAATGGTTCGATATGGTGCGGATTAGTTTATATAATTTTGATTAATTATTTTGAAGTTTAAAATATTGTCTATTGACCAAAGTTATTTCCAGCTATTTCCTAATGACTAGAAGAAACTATACTTTAAAATAGTATTTAAGTAATGTCGTGAAAAATGATAATTACATAATAATTTTTAAATGATAGTTAGTTACCTTGATGAACTGTTAATTTATGATTAAGTAAAAGGAAATATAAATAGAAAAATCCCGCTTCTTCAAGTTGAACAACTTTCGCTCCCTGGTGCCCAGTCTTGCATTTCCCTCTGTCGATTTCAGATTCTAGGGTTTCTCTTCGATTCAAATTCTTCGGAGAGGTTGAAGAGGAGATAAAGCCATGTCGCTGAGACCGAACGAGAAGACAAATGCCCGTCGAAACCGGTACAAGGCGGGTGTGGATAAGGACGAAGGCCGCAGAAAGAGAGAGGACCATTTGGTCGAAATACGCAAAAACAAACGCGAGGAAAGCTTGACGAAGAAACGACGCCATGGTTTGGATGATCCTCAAGATCTCGCTCCTAAACCCACCGCCTCCGTTAATAAGACGGTAAGCCGGAGTTTCACGATACGTTTATCATTTTCTGGTGATTTTGGGTTTTGCAATTTTTGATTGGTGATTCACGAAAGATAGGGTTTTTATTAGTCCGCAAGATGATTGATTAAAGGTTTTGCCTTGTGTTATGTAGTTGCTGAATCTTGAGGCTATGATCGCTTGGATTGAGTCGGATGATCCTAAGTTGCAGCTTCAGTCCACTGCCGAGTTCAGGATGATTCTTTCAGACGGTAAATTCAAATTCTTTATCGATTTGACTGATACCTCTTTATCATTACTTGAATGTGTGCTCTTATTTTTGTATAGATGATGCTCCCATTGACGAAGTGATAAAATCTGGAGTTGTGCCTCGTTTCGTTGAGTTTCTTGAGAGGAATGATTTCCCCAGGCTTCAGGTTAGAAGAAAATCCACCATCACTTTATGATCAGTGTAATATCTGATTCCGAGTTTTCATGATAATTTTCTAGTTTGAGGCGGCTTGGATTCTGACAAACATTGCTTCTGGGACATCGGAGCACACCAAAGTTGTAATTGATCTTGGCGCTATTCCAATCTTTATCCAGCTTCTTGCTTCCCCTGATGATGATGTCCGTGAACAGGTATGTATTGTACTTCTATGAATATGAAAGCTTACCATAAATTTTGTGAAAGACTGATGTCACACCTTAACCTGCAGGTTATATGGGCATTAGGTAATGTTGCTGGTGAATCAACACATTTCCGTGACTATGTACTTAACTGTGGGGCATTGATGGCAATGATGCCACTGTTGGCTCAGCTGAATAATCATTCTAAGTTGTCAATGCTTAGAAACACCGCTTGGACTTTATCAAACTTCTGCCGTGGCAATCCTCAGCCAGCTTACGAACAGGTTCTTTCTCTCTCTGTTTGCCAACTCTGTTTCCTCAGTTTCTAAACGTCCAATACTTTAACAGGTGGAACCTGCTCTTCCAGCATTAGAACGACTTATTCTCTCGAATGATGAAGAAGTGTTGACAGATACTTGCTGGGCTCTTACGGATCTGTCTGATATTACAGAAGTGATTCAAAGTCTGATCAATGCTGGTGTTGTCCCAAGACTTGTTGAACTTCTCATGTTAGTACTTTTATCGAAAAAGTATAACCCTTTGTTGCATGTTTGGATGATGAACTCTGACAAACTTTTTTTTTTTTGCAGGCATCGTTCTCTACGTGTGCATACTCCTGTGATTCGTATAATTGGGAATATAGTTGCTGGAAATGCTGAGCAGACCCAAGTATGTATCTACAAACTTGCTTTGCTTTACAACATATTCACTTGGGCTCTGAGTAAACCTCTTTGAACTTACTGTTCAGTATGTGATCGATTGTGGTGCTTTACCCATTCTTGGCAACATGCTTACTCTAAACTATAAGAGATTCATAAAGAATGATGCTTGCTGGACTATTTCAAACATCACTGCTCGCGGTAAAGAACAAATTCAGGTGAGTAAAGTTTTGTTGCTTCATAAGTAAGAGCTTTCCTATCACTAAAAATGTTTCCTTGATGATATCAGTCAGTTATTGATGCAAATTTGATTCCAACCTTGGTTTCTTTGGCTCAAACTGCTGAGTTTGATGTAAAGAAAGAAGCTTTATGGGCAATATCAAACGCCATCACAAGTGGTTCTCATGATCAAATCAAGTACTTGTTGGTGGCGCAGAGCTGCATAAAACCTCTATGTGATAACCTGGTATGTCCAGATCTAGACATCATCTCAGTGTGTCTAGACGGATTGGAACACATCTTGAAGGTCGGTGAGGTGGAGAAGGGCACAGGAGGAGATATGAACTATTGCCAAATGATTGAAGATGCAGAAGGGCTAGAAAAGATTGAGAACCTGCAGAGCAACGACAACACTGAGATCTACGAGAAGGCTGTGAAGATTCTTGAGACATATTGGGTTGAAGAGGACGATTTGGAGACGCAAGAACATCCTGCAGGTGATGATGGTTCTCATATGGACTTTCAGTTTGGAAGTTCCAGTACCTTGTGAAGGATTCAACTTCGGTTGATGGTAATCTTTCATACTGTTAATAGTCTTCTTCGATAGGATGAGATCTTACCAATCTGATAGTAGTTTTGACTAAACAAAAGAAAATGTCAAAGTTCTTGTTGACATTTTTGGTCTCTTCATCATTGTTAATTTTCCCACGGCTTAATTACTTGGTCGTCAATTGTAAGTATATAGTCGATATAAACTGGTGTCTGTTTTAGTTGCAAAAGGTTTAGTACAAATTTACTTCAAATCTTGAAATGTGTACAAATAACTAACTGCATAATCTTACATAAATTATTTGAGATTCTAAACACTTCACCAAATTTCGTATTGTGTAAATAAAACGAATCTTTTTTTTATCAAGAACGTGATTTTTTTTTTTGGTCAAAGCTTCGTTCATATGATATCAAGAGTTTTCACCTAAAGGGCTGTACAAACTTAAGAGTATTATTCGCAAGTGATTATTCCTGCAAGTCTTCTTCGGGGTGGCTTTCTCCGTCCAGCGGCACATTTCTTAACTTGATGCTTGTTGCGCACTGTTCAAATTCCCCATAAGATCCAGGGATAGAGTGGAGCTGAAGATAAACCTACAAGTGGTAATAACAACAGTTTCGTACAGTCCAACAGAAGGGTTTGAATATTCTCAGATTGGGTCGCAAATTGGAGTTATGAGTAAAGCTTGGGACCAGACATATTGCGCAAACTAACAGTGAAATAATGTGTGCTCGATTTTTTCTGGCTCGTTACATAATTTGCAGGCTGATATGTTTGATATACCTCTGAAGCTAAGAAGATTCCCCACAAGAAGGGCAAGATTTGCAGCAGGCCACATGAAGTGGGTAATTTTCGGGATAATTTTCACACTCATATTACTCTGTTCCAGTCGAAGTTATTCCAGAGTTGATGAGTAACTTTTGGAAAAATTATACCCTGATTTTGTGGTATATTCACCAGTTTTATCCCCTAGCCTATGGATGTTAATACGGGCTTAAGGCCCGCGGGCTTACCGAAGCCCGTTAAATTAATTTAGCCCGCAGCCCGTCCAACAAAGCTTCTTTTTAAACGGGCTTTAAACGGGTTAGCCCGTTTACGTCCGCGGGCTTCACGGGTTTAAAAGTTATTAAACGGGCCCGCCCGTTTTTTTTTTTTTTTTTTTTTTTTTACTTTTCTTTCGTCTAAAACTAATTCATGTCAGAAAAAGATTCTTTTCTTCTTAATCTCTGAAAAATCTGTCGTAACTAGGTTCACTTTTCTACACTTTTTTTCTTTGCTCGTTTTTGTGCTGTAGTTCTCGGTTGTTTTACAAAAACTTTGATCAATTATGATCAAAACGTAGCTTTTGTATTTTCTCATCATTTACATACATACATGTGTTCTTAACAACTTGTTTTTTATTCGTGTATAGTCAGTTCTTTTCTTCTTCTGTTTGACTGTTTCTTCTTTTCTTCTTTTGTAGAATGTTGGATTCATAATCAATCTGATCTTTCAGCTGCTTCTTGGTACTTATTACTTTTCCATTGGTTTTGGTTTTGATTTAGTTCAAATTGGTTTTGCATTGATAAAGGGTTATAACTTTTTGTATGTAGGTGATAGAAAGTTTCATCCTTTTTGGTGGTGTTCATTTGGCTATTCCTTCATCTTTCTATTATAGTTGATGTTTGCTTACTGTGGGAAACAAACATACTTATTTTTGATCTTGTCATCTCTTGTTGTATCTGATTTTAAACAGAACATGCAAAAGAATTGCTTTCTTTAATGTTGCAGAATAAAATAAGTTATAGAATACTGGTTTAAACGGAGAGAAAACAAAAAACAGTATTTTTTATTTACATAAACGGGCTTATTTAAACGGGCTCCGATTTAAACGGGCTTCGTATTAACGGGCTCAGTCGACACGGGCTCTAAACGGGCTCATACTAAACGAACTGTAAACGGGCGGGTTTGTAACGGGCATGGCTTAAACGGGCCTGGATAGCCCGTATTAACATCCCTACCCTAGCCAGACCAGATGGTCATTTGGGTTACAACCGCTTGGTATAATGCACCTGATAACTTTCTCATAAAAAGGTACATGACGGCTTCAACGTTGGAGTCATGAGTGACTGGATCAAGTAAGTCAGACACCTTAAGCTGTAGAGAATCGCTATTTGGGGGGGGGGGGGGGGGGAGGAGGAGGGGGGCAATAGGTTGGCGAGGCTGTGAAGGGGAGAGCCATGAGGAGTTCCATACTACTATTGACTCACCATTGCCAACAGTCCAACCATTCCTTTTTAACATTTTCGTACCATCTATGATATGGGAAGCGCCTTTCTTCATTGAGCAGTCAACACAATATTTACCAAGTAAAACTTACACCAGTAAGAAGTCCGTTTTTTAAAAAATGCACCAGTTTAGTTTAGTTAGAAAGGCAGTGTTAAAGAGCTCAATTTCTCTAAAACCAAGACACCCAAATTTTTTAGGTAAGGTAAGCTTTTCCCAAGCTACCTATGGGGTTTCATCTTCTCCGGAGATGCATCCCACCAAAACCGAATATTGGTAAAGGCAGAAATCGAATAGCGTCGCAAGATGGTATTCTGAACCATTGTGTCGATTACTTTAAAAACCTGATAAAGGGGGATTGTGAGCCTAAAATGTTCATTCAGAGTGATATTGATCTGCTCATATAGTTCAAATGGTCATCAGCGCAATTTTCTTTCCTTCAGAGTGACTTCATGTCAGAAAAAAATCAAGAAGGCTTCTTCTCTTTGCCTAAGAATAAACTAGAGGTCCCAATGTTTACTCAGCTGGATTTTACACGGGATTCTGGAGTTTATTGGTCCGAAAATTATAGAAGCGGTTCAAGAGTTCTTTTGTTCAGGTAAGTTGTTGAAGCAACGGAACGCAACAATGTTGGTTCTCATTCCGAAAGTTTGTGGCTTGTAGGCTTCAGGTCGTGCTAGCGCAAGTTATATCCCTTATCAATCAGATTTCTTCCCTGTTAGACTGCTTGGCGAGAATGTCTACTCTCTACCAAGAAAGTCCATGGATACAACACACGTAATGTAGCTCTGAGTGGTATGCTTAAGGTCGACTTGCGAAAGGCATTCAATTTGATTCGTTGGGATTTCGTCATTGCCTCATTGAATGCCTTAGGCATGCCTCCAAAGTTCGTAAATTGGATTGAGGAATGTATCTCTACAGCCTCTTTCACCGTGGTAGTAAATAGGATGAGTGGTGGTTTCTTCAAGAGTTCTAAAGGCATGCGACAAGGTGATCCCATGTCATTGTATCTCTTTGTTCTAGCAATGGAGGTTTTTTCAAAGCTTTTTCAGTCTCGATTTGATGCAGACTATATACATTATCATCCAAAAACTAGCGAGATCAACCTATCACAACTCATGTTTGCAGATGATGTGAAGATCTTCTTTGACGGAAGATGATCATCACTTCTACTTTCATTCTACCAAAAGGCTGTATCAAGCGGATCGAATCGCTCTGCGCTCGATTTCTATGGACAAGCTCTATTGACTCCGGCTGAGGGGATAAAGCTGCATGGTCACAATGCTGTCTACCGAAAGAGGAGGGTGGTCTTGGGATGAGAAATGTTATGTTGTGGAATAAGACCTTATTTCTCCGGTACATTTGGCTCTTATTTGCAGGAAATGAATCGTTATGGGCTAAGTTTTACTCAATTCTCCATTTAGGTCCGTGCAATTTTTGGCAGATCAAAGTTTCACCTCTATTCTCTGCCACTAGGAAATCGATCATGTCACTGAGGCCTTTAGCAGCTAGTTTTTTTATTAACAGGTGGGGATTGGTAGAGATACCAACTTCTGGGTGGATACGTGGATGCCATTAGGTCTACTGCTAAATCAAATGGGCGATGGCGGTCCGAGAAGCATGCAGATTCCAATACACCGCGACAGTTGCTGATGTGTGCTCAAGCTCAGGATGGTTATTGGCTCAGCTGAGGTTGGATGAAGTGCTGCAAATTCACATCCACCTCTCCTCCGTCCCATTCCCTTCAATGTCTATAGAGGAAGAACAGTCTCGATGGATTATTGATGGAGTCGATTGTTCAAGTTACTCTGCGGCGAAATCTTGGAAAGTAATTCGGCCAAAATCAAATGTCAAAAGATGGGCCTCATCGGTTTGGTTGAAGGGTTCAGTTCCTATGCATGCATTCAACTTTTGGATCACCAATCTAAACTGTCTCCCTACTAGAACTTGTCTGCTCTTTTGGGGTTTAATCAGCTCTTCTGATTGTTGCATTTGCTCTTCTGCGCCAAAGACAAAGGATCACTTGTTCATCTTTTGTGATTTCAGGTTTAGGGTCTGGTGTTTTGTTCTTTTGCGCCTTCGACCAAGACTGTCATGCTTCACAAGCTGGTCTGAAATTCTTTCTTGGTCTCAGCGCTCTTCCTCGACTGCTCTTTTAGAATAACTATTGTAAATCCTTCTTACTCATTCTAATGAAATTTGCATTTATAGCAAAAAAAATATATTGACTAAATATTTGAAGTTTAAAATATTGTTTATTGACCAAAGTTTTAACTTTCCAGCTGTTTCCTAATGTTTAGAAGAAACTATACCTTAAAATAATATTTAAATAATGTCGGGAAAAATTGATAGTTACATTATAAATTTCAGATGATAGTTAGTTAGTTACCTTGATGAACCGTTAATTATGGTTAAATAAAAAAAAGGATATATAAATACAAAAATCCCGCTTCTTCAAGTTGAACAAACTTTCGCTCCTTGATCCCCTGTCTTGCTTTCTTCTCTCAATTGAAACAATCGCTTTGCCTTCTTTCACTTACTTTCTAGGGTTTCTCTTGTTCTTCGGAGAGGTTGAAGAAGAGATAAAGCTATGTCACTGAGACCGAACGAGAAGACACAGTCCCGTAGAAACAGGTACAAGATTGGTGTGGATACGGACGAAGGCCGCAGAAAGAGAGAGGACAATTTGGTCGAAATACGCAAAAACAAACGCGAGGAAAGCTTGCTGAAGAAGCGACGCCATGCTCCTCAAGATCTCGCTGCCTCCGTTGATAAGACGGTAAGCGACGCCATGGTTTTGGATGCTCCTAAACCCGCCTCATCCATTGATAAGACGGTAAGCCGGAGTTTCACGAAAGATAGGGTTTTTATTAGTCCGCAAGATGATCGATTAAGGTTTTGAATTGTGTTATGTAGTCGGTGAATCTTGTGCCTATGATCGCTGGGATTCGGTCGGATGATCCTAAGTTGCAGCTTGAGTCCACTACAGAGTTTAAGAAGATTCTTTCGCACGGTAGGTTTATGTTCTTGATCCATTTGACTGATACTTCTTTATAATTACTTGAATGTGTGCTCTTATGTTAGTCTAGATGATGCTCCTATTGACGAAGTGATAAAATCTGGAGTTGTGCCTCGTTTCGTTGAGTTTCTTGAGAGGAATGATTTCCCCAAGCTTCAGGTTAGAAGAAAATCCCACCATAAGTTTAACATTATGATTATCTTTTACGAATTGTCATCATCTTTTTCTAGTTTGAGGCGGCTTGGATTATGACAAACATTGCTTCTGGGACATCGGAGCACACCAAAGTGGCAATAGATCACGGAGCTATTCCAATCTTTATCGAGCTTCTTGCTTCCACTGATGTTGATCTCCGTGAACAGGTATTGTATGGATGCTTAACTTGAGCTGGAAGTTTTTGAAAGACGACTGATGTCACACCTTAACTTGCAGGTTATATGGGCATTAGGTAATGTTGCTGGTGAGTCAACAGAGTGCCGTGACTATGTACTTCAGTGTGGGGCATTGATGCCACTGTTGGCTCAGCTGAATGAGCCTTCTAAGTTGTCCATTCTTAGAATCTCCACTTGGACTTTATTAAACTTTTGCCGTGGCGAGCCTCGACCAGCGTTTGAACAGGTCTCCTTACTTCTTTCTCTCTCTCTGTTTCTCTCTCTGTTCTCTGTTTTCTTAGTTTGTAAATGTCCAATACTTAAACAGATGAAACCTGCTCTCCCTGCATTAGAACAACTTATTAAATGGAATGATGAAGAAGTCTTGAAAGATTCTTGCTGGGCTCTTACGCATCTGTCTGTTGGTAGAGAAGAAGTGATTCAAAGTCTGATCGAGGGTGATGTTGTTCTCCCAAGACTAGTTGAACTTCTTAAGTTAGTACTTACTTCTCTAAAAATTTAACCCTATGTTGCATGTTTGGATGATGAACTCTGACAAACTTTTTTTTTGCAGGCAGAAGCATTCTTCTCCAAGACTTGTTGAACTTCTTAATTTAGTATTTCTTATAGTTGGAAATATAGTTACTGGAAATGATGAGCAGACCCAGGTATGTAACTCATAAATCTAGACCCAGTCCAACATATTCACTTGGGCTCTGAGTAAACCTCTAATTGAACTTATTGTTCAGTGTGTGATCGATTGTGGTGCTTTACCCATTATTGCCAACTTGCTTACTCTAAACTATGAGAAAAGCATAAAGAGGGAAGCTTGTTGGATAGTTTCAAACATCACTGCAGGCACTAAAGAACAAATTCAGGTGAGTAAGTTTTTGTTGCTTCATAAGTAAGAGCTTTCCTATCACTAAAAATGTTTCCTTGATGATATCAGTCAGTTATTGATGCAAATTTGATTCCAACCTTGGTTGGTTTGGCTCAAACTGCTGAATTTGACATAAAGAAAGAAGCTTTATGGGCAATATTAAACGCCATCACATGTGGTTCTCATGATCAAATCAAGTAGGTGCCTTTCTTCTCATTTTTCACATGTTCTTACTTATTGATCATCAACTCATAATGTCCTCTTGTTGTGATTCAGATACTTGGTGGAGGAGCAGAGTTGCATACAACCTCTATGTGATAGTCTGGTATGTCCAGATCTAGACATCATCTCAGGGTGTCTAGACGGACTGGAAAACATCTTGAAGGTCGGTGAGGTAGAGAAGGGCACAGGAAGAGATATGAACTATTGCCAACTGATTGAAGATGCGGGAGGGCTAGAAAAGATTGAGAACCTGCAGTTCAACAAAAACAATGACATCTACCAGAAGGTTTTTAAGATTTTGGAGACATATTGGGTTCTAGAGGAAGATGAGAAGACAGAACAATATCCTGCAGGTGATGATGGTATGGGCTTTCAGTTTGGAAGTTCCAGTACCTTGTGAAGGATTCAACTTCGGTTGAATGTAACTCATACTGTTAAAAGTCTTCTTCCATAGGATGAGATCTTACCGATCTGATATTAGTTTTGACTAAACAAAAAAAAAATCTGACATGGAACTAAAAGCTAGCTTCTTTGATGGAGGGTCTCAAAGAGTGAGTCTAGAGTCAAGTTCTTGTTGACATTTTGTTGGTCTCTTTTGTTTTCTCATGGCTTACTTGGTCATCAATTGTAAGTAATAGTCGATATATAAACTGGTGTCTGTCTTAGTTGAAAATGTTTAGTACAATTTTACTTAAAATCTTGATATGTGTTTAGTGATTGATTATAGAACAAACAAAGAATCTAAACAAAACAAAAAATGAATACATAAATTTTTTTAATCAAAAATTTCCTTTAAAATACAGTTGATTTCTCGTTCCAAAATTAATTTGGATATGTACGGATTAATTTATATAATATCGACCAATTGTTTTGAAGCTTAAAATATTCTCATATTGACAAAGGTTATAACTTTCTAGCTATTTCCTAACAATGAGAAGAAACTATAATTTAAAATAATATTTAAAAATTTATCTGATCTTTCCTTTAAAAAAAATAATATGGGGGGGAAAAATAATAATTACATTAAAAATTACAAATGATAGTTATCTTGATGAACTGTTAATTTATGGTTAAATAAAAAAGATACTATATAAATAGAAAAAAAATCCCGCTTCTTCAAACTGAACAGTATTCGCTCAATCCATTTGCCCTCTTTCACTTACTTTCTAGGGTTTCTTTTCAATTTCTTCGGAGAGGTTGACGAAAAGATAAGGCTATGTCGCTGAGACCGAACGAGAAGCCACATGCCCGTCGAAACCGGTACAAGATGGGTGTGGATACGGACGAAGGCCGTAGAAAGAGAGAGGACTATTTGGTCGAAATACGAAAAAACAAACGCGAGGAAAGCTTGATGAAGAAGCGACGCCATGGTTTGGATGCTCCTCAAGATAGGACGGACACGGACTGGACGGTAAACCGGAGTTATCATTTTCTGGAAAGATAGGGTTTTTATTAGTCCGCAAGATGAATTGATTAGGTTTTGTCTTGTGATATGTAGTTGCTGAATCTTTCGGGTATGGCCGCTAGGATTTGGTCGGATGATCCTAAGTTGCAGCTTGAGTCCATTACAGAGTTCAGGATGATTCTTTCAGACGGTAAATTTCACATTCTTGATCGATTTGACTTGAATGTTTCTTTAATTTTTGCTCTTGTGTTAGTCTAGATGATGCTCCCTATGACGAAGTGATTGCATCTGGAGTTGTGCCTCGGTTCGTTGAGTTTCTTAAGAGGGACGATATGCCTAGGCTCCAGGTTAGAAGAAAAGTCCCCCCCATTAATTTAACATTATGTTGATCTTGATATTCTTGATATTTTTTTCTAGTTTGAGGCGGCTTGGATTCTCACAAACATTGCTTCTGGGCCATGGGAGCACGTCAAATTGGTTATTGATAACGAAGCTATTCCAATCTTTATCCAGTTTCTTGCTACCCCTGATGATAATGTCCGTGAACAGGTATTGTACTCTTGTGAATATGAATGCTTACCATAAATAGTTTGTGAAAGACTGATGTCACACTCTTGTGAAAGGTTATATGGGCATTAGGTAATGTTGCTAGTGAATCAACACATTTCCGTGACTATGTACTTGAATGTGGGGCATTGATGCCACTGTTGGCTCAGCTAAATGAGCATTCTAAGTTCTCAATGCTTAAAATCTCTAGTTGGACTTTGTCAACCTTCTGCCGTGGGAAGCCTCAGCCAGCGTTTGAACAGGTTCCTTCTCTCTCTGTTTGCAAACTCTGTTTTATCAGTTTGTAAACATTAACATATGAAGCATGATTAACAGGTGAAACCTGCTCTTCCAGCATTAGAACGATTTATTCACTCGGATGATGAGGACATCTTGACACATGCTTGCTCAGCACTTTCGCATATGTTTGATAGTCGAAAAGAAGAGATTCAAAGTCTGGTCGAGGCTGGTGTTGTCCCAAGACTAGTTGAACTTCTCCTGTTAGTACTTCTCAAAGTTTAACCCTTTGTTACATGATTGGGAAAATGAACTCTTGACAAACTTTTCCTTTTGTTGCAGGCATCCTTCTCCAGGTGTGCTTTCTCCTGCACTTCATGCCATTGGGAATATAGCTACTGGAAATACCGAGCAGACCCAGGTATGTTTATCTTCTTGAACACTTTTGTTGTCCACCTTGTGATAGACCCTGAGTAAACCTCTTTGAACTTATCATTCAGTGTGTGATCAAGTATGGTGTTTTACCCATTCTGGCCAACCTGCTTACTCAAAACTATGAGAAAAGCATAAAGAGAGAAGCTTTATGGACAATTTCAAACATCACTGCAGGCAGTAAAGAACAAATTCAGGTGAGTAAGTTTTTGTCGATTGTTGATGATAAACAAGTATATGATAACAGTCACTAAAACTGTTTTCTATTTGTGTCTCGTTCCCCTGATGAGAACAGTCAGTTATTGATGCAAATTTGATTCCAAGCTTGGTCCATTTGGCTCAAAATGCTGGATTTGACTTAAAGAAAGAAGCTTTATGGGCAATTTTAAACGCCATCACATGTGGTTCTCATGATCAAATCAAGTACGTCCCTTTCTCCTCTCTTTCTTTTTACATTTTTTCTTGCTTATTGATCATTAATTCACAATCTCCTCTTGGTGTGATTCAGATATTTGGTGGAGCAGAGGTGCATAAAACCTATATGTGATATGCTGTTGTGTCGAGATCTAAAACTCATCTCAGCGTGTCTGGACGGATTGGAAAACATTTTGAAGGTCGGCGAGGCGGAGAAGAACACAGGACAGATTAACAATTTTCAACAGATTGTGGATGCGGAAGCGCTAGGAAAGTTTGAGAACCTGCAGAGCAACGGCAACAATGAGATCTACGAGAAGGCTATGAAGATTCTGGGGACAGATTGGTTTGAAATTGAAGAGTATGATTTGGAGACATATCATCAGTCACTTTCAGGTGGATAGTAGTTTTGGCTAAACAAAAAGCTTGAAGCTTTGATGGATTGAAGGGTCTCAACGAGTGAGTCTAGAGTCAAGTTGTTGGTGACATTTTTGGTCTCTTCATCATTGTTTTTCTCACGGCTTACTCGGTCGTCAATTGTAAGTACATAGTCTAGAGTCAAGTTGTTACTATGATCGGCTCAACTGACTGCATATAATTCTAATAAACATTAAAACTTTGTAGCCTAACACCATTCAGAAAAGAGAATAGAGACGTGGTCCATGAACATGTATGTGTGGTTCCATTTGGGGACAATCAGTCTCTTTCTTTCTTCCCTGTCAACTTTAAAACCGCAAGATGACCATCTCTTGTTTTCTACAGTTTTTTAAAACTATTTCCAGCATTGTCACTTTTTGACCAGGAAATTGATAATTCAACGTTACACACACAAAAAGCTCCATGCATAATATTATATTATATATTATATGGTCTGACTCTCTTACCTACCTGGCTAAACTCCTTAGCACTCGTGACATCTCTTTGTTTGTTTGTTTGTTTCTCTTTATAGTTAATCAATCATTAGTATCATAAACTGTCAATATTTTTTTTTTTTTTTACATTGGATCATCATTTACTAAAAGGACATAACAAAATGCATCCAAATATTTAGTATTTGCAGATCTTTGACTCAATGAATTATCCTTGGATAATACCAAGACTTTCAGTGTCTTCAAGTGTTTAAAGCTACCGAATCAAAGCTACTACACTTATATCAGATGTATATTTATATGCAAATATTGAACAAACAATTCCGATATAATCTATGCACATATTGATTGGGTGAAATTCGAGTGAGTTGGTGGGCATCACTCAGCATAAATACCCACTTACAGTACTCAAAAGTCAAAATTCGTAGAGATCTTAATCGACGGCTAAGATCTAATACTCGTTAATCATTGACCGGTCATTCGAAGAAACCGTACTCTGTACCGTATCTGATCACATTGGTCAAAGTGGCGCCTTTTCTTTTCACCAAATCACAATATGCGAAAAAACCTTTTCCCTCGAAAATTCCATAGTATTGGCGGGTGGCTCCCTCTTGATAATAGAGTAAGAATTTAAGGGTATTTTCGTCATTGAAAGTACAAAATGCTAGGGTTTAATTTCGAACCAATTTATAATTGTGATCACCCACCGTGCGTTCTATGTCGGTTCGGTTCGTTAAAAATCTCCCTCTCTCCCCCCTCTTCACTCTCCTCTGCTGCATGTCGGTTCGATTTCAAATTTCTCGCACTCTCTGATCTGAAGAGACGTGATCATCTCAAACTATAAAGTTCTTGTTTCCTCTCCTTGATCTCTGCTTTCAAACCCTAGATTCCCGATCACGGCGCCAACTTCGATCGAATATCTTGAAATGCTAGATCACAGTGAGGAGGTGAGTGATCTGTTGCTTGATGATGTGTGATGATCTGCTGTTGTTAGAAGCTGATCGCTTTGTGTTAATCTTTTTGATTCAGGTTTCGGTGGATTCGGAAACAAGAGTTGAAGATATGATCGAACAGAACAAGAGTAGTAGTGGTAGTAACGACAAGAAGACTTGCGCCGATTGTGGTACAAGCAAAACCCCTCTTTGGCGTGGTGGTCCAGCCGGTCCGAAGGTCAGAGCAATAAACCCTAATACCTTCCGATTTGGGGGAAAACAGAATTTGATCACTTTATTGTTTTGTCTGATCTGATCTGATCTGATAATGTATTGTCTTTTTTTTTTTCTTATGTAGTCGCTTTGTAACGCGTGTGGGATCAGAAACAGGAAGAAAAGACGAGGAGGAGTGGAAGATAAGAAGCCGAAGAAATCAAATCACGGTGGCGGCGGCGATCTCAAAAGAAACCCTAAATTTGGTAGTGGATCACTGAAACAGAGTATGAGGGATTTTGGGATGACAAAGCAGCGACGGAAGCTAGGCGAGGAAGAGCAAGCGGCCGTACTTCTCATGGCTCTCTCGTATGGATCAGTGTACGCTTAATGGTTGATACGAAATCAACACAAAATTGAATTCGGAGAGCAATGATGATGACATTAACAAACGAATGTTAGAATTTTCTTCTTTTTGTCGGAAATTGTTTGTCTTTGTGTTCTTTCTTTTTTTTTTGGCATCCTGGGTATCTCGATGCTGCGATTTCGACATCAAAAAAGTTTTGGAATTTGTAAGAAAGATGAATGAAAAAAAAAAAAATTCAGTGGTAGTTTATTATTATTTTATTTTCTTCTCTGTGGTATCAAATAATTTATTCAAAATTATTGTTCTGTGTTGAATTTTGTCTTTATTAGACAGGAATGGGACTTGTCTATCTGTTAAGCACAATCTTGTCAAGTCAGAAATCATAATAATATAAAAAAAATTATAACGAAGAAATAGTTTGAATTTGGTAATGTTATTGATTTGCCGCTATTTTTGTATTTTCACATTGAATTTGTTTCTTTGACTTCCGTCAATGATTCAATACTATTCATATTTAGTAAAAAAATCACTTTATTTTTTTTATTTTGTATCGATTTCGTGGACTACAAACCAGACCCCTGCAAACCATGCTTGAAGTAGCTTTTTGTTTTGTTTTTGTAACAATTATTGAAGTAGTATTAATAGTTGAAATTTTCAGTTTTGTACACAATGATGAATTGGTTGTGATAATCGCATTATTACAATGTATCAACATAAAAAACCAATATCATTAATACATGTCCTGTAATTAGCTAACACAAGATCTTTGTCTGGCCGCATGAAAAATGTTTTTCTTCCTTTATTCATGTGTTCTACAAGTAGTCAACCCAATTAAATGTGCTGCTTTTAATTTAAAATCAAGTCCAGTCAGTCATCACTATATCATAGTACTAAAACCATGAAGTTCTTAGAGCACCCACATTGGTGTTATCCAATGTGGGTTTCTTATGAATAAATTAATAATATTTGTGTTGATTAAGATTAGTTAAGAGACTTTGATTATTTATGTCTTCCATTGGTGTTATCCGTTTTGGGTTTCTTAAAAAACAACAATCACATGATCAATATCAATTAAGAAAAACAACAATCACAAGATCAGTATCTTCCCATTGGGATTCATACGCAAAACATCACAAAAAACAAGTAAAACGATAGCAATAGATTCTGAAAGCACCCATACAACAACACTAAAGCATTGTGTACAGAAACTAGATACAATGTGTTCTCTCAAGTATCAGACTCTCAAAGCATAAGCATGGGAAGATGACTAGTCGATGCTAATATGATCTAAGCATGCTTCATAAGTATAACAAAAGACATGTTCAAGATAGCTAATCAGCGACTAAGAAGAGTGGCAGAAAAACAAAGAAACTCTAGAATGCATCAAAAAACTCACATGAGAAGGTACAAAATGTGTTGCCAACCCAACTGCTACAAGTTCTTTGCCACACAATCTTGTCCCAGTTAAAGCCATGAATTTTCCTGCAGATGTTATACAAAACTCAAGTACATCAGAGATTAGCCAACGTATAGTTGAATCCATACTTGTTTCTGAACCATTAAACAGAAAAACCTGGTTTCAACAAAAAAATCAAACCTTTCAACCAGAGCTTTTGTAGCAATAAACATCTTTTCTGAGGTATCTGCACCGTGAATGATCTCAACCAGTTTCATTATTGGAGGAGGGTTCGTAAAGTGCATTCCGATGACCTATAAACAAATATGAAACACATTTTAGACGGCTTGAAAATGCTTGGACCTGATGCTTTTGAACAAGATAGACGATCAGATTTCATAAGATGTTAAACGTAGACGACGCATAGCATTATCACCTACTTCCTAAACAAATCCCTCTGGTGTTAATGGATTATCACAAACTCTGACCATTTTAACATTCCCTGAAATACTCTGTAGCCTGAATCATAAGAACAACTTCATAGTCTCCACTAAATCGATGCCTAAATCGATAAACAACCAAAAATCAAACCCTAAATCTATGCCTAAATCGATAAACAACCAAAAATCGATGCCTAAATTGATACCTAAATCGATAAACAATCGAAAGCTGGGTGATTGTAGGCCGTGCCATGATCAAAGAGAAAAAGTATACCTGAGATTTCGAGTCTGTGTGATCCTCAATTTCGCCAACAGGCCACCATTATCGTCGGTGTAGAAGCCATCAACTGCCGTGCCGTTCCCGTCGTGAACTTCCCCGTGCCACGTATGCGTAAGAGACGGTCCCTTACGTTCCTAAAATAAGGAACGATCCTTAACTTATTTACCCAATTACAATTATTTTTAATCTAAAAGCCCTATGAAACTGTGCCCATTACACTTAAGATACCTCCGATGGAGGTGCTCTTAGATTTTTCTTGTAAATTACATATCACATGCTACCGGAGTTGGATGACATAATGCTACCAAATTCATGTGCACAAAGAAATTACAAAATGCCAATATCTTTTTGTATGTATTCGCCACGTGTTTTTGACGTTTTCTTTTACAATAATTTGAGACCAAAAGCTGGGCTGAAAATAAAAATGTTTAAAATCCTCTTTGAAATCCAATATGAAAATCAATGGTGAAGGTTCATCGTTGAATTATGTCTAGCAAAGATAAACTAAAGAGAGCCCAGCCCAAAATGATCATTTCAAAAATTATTTTCAAGTTCCAACCGAGAGAGAATCTAGTCATCTTAAAGGGTTTTATGATTTGGGTCCAGCACCAAATTTAGGACTAGACAATTTTGTTGTTATAGTTATTAATTTACAGAAACCATCATTTTAATTTACTTCTAGCCCAAAGTTTCCCAGAGCCGGACATGTTTCTACTTTGATAATAGCGGCTAGTATTGAGAAAATGTACCATTGCAGTTTTTAATAATCCATCCAACCTAAGTCGCTGTTTCCTATATGATGTGAACCATCAAAATTGCGTATAATCCATTCTGTATGTGGTCTCTTCCATCAAACTTGATGTGTGTTGACTGATGATCATCGTTGCACGTTGCGTTTGATCTCCAAGGCAAATCGTTGGCCATTCTTGAACATCTTATGATGCTCGTCTCAGCAATTCTTCTAAGTTAGTTTTGCTTGCTTACTGTATTCATATCCAAAAAATAAACTTGCCCATTTTGTAAGATTCAAAAGTACAAAATGTCCACCAATGGCACTCGTGAAAACATGATGTAGCAACCCGAGTTAATTCATATTAAACGCAAAACCTTCGTACCAGATTTGATCGTATACGGTATTAAATGGAGCGACCGATGAGCAAGTGTGCCGAATTATACCGAAATAATGTTTGGGTAGGTGCGGAGAATGTGGGATGGAGTTGGTGGGGCCGTGACACGGTATTAAAGACACGTGCTAGACAGCTAAGATTTCATCTTTCTCTTCCCAAATGGCATTATTTTTTTTTTTTTAAAGAAGATTTAATTGCGTGGTCAATGAGTAACTCGTGTCATTCTTCAGCAGCTGCTACTCCAAATCCTCTCGTAGTGGTCTTGGCAGTTGCTACGCAACACGATTGCTTGGAGAAAGTTTGATCTTTGGGCACATGTGAATCTTGGCTGTTTTCATTTTGCATTGTTCATTTGCTTTTGTTTTTTCGATTTTATTCTCTTTTGATTCTTTTTTTTAATACCGTAAAAAATTTCAGATTGTACATCAATAATTTATCATAAATTTAGAATCAATCAGCCTTTAAATATTTTGATTTAAAAAATATTGTTTGCATCAAAGGAGTTTGAATAAAAACACAAAACCAACCCTCTTGTGTCAATAGGCTATCACACTATCAGCTACTTTTTAAATCAAATTAGTTACTTTTCTTTAGTTTAAAGGGCAAACCCTAAAACACAAAATCCCATAATACCTAACATATTAATCTCACTTGAACCATATAAATGTATATAAAATGTTTTCTCAAATGATGGTAGATTAGTGATAAAATTGTTTTGTGAGTTTATGCAAAATAATCTGACGAAATGGGACTTTGCTTTAGCCGTTGTAAAATGTAGACAACGACTCCAAACTGAAATTAGTTTAGGATTTGGTATGAATTCTCCAATAAATAAATATATATTTATTTATTTATTTATTTATTTATTTATATATTGATTTTAAAGATATATAAAGTTTCTGCAGCACTAGCAATTTCTCGAGTCACTAAAGCAAACAAAATATTCACTTTTTCAAAAGCATGGTGTGACCATCTTCAACTGCCTGGTCATTTTTGAGCTTACTCAACTGTTCCTATTGGAATTACTAAAAACATTTTCTCATCATATCGCCCTTCCACAACATTTCATAACATTCTGTTCCTCAGCATCTTAATATTGATGTAACTAGCATCCGATCATGTGGTATGTTTCATGTGAAATACTTTCACTATTCATGTAAAACGTCCATGTTGCATATAATGCAAGACATGACCTTGATTAGGAACAGATATAGAGTGTTTAACCTTTTAATACGATCTTACAATAAAACTGATAGTTTGCAATGAAAATATCGTCATGTTCTTTAAAAAGAAAAATATCGTCATGTTTTTATTTTATATTTGCAGAAGCTTAGATTCTATCAAACACCCACACCAAAAGAAAAGGCTTAAAATCCTACACACTTTTGAATTTCAAGCTACTCACCGAAATTTCTCATATTATTTCAAAAGGTTTGTTGAAGAAAAAAAAATACGCTCACTCACGCTTAGTCAGGACTTCCGTCATCTTCACGTTTTTTTTTTTTGTCAACAATTTCGATTATGGGCCGAGGCCTTTAACATTACAAACGGGCCATAGCCCTGCAAAGAAAATCTAACGCAAGCCCACGAACCAAGATGAACCCAATTCAACGGATAGAGTTACACGCGTCGAGCCCTGTGCGTCGGAATGAACACGCGTCAGTAAGAGAGCACCGCCGGAGACAGGTTGCATGCGCGGAGGAGAGCGCCGCAGCACCGAACCGGACCATTTCATCGCAGGAAGCCTGGAGCGTTTGCCGATCCAGCTCCTCCCGAAACCACCGTACTATCACCTACAAAGAAAGAAAACGGTCAACTGAAAAGCCGCCGGAAACGTGCAAATCCAAGGAGGCGCCCTTGCGGATGGGCTTAAGAAACCCATCGGACCACCGATGCTTGTCCTCTAAAGCTGGTGAACAAGGACGATATTAATCCTTAGGAGTCAAACGCGCGGTGACTAGACGGAGACATCTCAGGGAAACATACGGCGAAGGCTGAGAGAGGGAGGGAGATCGTCATCGACAAAGTCGGAGAGAGACCGGCGAGCCGGTAAGGTCCGATAGCGGACAAGGATTAGCCGGCCATAACTCGAAATCGGACTTATTGGGCAAGAGCCCGAAAAACAACAATCCGATCTAGCCACCGGAGAAAGAAACCTCCGGGAAGAAAGCAATCAAGCCCGATCGGAAACGAAACACATCAAAAGAAAGCAACTATACACGATCGAAAACAAAGGATGGGGAAAAAAGATTTCTTGCTCTGAAAGATAGGTAGGCAGTAAAAGAAAGAAATCAGAAAAAACCCCGATCCGAACTTCATCATCTCATCGGAAAATTGACATCGGCGAACAAGGATGAGAGGAGGTTCTCTTTTTTTGTCATCTTCACGTTTACTCTTCTAAAGTTGCCACATCACAAACTAAAACCCAATGAAATACGTCCACGTGTGAAAGCTTGCAAAAGAGTCAAGCCCCACTATAATGACCTCCACATTGTTTTTCATTGTTGAAGATTCTCTTTTTAATTTCTTTACACCTACTTGCCTCCGTTGCTCGTCGACGCAGCCGCCACGAGATGTGGCTCACAGTAGACCCGGGACCAGGCGTACTAACCTTCGATAATCCATAAGATGACAATGACGCATTTACCCCCCGACATCCGCGTATTTTCGGTGCTTTATTACAAGACCTTCGGTTAAAAGGTTAACGTGTCCGCGTCTTCTTCAATTATCACTATTCATTTCTTTATTTAAAACACCTTTTTCTACTGGAAAATTATATATTCTAAATATAAAAAACCTCGATAAAAAGAAGAACACCCCTCTTCTGAATGTGCTTCTTCTTCTTCGTTCTCTCTCACTATCGTCTCTCATCTTCTTGCCTCTGTAGATTTCCATACTTTACTGAATCCAAATCTCTGACAATGGAAGCAAACCAGTTATATGGTTTGTCTACAACACTTGTTGTTATTGTATTACTGTCTGTGACTTCGACAGTGACATCAACGGACGAGGTTGTTTCCTGTACAATGTGTTCTTCCTGCGACAATCCTTGTAATCCCGTCCAATCATATCCTCCCCCTCCGCCGCCTTCTCGTCCACCACCGTCACCATCAACCACCACCGCATGTCCTCCACCTCCTTCTCCTCCGAGCTCCGGTGGTGGTGGTAGCTCGTACTATTACCCTCCTCCTTCTCAATCCGGTGGCGGCAAATACCCTCCTCCGTACGGTGACGGTGGTCAAGGTTATTACTATCCTCCGCCGTATTCGGGAAATTATCCTACGCCGCCTCCGCCGAATCCGATCGTCCCTTATTTCCCATTTTACTATCATACGCCACCACCAGGTTCTGGTTCAGTTCGATTTACGGGTTCTAGTTCTATTATGTTTGCTCTTTTCGCCGTCTTCCTCTGTTTAGTGTGACGGTAACATCGTCTGAGTTCGCCGGAAAAAAATTCTCGAAATAATGTGGCAGATCGGTAGATCTACAATAGTCTATGAAGGTTATAGATATCTTTGATCATGGAAACCAGATGTTGGATCAAATGATTATCTTTTACTTTCTTCGATCTGTTTAACCTTTTTTCTTTCTTTTGTTGACAATTTGTATTTAAAATTTTCTTGTTAATTATATAACATTTTATTTACTCGTTATTCGAAAAATAAAGAATTGTTACTTTCTATAAACTCTCTTTTCATCATACTGTGTGGTTGATTTGTAAAATTGCTCTTTTAGTGGTTTACACTCCATTAGTTCATCTTTTTAGCACTGTTTTGTCGGTCGAGCTTTATTTGCGCTGAAGATAACAATTTTTTTAATCCCATTAACTAATTCTGTCGTTTATATGACTAATATAGGTATAATCAAACAATTACTGTAACAATATCTATTAATCAGCTAACTTCACGGTCACTAGTATATGTTTAATCATTGAACTAGATTTTGACCCGCACTTCTAAGTGCGGGTATAATTTTCTTTACAAATTTTACTTTTTATTCATTTTGTTAATAGTAGTTTAGATTTTTAATTATGTAATCTAATTTTGATTATAATTGTTTAACCAACATTATACACAGTGAGTTATCAATTTAGTTTTTTAAAATGAATTATGTGTTATTTGGAGGAGATATATCGTAAGGATTAAGAGATTAAAATAACGATTTCGCATTATATATTTTAATCTGTGTTGTATCGTAAGATCATAGTTTGGAAAAATATATATGTGAAAACAACTATTGTAAAAGTTATGTGATATATGTTTAATTGTTATTTTATTTATCTAAAATATTATTTTATAAAATACATGTTGTAGTCGTATATATAATTTGCAAATTTGATGGAACTATCCGTTAAAAACTTCATTCAAACATAAAGCATAATTTGACGCTTCAAATATTTGAATAATATAAGTATGAAATCATTTTAATATTTTATTAATTTTAAAATATATCAACTGAAATTATTTACTATATGCGAATTTTTTTTTAGAAAATTTATAATCGAGATTGGCTAATTAATTTTTCAACCCGTTTAATTAATTAAATATTTTTCAGTTTGATGGAAAAACCTGCTAAAAAGTACAATCGTAAAAACATCAATCGTAATATGTATATATATATATATATATATATATATATATATATATATATATGAAACAAAATAAAGAGATATTAAAATATATTATAAATATATTTTGAATTAAATCATAAAATTTTGAATTAAATCATAAATTAGAAAATCTTAATTTATATATAATAGTTGATGTATAAATTATTAATTATATTTATCAATTAATTTGTTTTGATTTTAATTAATTAGGAAAGTGAGACCCATTAGATTTTGGTTGTTTGGCTACATGTTTAATAATTGTCTTGTTTGGAAACATGGATTGTAGAGATAATAAATCAAATATAAATTGTTTTACAGTTTTACCCTTAATGAAGGTTACAAATCCTAATAATATCAAGGGCAAATTTCGGGAACAACATTTATGTACCATGACAAACCTTCCTGTTTTAATAGTATTGATTAATTTATATTTCACATGTGTTGTCGTTAAATCAGAATTATATTATTTCAATAATTGTGAAATCGCACCGTTGGAAATTCGAAATACACATACAATAAAATTTTATGGCCAGCTTTGCTCCAACACATTAAATCATTTATTGATACAAATAATATTTCCCTTTGTTATAAATACGTGACCTATGTTTTTGACCTTATTAACTAAGCTGTAGTTGACCCAAAAAAAAAAAAACTAAGCTGTAAAACCTACTGAGCACTAAAAATGAATAGCCAGAATAAAGAGAGTTAGTTAATTACTGTATAGGTTAGGCCTGGGACTTCGGTTCGGTTACGGTTTGATTATTCGGTTTTTCGGTTTTATTTTTATTTTTTAAAAACATGCCGATCGGTTTTTTTCTTCGGTTCGGTTCAGTTTCGGTTCATAAAACTTCGGTTCGGTTCGGTTCGATAAGTTCGGTTCGATTTTATATTCCAAGGCTATATGCATATATATATCAAACACACAAACACAAACTGACAAAAGTATATGTATATTGGAAGATTGAAACTTTTATGAAAATCAAAACCGATCGACAACTACAAGTCTACGATAATGAATAATAGGCCAGAAACTTCGGTTCTTCGGTTTGGTTTTTCGGTTTTTCGGTTTTTTGTTTTTAAAAAAACTACCAATCAGTTTTTTTCTTCGGTTCAGTTCGGTTTCGGTTCATAAAACTTCGGTTTGGTTTCGGTTCGGTAATTTCGTTTCGGTTTTATATCCCAGGGCTAGTATAGGTAGTGGCAATTAACCAAAAAGCACTGCCAAAGCATTGAGACTAGGCCTCTGGTTATTATCCGTGATCCGATATCCACTCCGGATCCGCTCAGAAAAACGGATATCCGGACAAACGGATCCGGATCCGAATAGTAAAATCATGGATTCGACGGAACCGGATTCAGATATTAGAAAATTTCAGAACCGGATATCCAAGATCTGTTATATATATTATATTTATATATGTTCTTATATTTTTCTTAGTTTTTATGATATCTATTGAAACCCAGTAAAGATAAAATCAAATTTAAACTAAAAAACAATCCTACGTTCAACCAATTAATCATTAAAATATCTTATTCTATTCCACCCTATTTTTTTTTAAATTTTATTTCATTCAATCTTTAAAATCTGAATTTTTTTTTGTCGTGTTCACCTCCTAGTAGAAAAGTGAGATCTATTAATGTTATTCAATGATTTAATAGATCAAAAGTTTGTTTCTCGATCAATCCATCCAACAAACTAGCATTTACTTTTGATTTTTTTGTATGCATCTGATGATGTTATAGTTATACTATTTCAACTAGTTATTAATTATGATTGATCGTTTTTGTTTGTGCAAGCGTTTTGATTTTTGTCTTTTTAAACTTTTTCCATGTTTGTATTGTTTTGGAAGAACTCTTTAGAGAGTATTTTTCTTGTCATACTTCATGTATATACAAACCGTAAATGTATATATGAGTTCATGTATATATGTTATTATATTTTTGTGTGAAAATTTTAAATTTTTAGTCAAATTTCGGATCGAAACCGGATATCCGCAAACCGAATATCCGAAACAAGCGGATCCAGATCCAGATAGTCATATTGTATATCCGGCGGATCCGGATTCGGATACCTAAAAAAAGCCGGACATCCGAATCCGTTCCAAACCTAATTGAGACGGATAGAATGGATCTGTCTCTACAGTAATTGGTTTCATTAGTTACTATTGTTGAATGTAGGCCTGAGTTTGGGCTTATGTAAGGGATATGAATTGGTAATAATGTTGCAGACACTCTCATTCGGTTGGAGTGGGTCAAACGGAAGCATGTGACTGATGAAATAACTCAGAGATAGCTTTGTTTTTTGGTTAAACGTAGTTGTTAGACCGTTAGATGAGGTGGTTAAGTTTGGTTTGTCTTAAAACCAGACCTTCTATATTCTTTGTTAATATGAACATTTGATCTTCCATTCTTTCTGAGTTCAAGTGAAGTTTTACAAAGGAGTTCTTTGCCGAAACTACGCAAGACCAACCATGGATATAAATAAGCAAGAGAAGTATGGGTTTGACACCTCATAATATACTCAAGTTCTTGGGGAAAATATAACTCTACATCGTGCTAGCTAAGACCACTCTTTAAGTTAACAGTCCCATCAGAAACAAAAGTTATGGGTGCAAAAATTATGGGTGATAGAAAGCTGGGATTTGAGTCCATTTTAGTTTATAAACTTTATCTGATAATCTGGTAAAAGGTAATTCAAACATTAGTCGAAAAGTATTTGAAACTCGAAATAGATAATGTGATGGTTCTTTGAGAAGAAATCCACTCTATAATATTTTGGAGCATTTCTATTAAGAATAGCTCCATCACTCAATAGGATATAAGAAAATAAAATTAAAATTAGAAAACCCCATTTTAACATATCAAATTAATTATAATTACAAATTTTATACAAAAATTTATCATTTTAAATTTTATATATGAATTGTTTTTTTCTATAATAATACATCAATTTTTAAGATTGTACCTATTTAACACTATCGATTTAGTGGAGAGTTAACATCCATTAACTATTCTATTTTTATTTAAAATATTAATATTTCAATAATAAAATATTATAAAAAAAATCTGGAAAATTCAGAAATTTAAAAAAATCCGAATAACCCTTCAAAAATATCTGAAAAATCTAAAATATTTTTTAAAATTAGAGGTTTAAGTTTTAAGATTATAAAATAATTAATTTATTTAGTTAAATTTTATCATATAATTAGTTTTTAATGATTAACTTTCATATAATTAAACAACATATGGTTAATTTTTTTCTCCTTAAAAAGAAAAGCATAGTTGATAATTAATCATATGTGTTTTAATTATTTATATACTAATAATTATATACATTTAAAATATAAAATTTTAACTAAATAAATTGGTTGATGTATATCATTCATATTTTTTATTTTAAATTATTTAATTTTACATCAAAAATGAAAATTTAAGATAAATATGATTTTTATTTTAAATTAATTCATTTACATCAAAATTTAAAATTAAGATAATTTTTTATTATTATCATAAATTTAAATCTGTATTTAAAAAATATATTTTTAGTTTTTCAGATATTTTGGAAAAAAATATTTTTAAATGTTGGAATTTTTTAATAGTTTTTAGATATTAATATATTATATTATTTAAATATTAATATTTTTGAATAAAATATTAAAACCTAACGGACGTTAACTCTTCGTTAGGTCGGTGGTGTTAAATGGGTACAATCTTAAAAGTTAATGTATTATTTTGAGAAAAAAACTTCAGTTCATATATAAAATTGGAAATGAAAAATAACTTTTTCGGGCAATCATTTGCATTAATTTAGAAAAGTGAATACAAAGAGTTATACAGAATGACTGTTACACAAATTATTACATACACTGAGAAAATACAACAAAAGAAAGTTTGACGATGCTTTAGTAATCTTATTCGCTAGCCGATCCTAAAATCGATTATTGTCCTCTTTATATTTGATTTCTCTAATGCGATTTGTTTACAACATCTTTGGCTGAACTTCTTGTAACAAACTACATCTTAGAGCCTGATGTGTACAACTTGTAGTTTTGAAAAGTGGACACAATAGTACTAATTATTCTGTACCAAAGTCTTTCTAAGATATCGGCAGGGCCGGCCCTGAGTACAGGTCGGGTGAAACATTGGCTTCGGCCCCCAAAATTTTCTAAGCTAATATAAATGGGTTTTATGGCCCCCAAATTACAAAAGAAATTTTTTTAGTAAGTTTTATACTAAAATGTTTATGGTCCCCAAAATCTCAGGGCCGGCCCTGGATATCGGGATACCTTATTGTAGTCTTTGTTGTGACGTCGTCCATTTCATCCGCCCGTAACATATTTGTTTCCTTACTCACTTTAAACATTTGTAATTTCCATGATGGTTTCCTTTGTGGTCTTCGTTTCAATAACAAATCCGAGAGACATTGACGTCCGTAAAGAATCACAAAACTAATAATGAATGTTAGTATTGACAAGTACTCGGCAATAAAAGCCGGAATATCATCGGCAAAATCGCCGGAATAGACTTCCACCAAAGAGATAAAATGGATGAGAGTATGAATAGAATCTGAAACAGCATGGACATGAAACTAGATTTGAAAGCATGAAGAAAGAGATCATGAGATCCCATGATTAAATCCTAAAACTTTGTAGAGAATAAAATACAAATAGAGAAATAGAAAACAAAACGCAGAAAAGCCGACCGACGCAAGGAAGCCAGCGCCGACCGGAGGAATTGACGATAGAGAACGAAACAGTGTTTTGTGGAGAAGTTGCAGAAATCGCTTTAATATAATAATTTTTAATGAAAAATAATTTATGTATTAAATTTGTAATTATAAATAATTTGATGCATTAAAATGGAATTTTCCCATAAAAATATAACACTACATCTGTTTTCCAGAAGCTGAGTTTACATCCTTTCTGCCTTATTTATGAAGTTATTTACAAATGGAAGTATGGAACCACAGTAGTTTTTGGGTTTAGGGCAGCCAAAATTTTAACGTCAGTCCTATGGTCATGCATGTCAATAAAGCTAACTCAACTTGTCTCAACCCGACCCAAATTGTTATTCTTTCTTTCTTTCTTGTTTCTTTTGGGGTTTCGGGCAACCAAAATCTCGAAGTTTACTATCATTACGTTATAAGGATTGGTCCAACCTGACCCGATTTTTCAGTGAAATTTAATTGAAAGTCAAACTTGATGGAAGTTGGTTTTGATCGACGAGGCACATGAATGAAATCGGTCTTCGCTTGCTTTTTCTTGGATAAACTAGTACATTATTTATCAAAAGAACAAAAAACTATTAAGACAAAACTGTATGTATATGTATGTTAAACTAGCCAGGTAGACATCCCTAAACCAGACTAGTAATTATATTTTTTTAGAAAGATATGTTGGCATATTGTTGGTATAATCAAGTCATGCTAATGTTGTGAGAATTATTATTATTTTTTTTTTTAATTTGCGTCCACGACTACAATACTCTCTACTTCAAAATCAACCTACCAACGTGCCTAGCACGAGTAGCAAACTCAAACCACACTATCTCGACGTGCGTCCTTGTATCCTACAACGTTATACCATATTCTCCTAAGATTATAGACCCGCGTTACACCATTTGTTTCAAAGAATCAAACTTCTCACTGGAGAAAAGCACAATGGGTTTTCTCCTTCCGATTCTATTCGGAGTTTTTCTTTTATTCACCGTTACACCACCGTCCCTGTCTCAGCTTCCTCCTCCAACGATAATCCCTCCGGCGCCTGCGCCGATACCACCCTCAGAACTCTGCAACGGAATATTCCTCTCATACTCATTCAAACTCGGTCGCCAGATCCCTCCAAATGACACAACCGATCAGCCGTATCGGTTCGAGTCAGTCCTTACGGTTCTCAACAATGGCCGAGAAGAGCTCAAACAGTGGAGAGTGTTCGTCGGATTCCGCCACAGAGAGATCCTTATTTCCGCAACCAATGCGATCATCGTCAACGGAACAGAGCTCCCTGCCCTGGTAGGAAACGGCACCATCTTAGGTGGCTATCCTGACTCCGACCTCAAAACGGCCATTCAAACCGCTGGAGACTTAAAACAGATGAGGGCTAGGATTGAGCTCGTAGGGACTCAATTCATGGTGGCTCCTCCGGAGATTCCTATGCCATCCAATATATCGCTGGTTAATGATGGTTGGCTCTGTCCTGAGCCTACTCCTCCTACTCCGCTAAGTAATTACTATAACTAGCTCCATTTTTTTCTTATGTTTTGTGTTATTTCATATAGTGTTCTGTTAATTTTATTTCTTTTTGACATCTCATTCGTTTGGTCCGTTTCATAAAATGTCTAATACTTTTATTTTTGTTTAGATTATTTGATCTTCCGGCGGATTATTAGAAAAAAAAAAAATTTCATTCTTTATGCAACATTTACATTTATTTTAATTGACTATATGATATTGATATATTTGTTTGTTTTTAATATCATCAAATTCATTACATTCAACTTTTATTTAACCCGTTTTAACGATTTGATCATATATGTGCTCATGTACTCATGTAGAGTCAGACCATTGTTTTTCTTTTTAAAACTTGGTAACATGCAGTAAAATTTAAAGTGAAAACATCAAGTTTCTGATTCAACCAATTTTATGGCCATAGGCAAAAGAGAGATAACGACGTGCTGCAAGAGAGACCCGAGCATTATAGTCAACACAACAATGATCGCCGACAAGTTCCTTCCGCGACAACCCGGAGACTTGACCATAATGTATGACGTGGTCCGAGCCTACGACCAGAACTACCTAACAGAAGTAACCATGGAGAACCACAATCCACTAGGCCGGCTGGACCACTGGGAGCTAAGTTTTGACTGGATGCGAGATGAGTTCATACAGAAAATGCAAGGTGCGTATCCAACTGTCGTGGATGCCACGAAATGCATCTTTGGTCCACAGTCCAAGATCTACACCGGGCTCGATTTCGCCGACGTTCTCACCTGTGAGAGACGACCCATCATTGTGGACTTACCTCCGACCAAAGCAGAGGACCCGGTTTTAGGTAAAATCCCTTCTTGCTGCAGAAACGGTACGATCTTACCACGTATCATGGATCCTTCAAAATCAGCCTCCGTCTTCACCATGCAAGTCTCCAAAATGCCTCCCGATTTCAACCGATCCGCTCTTTTCCCGCCGCAAAACTGGAGGATCAAGGGGACGCTCAACCCGGACTACTCATGCGGTCCACCCGTTCGGGTCAGCCCGAGTTTGTATCCGGATCCGAGTGGTATGCCCACCAACAAAACATCTTTCGCCAGCTGGCAGATCGTATGCAACATTACGAACGTGAAAACAGAGATACCCAAATGTTGCGTTTCCTTCTCAGCTTTCTTCAACGACTCGATTGTCCCTTGTAACACGTGCGCTTGCGGTTGTGTTTCCGAAACGCGACACACATGCAGTGCTGAGTCTCCGCCGCTTCTTATCCCTCCAGACGCTCTTCTCTTACCTTTCGAGAACAGAACCTCTCTTACGGTGGCGTGGAACGCACTCAGACATAAGACCATCCCCAATCCAATGCCTTGCGGGGACAATTGCGGCGTCTCGATCAACTGGCACATGGCATCCGATTACAGAGGTGGCTGGACCGCGAGGATCACAATTTTCAACTGGGGAGAAATCGATTTTCCCGATTGGTTTTTAGCGGTTCAGATGAAGAAACCGGCTATTCGTGGATTCGAAAAAGCTTATTCCTTCAATGCGAGTCTCTTGAGTGTGGATGGAGGTGTCAACAACACCATTTTCATGGAAGGTCTTCCGGGTTTAGAATATCTTGTGGCGGAGCGCGATGAATTAGATCCCAAGAAAAAGCTTAGGGTTCCGGGTAAACAACAATCAGTAATCCAATTCAGCAAGAAACTAACGCCAGGGATTAACGTCCCGGAACGTGATGGATTTCCGGCTAAAGTTATCTTCAACGGTGAGGAATGTTTGCTTCCCAATGTGCTTCCGATTGCAAGTGGTGGGAGAAGAACTATGTTTAATTCTATGGTTCTGTCGTGTATTGTGATTTTTGTTGGTTTCTTTATAATTTAGTTGTAATCTTTCTAGGTTTATATTCTGCTTTCTTATTGATTTATTGTTTTGTAAAATAAAATTGATCTTGTACTACTTGCGGCTTCAGTTTTTTACATACAAATATTGTAGTTTTTATAAGTTTTTTTTTTTTTTTTTAACGCTGATACAGATTATGAGAACTATTACAAGGACAATTTAACAGATAATACTACCTCCGTTCTACGAGAATCCATCAACGGTCACGATCAACGGCTCCACCTGCTCCTGAAAACTTCCTTATAAGCTTGCCTCCATTAATTTTGTAAAACTGCGCCTTCGGGGATTCGAACCCAGTACCTGCCGGTGTAAAGCATTAACCACTTGACCACTAGACCACGGTTGCTTCACATAAGTGGATTTTGTTTTGTTAATCTTATAAGTTTTATCTTCAAGAATAGCTATTTTTAACGGGAATCGCTATTCGTTAATCTGATTACTTTTCGTGATTACACTCCCAAACTATTGTTAATCTGATACCAAATTTCGTGGTACTAAAAACAAAACTTATAAAAACTTATAAGATTATCAGATTACAAATAACAGTTTAATCTGTTAGTCGGACAAAGACGATTCCCGGTTCCCACCTGGTTATGTCTCTTTGTCAGAATAGCGATGCTAACTGTTGGAAAGGCTCCAAGCAGTGGACCGTAGCATAGTGCTTTTATCTGAATGGCGGTGTGCTCTAATGAAATGGTTTCAAGTGGAACACCGCAAACTCTCCCACAACCTAAGCGCGGAATTTATTATGTTGCTGTAGGTATAAGATATCTGAAGAGATGATCTTGATTCTAGTGGGAGTAACTTTAGTTTTGTTATAACCTTTACACAGACGTGCTATGGTAGTGTTTATGTAAATAAAACTGACATCAATATTATTTAATTATTGGATAATTGAATAAGAGTCCCAAAGTATTTTATGGTCATCATATAGGTCATCAAGTTGAGGACTTGATCATGAAACCCTATAAGTAAAAGATGACATAAATTATGTTTGTCCCTAGTCAAGGTTGTTAAAATGGGACACTAACAACCGCGCAGACTAGTATGTGAGGTGACTGCTGGACTAAGTTTCATGGAGTCAATGATATGATTATCACAGTCAGTCACATAGATATATGTTGGTGAACATATGATCGGGCATGACCCGCTTAATGAGAACCCCACAGGATAGTTATATAAGTGTCATGGGAGGCTCTCATTGCGACTATAGAGTATAGTCCTTAGACCTGAGTTCATCGTGCTTTCTAGCATATGAATTGGTGCACTTTGACCTTGTCAAACGTCGATCCGTAAATGGCGGCTATAAAGGCATTGTTTAGGTGCATCATGAAGTATGTGTAGAAACAGGGATGGAACAAGATGGAATTTGTCCCTCCTATATAACGGGAGATAAATATCTCAGGGCCCATCGAAGATTTGATACTGAGAAAATGCATGGCCGTGCTCAAACGAGGTGATTGTCAGTCGTTTGTTTTATCAGTATAGATCAGAAGTTCGATGAACATGATGTTGGCTATAATAAGGATGACACAGTCTCTTGCCTTATGCCATATCGAGATATAGCGACAAAGGGATTATAGGAATAGGTGATTCCAGTACAAGTGGGAGATTGTTGGGATTATGTCCTGAAATCACATTGTACTTACTCTAAAGATAGTTGTATTGTCGAGATCGGATAATTCATGTGATACTGGGTAGTCATAATGTTTTGCTAGAAACCACTTATGACAAATGAGTTGTAACTCATTTCTAGTATCGTGTGAACCTACAGGGTCACACACCTAAGCGAGCTGGATATACTTTGTGTGGGATCGATCATTGGCATATGATCTGATCAGTGTGTATTGGATACACATTAAATTGAGTTATGAAGAGGTGTGTCGATCGATGCAATAAATGTGTCGATCGACGCAGGCTTTTCGATTAGGTGTGTCGATCGATGCAGTATGTGAATCGATCGATGCACATCGGGCCTCGAGACTTAAACGAATCGGGTTTGATCCGCAGTTCGTTTCTGTCATCCCAGGTCGATATATAATGTCTTATATGATCGACCTGAGCCCCAAGCCGTCAGTGTCCCTTCTCAGAGAGAAAGCAGAGACACAGAAACTCAGAAATCCACAGGAGATCCGATCACCGGTACTAGCATCCCGGCGGATTCCAGCTTGTGTGCGTGTGGACTACGATAGAGGCGCAGCGATTGAAGCGCTCTAGATCTCGCTTACCTGATCAATCTTCCGCTGCCAATCTACAGGTAATCACGAGGTCAGTTCTTAGATTCAATCACCTAGACCCTGGATCCTAGGGAGTTCCAACACTTTCCTCCAAGGAGATCTCGACGAAACCGTTTATATGCATCAGCCACCGGGTCTCCATGATCCTGCTTACCGAAATCATGTTTGTAAGCTAAACAAGGCGATCTATGGCTTAAAGCAAGCTCCTCGGGCTTGGAATACGAGATTCACAAAATACATTACCACACTGGGATTCACCACCAGCAAAGCAGACTCCTCATTATTCATCTTTCGACGTCAAGATCTCTGTGTTTACCTGTTGCTTTACGTCGACGATATAATTATCACGGCATCTTCTTCAAATCTGCTGCAACTAGTGATTAAGCAGCTCAAACAAGAGTTTCCGATGACATATTTAGGCCTACTCAAGCACTTCCTAGGCGTTAAAGCTGACTTCAACAAGCGTGGTTTATTTCTCAGCCAAGGAGTGTATGCTCAGGAAATTGTTCGACGTGCAGGTATGGAGGACTGTAAACCTCTGGCCACACCGGTGGACCTTAAGTCGAAGCTGTCTATGACTGACGGAGACCCAGTAAGTGATCCAACCTTCTATTGCAGCTTGGCTGGAGCGCTTCAATACTTAACGTTTACGCGACCCGATATATCGTAAGCAGTTCATCAGGTTTGTCTGTACATGCATGATCCATGACAGCCTCACTTACATGCGCTTCGCCGGATAATCATGTACATCAAGGGTACATTGAGTCACGGCATTCAAATGTACTAGGGAAAATTCGATGAATTGACAGCATATTCAGATGCCGATTGGGCTGGGTGTCCAGATACACGACGTTCGACATCTGGTTACTGCGTCTTCCTCGGCCCGAACCTGGTCTCATGGTCAGCAAAACGTCAACAGACGGTTTCGCGTTCGAGCTCGGAAGCAGAGTATAAGGGCGTTGCCAATGCTGTATCCGAATTGACTTGGCTACGAAATCTTATGGTCGAACTCCACAGACCAATCTCTAAAGCTTCAGTTGTCTACTGTGACAATATAAGCTCGGTATATTTGTCAACTAATCCTGTGAAGCATCAGAGAACTAAACACATCGAGTTGGACATTCATTTCGTTCGGGAAAAGGTAGCCATTGGACAAATTAAGGTACTGCATGTTCCTTCTTCACTTCAGTATGCGGATATCTTCACCAAGGGGTTACCTACGTCACTACACAATGATTTTCGTACCAGTCTGACCGTCTGCAAACCAGACGCTACGACTGAGGGAGGGTAATAGAATATGCGTTAATACTGTTTAGATACCCAAAGTATATTCTATTTGTAAGCTCCTGATTTCATGTAAAGTCTTCCACAATATTGTAACAACTCTGGCTATATATTGCCATGTATATTCATCAATAAGATCAAGTCAGTTTACACACGCTTTCAATATTTAGATATGTTTTGTATTAGAAGTAATCATGATTTGAACAAATAATCTTTTGAGCGTACATATAACTTAGGAACAAATCATTTTCTACTTTTTGTTCTGTATACCCATTCACTAGGTAAGAACATTTCAAATGCTACTAGATCACTTTTCTATTTATATTTTTTTAATTTACTTTATCTATCTAAGTTGTGTTTAAATGTTCAATTATCTGCCAAAGTTTTCATTTATCTATCTTTATGTTTAGCAACATTTTTGATTTTTAAAGCTTTGTCAAAAAAGAATTATTACTATGATAATACTGATTGTGTTTTCTTTGTTTTTATGAGTTGTTTATCCCACCTAAATTTCTTATATAACCATTTATCTATAAGAAAATAACTACAATAACAATTTGACACTTTCAAATACTAATATTCGATAACATTTGGATTAATTTATTGATATCATCTTATTTACATGTAGCTTTGTTTATAAAGAAAGTAAATTATAATTAGTAATTATTATTTTTATATAGTTCGACTGAAAAAACAAATTAGGCAACCCTCAATAATTTTAAATTTGATGACGATGCATCTCTATCTTTTTTTCCATTATGTTTGTTCAAAATGTTCTTTACACATTGTTGCAAATAGTTGCTGAGCTCAAACTTCACATATATGTTCTTGTCTTTTGTATCCTTTGCATACTCTACACTAGGTATATCCAAATGTATTACTTTTCTTTTATTGTCGTGTCATTCAGAAATTTTCTTTACGTTGTTGCAAGTAGTACTTATTTGTACTAAAATAATTTTATTTTATATTTTAGCTAAAACAAAACTCTAAACACATTCTTAGTATAAACTATATAATTTTCCATATTAATGTATTGATGAGTCCTACATTTGAACGTAAATTGAAAAAATACAATGCCCGTGCAACGCAAAATACAATGCCCGTGCAACGCACGGGCCAGAATCTAGTTTCTTTATATTTTGAATCTTATAATAATTGTTTACCTTTTGATAAAATCTTTTTTTGTATCGGAAAAAAATTAAAACCATTCCTAAACTCAAGCTACTTTATAATCATTATATTTTGAATCTTATAATAATTGTTTACCTTATAAATTTGATAAAATCATTTTTTGTATCGAAAAAAATTAAAACCGTTCCTAAACTCAAGCTACTTTATAATCAAATTTCTTTATATTTTGAATCTTATAATAATCGTTTACCTTATAAACTTGATAAAATCTTTTTTTTTTGTATCGAAAAACATTAAAACCAGATTTTCCAAAATCTAATAATCTAAATTAATTATTATTTTAATGTAGCCAATTTTTTTGGATATTCACAAACTTAGAGAAGATTTGTAGGGAATATCAAATTGGAATTGTGCCACTAGTTTCCCAATATAATTCAGCCGAATTAAATGGTATTAAATGTTTCCCAATATAATTCAGCCGAATTTTCTTGTTATAGTTTTTTTTTTAAAATTCGGATTAAATGCAAACCCGTTTTGACTTCTTCATATTTTTTAAAAATCTAGCTAAGTCTCGCAGAGATGGTTATAAGCGTGATCACATTTCATTTTCAATGGAAGCAATTGAGCCCATCGTCTTTCTTTTGTTTCTTGATCTTATTCAAACGATGATAGTATGATACTTTTGATACTAAACCATTTCATAATCTTCATATTTGATACTTTTATATTCTTCCATTAATCTCTTTTCCAAATATTGACAGGGCCTCCAGTTCCCAGAGATGATAATGATGCGGCAACTGAAAAATAAAGCGAAGTCCAGACAGCGAAAACGTAATCGTAAGACACCTTCCAGAGAAGGAATGCAATGTAACCTTAAGACACCTTTCAGAAAAGGAATGCAACGAGAGTGGTTAACTTTTTCAGACAAAAAAAGTTTAATCTGTAAGTGGACTTTTGCCTAAAAACACTCCCGAATATTTGTAATCTGATACTACTTTCTTTTTCCTCCTCTTGAAGATTTTGGGACGAATAGCGATTCCCGAAATCGTGGTACTAAAAAGTTTGATTACTAATCCGAATATTTGTAATCTGATAATCTTATAAGTTTTTATAAGTTTTGTTTTTAGTACCACGAAATTTGGTTCTTTTCCTCTATTCTCACTGTTTTTAACGATTAAAGGATTTTGTCTCACCAAGTTTTAAAGCTCCCACTTTAGGAAATAGAAATATCTATTTTTAATTACCATTTCATTTTATATATAATTTCTTTTAAATATATAACTAATTTATAATTATGTAATTTATATACAAATATATCCATTAGAAGTAACGGCTAAAATGTGGCATTCCCAAATAATTGTTAATCACATTTAGCAATAATTTCCTTTTGTTTTTTAGCCAATAATTCAACATCTTTGGCATAGAAAACTCTTCCACAAATATATCAAGTATATTATCTCTGGCTTGTACATTTTTCTAAAAATGCATACCCTTTCAACACTTTTTTAAAAACAAAAACAAAATAAAAAAAAGTCTTAAAGCTTATGAAGTTTTATTTCTCAACATTTAATTTTCAAGTGTTTTGGTTTCAAATCTATTTAGGGGGTCTTATTGGACTAGGGATTTAGAAGATTTGATGGTTTTTGGATTTGATAGAATTTTAAATGGATTTTGAGGATTTTGATTGTGATTTTATTAAAATTTTGAAGATTTTAGTGGGGATTTTAGGACATTTAAGATCTTTTATTAAAAATGACATATAATCTTTTTTAGTTTTTTAAAACTTTATTTTAAATTGAAATGAGAATATGATATTGAAAATTTTAAAATTTTAGATTTTTTTGTTAATAATTTTGATTTTAAATAAATAATTTCTTTTTGAAATTCTTTTTTTCCTTTTTAAAAGATTAAAATTTTATGTAAAAATTTTCAAAAACATCAAATACCATCATAAGAGGTGGTATTTGTATTCATTTATTTTTAACTATAAATTGTCTCTCAAATCTCTCCAAATCATATTTGATAGATTTTGTTATTGAAATCCTTAATTTCTAATAAGCCAGTATTTTTCAGGATTTGTACAAATGATCAATACAATAAACTGTGATTTTTCAAGATTTATATAAATATCTAATTCAATAACATGAGATTTGAGAGAAAAAATAAAATTCTTTCAAATCCTCAATCCAATAAACCCTCCTTAGATTTGAAACTATTTTTGGTCGCTTCAACTCTTATGAATTTATTTGAGCCGCAAATATAAAGGGTAAGGAATGTGCAAAATTAATCCAAAAGAAGAGTTTGGTGAATACATTTAAAAGGTATGAGCTACAACAATATGTTAATTACTGTTGGAGTATGACATATAACTCATTTATAGAAAAGTTGATACCACTGAAAAAATATTCAAGTGATTATTTCTAGTAAGTAAATAAAATGCATAGCAAACAATCCATTCATACGGTAACACAAGCAATCCATGCATATGCTAACACAAGCATATTACAAAAGAGAGAAAAGATAAGGCATCAACTAAAATATATAAAAACTCTAAACTTAGAAAATAATAAGATCAACATTGAACAATATTTTCGGGTTTCATCTCTTTATTTTTTCATCGATCTTGACTCATCATGATCTCTTCTTGTAGATCTCAATCATATATTAATCATGATTTCATCGGTTAGGTTAGCTTGTTGTTGTATACAAAACACACACACAAAAGAGCACTAAAGATATGAATCCACATAACATCTATTAAGAACAAACAATCAATCATTATATATCAACAGTAATAAACAATGCTTACCCTTTGTATACAACAAATTCTGATGTTTATTGCATATTATTATAAACTATACATTTGAGTAACATAAGTTTAGACTTGTGTAAATCCATACAAAATTGTACTTTAAAAATGAATTATGTAATTAATTAAACATTATACGATAGTTTTTTAAACAACAAATTATGATATTTATCACATATTATTATTAAACATTTCTAATTAACATACAACTCAAGTGAACCCCAAACATACCTTTTAGTAACAAGAAATCTTAGATCGCAAGATTTTGGTTCAAAAATGTAATTGTGCAATGAATTCTGTAACTAATTAAATATTATACACATAAAAATCAATTTCATTATGTATGTGTTATTCTCGTCCATTGTTTTTGAACAGTTTTGTTTTTAAATTTTCAATCGGGGAAATCAAAACCATTATATATATATATATATATATATATATGATTTTTTTTGTTGAATAATCAACTTAACTAAAAGTTAAATCATTTTATATTAACACTAATAAACGATGTTTATCCTTTAAAACATTTTCCTACATAACAAACAACTCCAAGTAGACCTCAAAACACATTTTACTAGCATAATGTGATCAAAACTGTACTTTTAGAATGGTAACTAATTAAACATTATATACAGGAAAAACTCATTTATCCAATTCAAATGTTTGCTCCTGGACAATCTTCTTGTTGCATCCATTTTTACCCATTTTTTTACGAGAAGAAAGAACCAACCAGTCAACATTTTATATTAACACTTATAAACAATGCATCACCATATAATGTTGATATATAAGCCAAACTGTGTTTCAGTTCAGCAATCAAATTGTATCACAAAAGTGTTGCATTGCATCTCAACATTACAAAATCACTCCTAGCAAATCTCACTATATAAGCTCCTCAAATCCTTATTCAGGTAAAGCAAAAGACTAGTTTCAGTAGAAGAAAAAGAGATGATGAATTAGGCTACAATTCACAGAACATCTTCTATAAATGAAACAGCAGACTCTTAAATCGCCTGAAAAACACGCAAGAGTCTAGCCAGTATTTGGTGATTCTTCAGTGTAAGCAAGACTTTATATGTGAAGTAGAGTAGCAGATAATGGGTGGGTCTTTTGATCAGACCAGAGCCAAATCGATGGTCAAGAAAGCATCATTCATTTTCACCTCATTTGTGGGTTGGAGGTAAAGAATATGTAGTCTGGATGATCAACTTTCAGACGCTTAAGCCATTTGTCTGCAGCTTGTTGCAAAGAAGAGAACTTTTGGCACTCTTGAGCTCTGTTTTGGTTCCACACAGATACTTTGAGCTTATAAGATGCAAGTCCGAAAGTAGGCAACGGTAGCTTTATGGATGGCTCCGTCTCACTACAACTCATAGAACCTGCTTCAATACATACACAACACTGTAAGAGATCCCACTAGTTTCTGACAATTAGGACATATAGACACTATCTTGTTCACATCAAAAGCATATGTTACTTACTTTGAGGAGGTGGTGTTGAGAGAGAGTGGAATGTTAGAAAGCAAGCATCAAGATTTTGTAGTGTTGGACCAACCGGTATTCTGTATATTGGATACCTACACACCAACAAATTAAAAGATCACCATTGCAGCAAAAAAGTACGATTTCAAGACTCAAGAGAGGGTTCGTACGACATATACCATGACACAGAGATCCAACTTGATGGAGAAAGGTCGCAGCTCCGGTATGTCTTAAGTTCAGGAAATTTTGAGGCGAGATCCGTGACCTGGTGTATGAAAAACTTCGTCAGAATGTGTAAAATAAAACAACGAAAATAGCTGCCGTTGCTTAAGAGGACATATTACTTTGTTAGCCAGAGGTTCACGGCCAAACGGGGGTTCATACTCCAAATACTCAAACAGTAACCGTCCCTGGGGATTGCTAATCTCAGTCTCTCCACTTGATAACGAACCAGCAACAGATTGGTCTCTCAGACTAATTCTATTCAGTTCACTGACACTCAAGTCCACCGCATCCTCTAAAGTCTTATCATGATTAGGTAACTTATCAAGCCTACTACTGCTGCTTCCTTCACTACTTCCTTCATTATCTTGGTCTGGATTTCTGTTTCAAATGGCAAGAATCAAAACTGTGATATGCAAAAAATCAGAAGAGTTCTTGTTGACTGATACAAGGAGAGAACTTCTTTCGTGCAAAGAACCGAAACACTTCAAACAACTAACCTAGCCTTCTTTGGTGGGTCTGCATATAACTGAATGCCAGATAAGTAAGGCACATAATATTGCACCGTGGAGTCGCTCCCAGGCATTTGTAGAGGAACACCCGCACCGTACGCACTCCATTCTTCAAACAACTCCCACAGATCCTCAAGAACAAAATATGTATGGCACTCCGATTCACGGGTTCTGCTTCTCTGGAAAACGAATTGCAGCAGTAAGCAATGCTCAGAAGAATGAAAAGAAAAAGAAAAGAAAAAACACATCTTCTTGCACTGAGTTCCACACTGAATCACATGATAAACACTTGAGTCTTCCCAATTCAAATCCAGGTGTGACCAAAACTCTTAGGAACTTCGTTAGATCAACAATACAAAAAGGGTGTAACAGCAAACGAAAGAGCTGTATCAGAGCAGCAAACATATTAACTTCCCTTTTCTTACCATGGGAAGTACCCGGGCATGAACAACGGGAGTGGTGTGCTCCAAGAACCGATCCAAGTTGGACCCGTCGCTCTTAACCCGACCCGATCCGGACCCGGAAGATTCAGATGAGCCGACACATACTTCCGACCCGGAAACCACCACCTGATTCTTGCTCTCAGCATGAACCTTCCTCATACGAGGCGGCGGCATCGCGGCAGTCGCATCCGCCCTACGCTCCTTATCCACCAACATACCTTCTTCATCTTCTTCCCGTCGTTTCTGTTTCTCCCTCAACTGCTGCTGCAATTGCGCCTCTTGCTGCATCCTCCGCATCGCCGGCGGATTGTAAAACCGATTCTCACCGCGGATCGCTGTTCGTGCGATTGAAACTCCTCCAGAACCCGACATTATGCTGATTGCAAAATCGAAAAAATCCAAACAAAAAAGCAGTAAAATTTCTTTCTCCCCAACAAAAAAATAAGAAGAGAAGAGTAAATCTGCTTCTTCGGTCTGTCTGCTTGAGTTGGAAACTCTCGAAGTGAGTCTAGGGTTTTAGAGATTGGGAAGATGATGGATGGCGAACTTCGATTATATTATTTATCATGAGAAACTCATTGAATTGATATCAATTTCTAGTGGCATTCACTCGTTAGCTATATATAATTAATATTACAGATGTGGCGAAAAGAGGAAGATGAACGGAAGTGAAGGCCAGGGGTGTGTTTGGTAGTGAATGGTCTCGTCCGTTGACGAAGCCGCTCTTCACTATTGGGCCATCAAGCAGGCTCTTTACTATTGGGCCGGGCTTTCTTACTCGGCTGAGCTATATTTTACTGTAGATGGATGGTTAATTTTGTATAGTTTGGATATCCATTCGGATACGGTTCAGATCTTTCAGTTTTTCAAAATTTCTGATCGATTTATTTAGGTATTTCAAAATTTTGATCCGGATTCAGTTCTGTTTTGTTCGGGTTTGATTCTAAATATTTTAAAAATATAAAACAAAATAAAAACTGTCATTTGAATAAAAAATATTAAATTTTGACAAATATAATAATTTTTTGTGTATTTTGCTTTTTTATATTTTAGTTATTTTAGTTTAAAACTAATTATTTTTTGAATTTATAATTATAATTTTGGATAAAATTGTTATATTAAATCTAAATATAATTAATATTTGGGGCTATATAATTGTAGTTTTGAATATTTTGGATATCCATTCAATTTTTGGTTTGGTTTCGATTCGTCGGCTATAAAAATTTAAACTCCATTCGGTTATTTTGTTGATCTAGATTCGAATTTGAATTATCTTTTTCGGTTTGGTATTTGGGTTTCAAATATTTTGATTTGGCATAGTTTGTCTGCTAGTTGGTAGGAGTTAGGACGCTAAAAACAAGATAAATCTGCAGACAAAACAAAAAACTTATGCTGATATGATAAAATATCTTTTCTTAAGCCATAAATCTCCACTGATCAAAACTTTTCCGGTTACACAAGAATGAAGAAATGAACCTGTACAGATATATGAATCTCACAAACTGCAAATAACAGAGAAGACACCAACAATGGGGGACTGGAACAGGCAAATTCTACACACTGTGGTTTATTTTGGGGATAAAAAGAAAAGAATCTGACCTTTTGCTAACTTCAAAAAAAACAAATATGAATCATGAAGACATGAAAGTTTGGTTTCATAAGGCCACAGCTCTGCCGTAGGACCTTTCAAAACTCGTCAACTCAGAGCAAGGTTCAGGGACCACAGACTCTGAAGAACCGTCAACATAAGAGCATTGCCAAGAATCATCATCCGAGTTGTTCATCGACAGAGAGATATTAGATAACAAAACCGAAGTAAGAGGAGACTCTTTCGTTCCAAAGAACTCTCCTGCAATACTTATGTTTTCACCAACAATGTCATGTAACCTGATGTGACTCACTAGCGGGAAAGCATTTTCATCAAACTCGGAATCCGGGTGAGTTCCAAAGCTACCATTAGCTAGAAACGCAGTACCAACATTAACCATATGGATGTTGGAAACATCGATCTCTTTTATGTAACCGCCTCTTCCTTTTGTTGTTCTAAAGGCAATCCCGGATAACGAGTTGTGTATGTGGGCGTCACGGACCACGACATCAGATATGCCACCAGACATTTCACTGCCAAAGGAAATGGAGGAACCGGAAGATGCTCGGAGGTAAACATCTTTTATCTGAACATTTGCAGTAGGTCTTGCATATGATATACCGTATTGGTCCCAACCACTTTTTAGTGAAATGGCATCATACCCCATGTTGATGGTAGAATCTTGGATGCACACATTATCAGAAGAATCTTGAAAAGAAAAAAAACAGTTTCAAGATTCTAGGACTGCAAAAACTAAGTGAAGCCATATTAAGACAGAAACATAACAACTAACCAGGGACAATGCCGACTGTATAAGGAGATTCTGGAGAAGTATTAGCTGTTACTCTATGAATGTATACATGGCTGCATAATATCAGAGACCAGATTCAACATTTTAAAACCGAAAGAAACTACAATAATAATAAGAAGGGGATTTTCAGAGACTATCTTTACCTGCAATAAACCGAATGGATAGTATAAGCTGGCGCATTCAAGAACGTAAGATTTGAGACAATGACATTTTCGGAAGAGACAAACTCAACGAGATGTGGTCGACTATACTTTAAAGAATGAGAATTAAACCGATCCCACCAAAGCAGGCCTTGTCCATCTATAGTACCGTTATCACCTATAACCGATGAACACATGGAACATAACAGTGAGCTTTTATTTAGCAGTTAAATATCAAAATGAAATGAAAGGATCAAAACCTGTAACTACAACATCATGTAGCATATAGCTGTTTATCAAACTCATGTATCTCTTCCCCTGTAGATCAATGCCTCGTCCGTATGAGGGTAATGGTTCCACGACTTGCCAATGCGATGGATCCTGGATACATTGTTGTTTAACGTAAGAACAAAATGAGACAAAAATGAGAAACAAATTCACATATGTTCTGATTGGTTTCGGGTTTTCTACAAATCAGAATCAGGTCCACATGAATTGGAAAGCAACAGACTTTGATTCAAACCATCTATGAATTAGTGAACCACAAATACTGATCTTACTCGTTAGAATGATCAAAACATTAGACAAACAGAGAGGCACACACACACACAAACCTGAGAGGCAAGAATGACGGCGTCTTTCTCGAGAAAGAGAGTGAGGTGACTGGTGAGATTAAAACTTCCGGTGAGCCACCGTCCCGGAGGAACATAGAGCTGAGCACCACCTTTATCGGCGAAAGACTTTAGATAGAAGACAGCATTCTGAAACGCAAGTGTGTTCAACGTTTGACCATCTCCCACAGCACCAAACTCCAAAATTGAGACACTGTGTGGTCTCGTGTTCGGTCTACTACCAAGATCGCATACTTCTCCGGCGCTGTAACTCCTTGCGTAAATCGGAATCAGACTGCTTAATGCCAGCAGCAAAACTAGCGCCACCTTACAAAACACACAAAAATCAAATCAGCACAATCTGATTCGAAGTTCAGATCCATATCGATACATAATAAATCAAGAAAGCAACGATTTTTCCAATGGATCCATTGAAATGATAGAGACTAACAAAACAAAGCGAGCTGTGCGAAATCGTGGAGTGCCCAGGATTGATGGGTTCGAGTTTTAACTAAAAAAAAGTTTCCAATCAATCGAGATCAACCAATCTCGGACAAGACAGGGAAGAAGGACAAGGGGACTACTTAAGAACTAGACATAATAAGAACACGTACTTACTGGCATCTTTATTTGTAATAGAAAAAAGCTGTCAGAAAACGAACAGAAAAGAACAGGAAAAGCGATGAACTTTTCGCGCCAAATGCAGTCCGATGGTGAGAAAGAAGCAGACGGAGAAGAAGGAGAAGAGTTACGACCACAGACACCAGAAGTTTTTTTTTTTTTTTGATTGAGCGAACAGTATAAATGATTGTGGAAGAAGATGAATTATTATATTTTATATAGTATAAAATAATTCCAAAAACAAAAAAAAAAACAAATAAGGTAGGAAAAGATTAAGGCCAAAAATGACAGCCTTTTTTCTATTCATATTCAACATTATTGGGCATATGATGGAGAAGAATAGAAACATGGCAGGTGTGTAAAAGAAAGTAAATTTAATTTAAAAGAAATAGCAATTTTAGTTAACGCTATTAATTATTATATCTTTAATTTCCACTAATTTGCAATTAATACCTGTTTAGCTACTACTAATAAGTTTTAAGAGTAATCGTAACGTATTATCGCCGACAGATCTTCTTCACACCGCCGGAGAGAGAGAGAAAGACATGAAGAAAAAAGGAAGAAGAGAAGAGACAAAAATGGTTGTCTGAAATTGATATTTTTGTGATTTATTTGGAGAGTGAATGCGTGTGGTCTTTTTTGGGTTGTGATTATTTCCATTTTGGAATTTATAAATTATTTTTAAAATGTTTGGTATTTTCCAATGATTTGGTTTTATTATGTCTTTTTTCATTGTTTCGTCGTGGTCAGTGACTCAGTGGTATACTACTAGACTGTGTTGTTGTTTAGATGTCTAGTTCCTCGGTCCACTTTGATATATTAAGATTTTGAACAGTTCTGACTAGGCCTCGGCATAAAAACCGGAACCGAAAAACCGAACCGGAACCGATCAAAAATATCGGTTCGGTTCCAGTTCCGGTTCCGGCCAAAATACCCATTGGATATTGAAATTGTGGAACCGCGGGTACCGGTTCGGTTCCGGGTATTACCCGAGAACCGATAAGAGGAACCGATTACCCGAATATACATATACATAGTATATGATTTTTTTAGCATATCATGTATTTTCTTAGTTTTCAGGTATATTTTTATTTTATTGGGTAAAATTGTTTTTTACATTTCAGGTATTTTTTGATATATCGGGTAAATGTTATATATTTCGGGTATTTTTATGACATATCGGGTAATTTTTTTATAGATTTCGGGTATTTTTCTGAGATATCGGGTAATTTTCTGACATATCGGGTATTTTTTGATATATCGGGTATAAAATACCCGGAACCGATAAGAACCGAATTTTTTCGGGTATTTTCCGGTTCTTCAACCTATGTACCCGAACCGACCCGGAACCGATGAGAACCGAACCGGAACCGAACCGAAAATAAATAAATACCCATTGGATCCTAAACCTCTGTACCCGAAATGCCCGGAACCGAACCGAATACCCAATATCCCAGGCCTAGTTCTGACTTATGTAATTGTCAGAATCAAATAAGTGTTTTCAAAAACAAATATATGATGAACATATGATGTAATTTATTATCTGGAGGAGTATATATGTTAGGGGAATTTTTATCTATATATGTTCAAGAACTAATATTGACAAAAAGGTATCTAATATGAGTATATTCTTATGCCAAAAACATCAACTTTTGAAATTTAAAACATTATAAAAGATTTAAAACATTATAAAAGATATAAGCGAATGAGCAGTCAAATAAAGAAAAACAAGAGAATTAAAGGAGTAAAGTTTTAAAATATATAGGAAGAGATGTGTAGTAAATGAGAGAATATAACAAGAAAGGAAAGAGTAGTGGGGGAGAAGAATGAAAGACTCAAAGCCATGTGGCTGAATGGTAAAGGGGTCCCATTTCTATCAATCTTTTAATTTGCCAGCCTGTCATTTTATTTGTATTTTTGTTTCCTCTAATGTTTTATTTTTTTCTTTTCTATAATCTCATTTCATATGATAGATAGTTCAGTTTTGTTTTTATGTTCTTTCCGACGTCAGATAGTACAATTTTGTTTTTGATCGTAGTGTAAAGTTATACATGGGACAGGAATGAACAATTGAATATATGGACTACTGAAACTCAACATAAACCCTCACGTAAGTATATTCCAAATTTCTAAAACCGAATCGTAATCTAACCGGATAATGGTTCAAACTTCAAACTCAACATCTTGAATTGTTCTCACGCATTATTGACCTTTGAACCGGTTCTTCTTACTACATAATCACTTATGAGAACCAGAGTATCTCTTTCGCTGATAACGAACCACAACCATAAGCACAAATTCTCAGAGTGTGAAACACACTCTTATTTGTGGCACTACGTCTCTAAAACAACAAACAAAATTGGTCACATGACCAATTCTTTGACCTTATCTATCAATACTCATGTGTTTTATGTATAAAAAAACAAAAAACGGGTTTGCTTTCTTTCTTTATTTGAAGAAAAAAGGAGACTAGTTTCCAACGAAAATAACTGAAGTGAGTGTTTTCTCAAACAAAGATTCAGAAGAGATGGGGCTTGATTTAGAGAGTAGTAGAGTCAACCAGGGCTTCCGTAATCTTCTTCTCCAGTTCCTTTGGCTCGATCCACAATGAACTTTGCTCATGCAATAGCTTCTTTCTCGCTTTCTTCTTATCTTCCCGCTTCAGTCCCGTCATTCTCCAGAACTCCAGCTTCTCCGCTCTTTCTTTCATCTGCAATTTTCAATCACGAAACCAGTCAAGTCAATGAGTCGAACTTTTCTTGAATCGGATTACAACTTGCAAGAAAACCACTAGACCATTACTGCTCTGAGACTAGGAAGTAGGGCCAAGATATATAAGAAACTCAAACTAGAATCAAAGACACGAGTACATGAAATGAATATTATGAATCAGTGAATACTCCTTTGACAAGAGTGTGTTTGTGTGTACAGTGTTTTCTCTACCTCCAGCTCAAACAAATGGAAACTCTTATCTAATAAGTTTCACTGCCTTGAAAAGAATTCCCATGGAAAGCATCACGATCCATCTTATGTTCGATTAACAGGTAAGAGGCCAAAGGTTTTAACCAGAATAACAGCTAATGACGAGATATCATGACTGTTACATGATTCATCAAAACCTCCACTACAGGTTAAGCAACAATTATCCAATCCCATAGCCATATAATCCCATCACCCTCGTATTTCACAGCAAACCCTGAAGCATAACCTAACTATGTCAAAACAGATGACAACACTTTGATTCTTCACATACCAGACAAACCCTTTCCCCTATTTTATTCAAGAATCATCTCACACACTAGACTACCTACTAGACCAAAGATCCATCATGGTTTCCACTACACAGAGTCTGTATGACAAGAAAGAAGAATTGCGAAGAGAGAAAGTGAATGAAGGTACCAGGGTTTTCCTGAACTCTTCCTCAAAGATCTTGCGTTCCTCAGCTCTGACTTTAGCTGCCTCAGCTTTCAAACGCCTCCTCTCCTCATTAGCTGCTCGTTCAGCCTGTAATCTAGCCTCATCCTTACGCTGCTTCTCAACCCTAAGCATCTCAATCTCATGTATGTAATCTTTACGATACACCTTAACTTTCTTTGCATAATCTCTCCTAAGCTGCGCAAGCATTCTCTCTGCCTCTTTGGGATCTTTCGGGGTTTCCCAGCTACCAATATAGCTCTCCGGCTCCAGGAAACTGTGGGTCTCCTGGTGGTATCTGTGGTGAGTCGTTTCTGCAGAGAAAGACCTAAAGGACAAACCTTTGGTGAGAGAGTCAATCGCGGCGGCGTTCTCGCTCCGGGAAGCTCCTTGCCTCGCGAGGCTTCTTAGTTTATTGCAGAAAGCCATTGTACTGAATCTGATTCTACACAAGAAGGAGAAAATGAAAAACTCAGATCCAAAAACATGAGATTGAGATGACATCAACAATTAAACCCCTAAAGATTCCGGTTAAATCTACAGAACGGGAACAGCTAGGGTTTATCAATCTCTACTTTGCTGTGGTTTACACAAACGTGTTGGAAATGCAGAACATTTTCGGAAGTATCTATTGGTCTACGAGGAAGAAGCTTACCCGGGAGGAACGAGTCGACGGAGATAAGCGAGAGTGAGAGAGTTCGTAGCGGCCAGATGACCAAAAACGTTGGTGAAAAAAAATCACGGAACGCATGACGCAGCGTTTTAGGATTGGGAGAGAAAAAAAAAACGGATTGAATATTTTGTTGAGTTTGTCGTTTCGTCGGTTGGGCCTAACGAGTTGAAACTCAGCTGGCCTGTTAGTCGTGAGAGGTAAGCTAAACCGAAGGCATAAGTGAACCGAATGGTTTAACCAGTTAAAGCATTTTGCGAGCCGGTTTAAAAGGTCGTTACAAAAGCCGTTACAAGACGTCGTCTTCATTCTTGAGAAACAGAGGAAGAAAGAGAGAAACGGTTTTACAGAGGAGAGAGAGAGTACAACATCAGAGAGAGAGAATTACAGGTCTTGAGGTCTTCGCGGTTCAGTAGGCTGAGAGGGTCCGACTTCTTGATCAGTGTTGATAGCGTGGTGGCTCGCCTCTGGTTTTTTGGATCGTCTCCGATAAGGTCGGCGACAGGTGGTAGTGAAGTCTCCGTCATCTCTGCCTTCACGTTACTCACTACGAGTCAGCTACGCTTGGATACTCCGGTAATACCTGCACAAAGGAGAAGCGGATTAGTTCACTCGTGGTGATTCACGGTTCTTAGTGCAAACGTCTTATTTATCCTAAAGCTAGTGAATGCATGGTGGTTTGGTTCCACTCCCATATTAACTGGCTTAACAATTCTCCGTGTGTTCTTAGTTGTTAATCACATTCAAACTATCAAGAACAAACATCAAAGAAATCGATCCAAAGATCGGATAGAAAACTTGGTGAATCGGATTAGTTTTCTCAACAAGTGGTATCAGAGCACGGTTAAGAGCGCAAGGAGTCTCGGGTTGAGGCAAAGTGTGTTTTGTGTTTGGTTCTTGAAGATTCAGAGTTAAAGATTGATATCGAAAAGTGTTAAGAATGGAGACTGTACACAAGTTCAAGATGGAGAAGTTCGATGGAATTGAGGACTTTGGGATGTGGCGTACATTCCCATGAAACACGTAAACAAAACGTATCTTGGAAGGCCATGGAAGAAGTTTCATGGACCATAATAATAATGAGAACAACTATCGATGATGTTTTTGATCGAGCGGGATGGCTTCATTGGGATGGTGAAAATAGTGTGTCTGGGTCAAACCAAGCTCAATGTATTAAGTGAGCTGGAATCAAGAAGCTTTCACCTAAATAGGTCTTTCGATTTACTCATTCTAGATTTTTATGTGGCAATTTGTGGATTCCACAATTTCATGTGCCTTTTTGGCGAATATGCAGTAGTTATTCGTAATTTTTTGTTTCTTCAAATCTTCCATGTACTTATTTAGTAATAATTTAATTTGTTTTTTTTAATCAAAATAACATATTATTTTGAGAAATTGGGGCACATGGCATAAATCAGCCCATATTTAAATGTATGATCATGCTCTAATTTATTTTTTTCGATATGACCAAATTACCCTTATTCCACCAGTTCTTATGTTATCTTTTTACGGCATTTTTATCAGATTTGGAGAAATCACTTTTTTATTCTAACCTGCGAAATCACTCATGGAAGAGGAAGACGAGATCCGATCTCAAGCGTCGTCGACGGATTCCGATTCACCCGATTTTCTTCGCCGCCGCTGGTACGGTTACAATAACGGTGGCTTCGACAGATCCGAATACTTATTCTCTGAATCCTCCGGCTTGTTCGTCTGAGAAGAAAGATCCCGACTCGTTGGCTCTTGCGAAGTGCGTTTCCGAGGAGATATGTCTTTGTTGATTATTACGGCGTCGATGAGCATAATCCTGAAAAGATACTGACTGTTTCGTCTAAGGGACGGTTCCGGTTTTGCTTTGAGGAGATTAATCGGTCCAATTTTTCAGGTCTAGGTCTCTGTTAGCTTTCGCGCTCGGGTTCTGATTGTTTTCCCCGGTTTTGGTGTTACAAATCAAACTTTTGTGAGTCGATTTGGTGTAAAGTTGTGAAATTTATGTTTGTGACTTGGTACGAATCAAGAGCTTTAAATGTCTTTCTCATTGTTTTGTATGGCTGAGAGTGCAATCAACTGAACATGTTTGATAAAAAAATTTGTATGTTCGATTGGGTGTAAAGTTTTGAAATTTATGTTGGTGACTTTGTACAAATCAAGAGTTTTGAGTATCTTTATCATTGTTTTGTGTTGCTGGGAGTTTAATCAAATTTAATGTGTCTTGTTAACATATACTGTATTTACTTTATAATTACTAAATATATGGTTACTCAGATTAATATTTTAGTTTGTAAGCAAAACAAATATGTTAGTCATTCAACTTTAATTGTTAGCATACAAGTTTAAGATAATTTATCTATCTAACATGTTAGCATCACGCCATCACCAATTAAAATGTTAGCGAATCCAAATAAAATGTTATCAATACTAATATAATAAATATACAATCAATTTGTATAAAGACTGATTTTTATAACACATTTGATTTCACATTAAATTTTAGTAAATTTAGAAAGATTTCTATATTAAATTTTGAAGGATATAAATCAAAGGAAAAACTATAATTTACAAATACTAATTAAACTTAGGATATTAAATGTTAGAATCACTAAATTTTGTAAAGATTTGCAAATCTTATACGGATTTCCAAATCAAATATTATACACGTTTGTGCGAAATAACTTGACTGACAGTTGTGAAATTTGACTAGGATCGACTTAGATATGGTTTAATCAGCTTAGTAATTATGTAAACCGAGGAAATTGAAGTTAAAAAATCGGTTGGTTTGGACTGTCGACAGTAAGTAATTCGGCTTGATAATGTTTAATAACCAGGAAAACCAAAACTAAATATATAATTTGGTTAAGTTAAACCGAAATCGGTTTGATTAGGGCTACAACGTGTTTCGAGAAGTTTCTTATTTTGTAAACCTAGTACTTCCATAATCTATATAAACAGAGGGAGAGGCCATCATCGATCATTCACTTTTGCTTTCTCCACACGCAAAACAAATTACTCTCACAAATTAAGTCTCTCTTATTACTTGATCTCTCTCTCTCTAAGACAACGAGAATGGTGAAAAGCGGAGGCACTAAGACAAAGGCTAAGATGGAAAAGATCACCAACAGAAACTATCTGGCGACTGCTTTCACCAAACGTACTTACGGACTTCACAGCAAAGCCTCGGAGCTCTGTCTTCTCACCGGCGCACAAATAGCCATCTTAGCTACTCCTCCTTCTGACCAATCCAACGTCTCTTTCTACTCCTTCGGTCACTCGTCCGTAGATTCTCTCGTGTCTGCTTATCTGTCGGGACAGCGTCCTGCTCCTGTTCCTGAAGAGACCACGAGGGAGGAAGATATTGGTATATGTATGGCTCGCAAGGAACTAGGGTTAGAGATGTGGTGGGAGAGTCTTTTCAAATCGACGAATCCTCAAGAATTGACCGACGCGATCGACTCTATCTCGAGGTTGTTGAATGAACTGCGTTCTGGAGGCAGTGCCGGTCCAATATAACTTGTTGATTTCTTTAGGTATTGCCTCTGGTGATTAATTGTCATTGCCCTGTATCAAATTTGATTTCTACGTCTTTTTCTTATTAGTTTTTTTTTATAAATATTTCATTATTAGTATGAAAACCGTTTCATTAATGTCAATATATATATGTTACTTTTCTTGCCATATGGTTAATTTTTTTTCTTCTTATTTCTACTATTTGATTAAAAAAATCATAAAACAAAATAAAATTAGAGTAAAAGACCATATATCATATAAAATACAGAAAACAACTTAAACCATAAAAAATAAACAACTTTTATGCATTAAAAATACAATTTTACAATGAAAATTACTTGGGTTCACCCCTAGAGATAAACTCATTTGTTCACCCTTATTTTTTTAGCCAATAAAAATATATTATGTAATATTATCTTTAAATAAAATTACAAAATTAAAATTAAGTAATTAAACACATTCAAATATTTTATAAAAATAGATAATAATATATATCAATATCTATATATTTTTTTATAGTTTACAAATTGGAGTTTAGGGTTTATGGATTAGGGTATATGGTTTAAGCCCTTGAGGATTTAGGGATTAGGGTTTAAGCCTTTTAGGATTTAGATTTTAGGGATTAGGGGCCCTTTGGGGTTTAAGGTTTAGGGTTTAGAGTTTAGGGTTTAAGTCATTTGGGGTTTAGGGTTTAAACCCTATAGGGTTTAGGGATCAAGGTTTAGTTTTCATTTTAATTTGTTTTAGGTTTTAAATTAAGGTTTAGGGGTTTAGGGATTAGGGTTTAGGTTTTTGTTTTCTTAAAATTTACATGTTGGGTTTAGGGATTAGGGTTTGGTTTTAATTTTTTTTAGGTTTTTAAATTATGGTTTAGGGTTTAGGGTTTAAAGTTTTGGGTTTAGAACTTAAAATTTAAGTTTTAATTTTTTTTTATAAATTCATTTATTTTATTTTTTTAATTTTTTTGTCAAAAATAAAACATATTTTCTCTTTATTTTCGTTTTTGTTTTTTATTTGTTTTAAAACTTTTTTATTTTTAATTATGTGTAATCATTTAATTGGTTAAAAAAAGAGGAGGTTAACCCAAGTATTACTCTCTTACAATTGTGATTCCTATAAAAATTTAAAAAGCTATGCATTTTTATTATTTATTATTGTTCTACATAAATTTAAGAATATACAATTATTTGGATAGAATTTTTTAATAAATTAATATATTTATTTATTTTAAATAATATTATATATGTCCCTATAAGAAAAAATTTTAGCTCCGCCATTGTTGGCACCTAAAGCAAAATAAAAAAATATTGCCCCAATAGGAATTTAACACATTACCTCAAACTTATAAGTAGAAGTTGACGCCTAAAGTCCTTGCTTCGTGAATTTTAGCCCATGGCCGGTCTTATTTGTAATATATATGAATTTCTTTCCATTGTATTACTCTATTTTTACTCTAAATGAATATTCTCTTTAAAAGATCCTATCTTTATTTTATTTTAGTATTATTACATGAAAGCATCACATTTTAGGACTTTATAGCATTTGTTTCATTCATTTTTTTTTGTCTTTTGTATCTTCTCATTTAGTTTTTTCTTATGATTTCATGCACTTGGAAGTTTTAGGAGTTTAGAACTACGACTTGCATGTTTTTGGTGTCTTTTGAAGTATTTTATTCGTTTTCTAGGTGTTTGTAGTTGCAAAAGATAATTAGTTGGATTTGGAGAGCAAAGAAGGCAAAATAAATAAAGAGAGAAGATTTGTCTTTGCCATTGACCGGAGACCATCGGGCAAACACGGCCGATGCGGTGCCATCAATCAGCACCAACTTCTCCCGAGAGATCCTCGGTTTTCTTGCATCAGAGTATTGCACCCGATGATGATCCATGCATTACCATCAACGTTGACCATTCCGACTTGTTTTCCCCAATGCAAGATTACAACCAAACTCAGTTTTAAGCTCAGTAACATCCTCGACAAGCACCCCTCGACATATTCCACTTGATGCTAACAACACACTTCCATCTACCAAGCGCACCTCGAAATATCTTTGCCGATACAAGATCAAACCCAAGATTTACCTCAAAATAATGACATACGCCCATCGGTTTGCTGCAGTCAATACATACTCCCGTGAAGAATCACCTCGTATTTACTTGTTCCCATCGAATTACATTGGTCGATGTGTGCTCCCGGAACAACTACTAACCCAACTCGATCAGGTCAAGACCCGGTTTGTCTGAGTTGATCCGGTTGAAGCATTACTCACTACTTAAGAAAATTTATCTATTTTCCTTGAATCATCTTGGTTTCTCTCAAAGTTCTAAGTGTTTTTGTAAGCAAATCTTTGAAGTTTTATTTGGGTAAGTCTTGTTTTTTTCATATTTTCTTAATCTTTTCTTATTTCCTTTTTTTTAATCTCTATTCTTAACATCATCTTCATATATTTTGTTGGGCTTATTGAGATTAATGAGTAGTTACTTTTAAAGCTCATGAGTTAGGTAGATTTATGTGAGATTAAGATTGATCATGGATGTTTAGGGCTATAATCATTTTAATCATTCTTGTTTGAGTGTGTTTAATGCTAGATTAACCTTGATCAAGCTTGTCTAGAGCTTATGTGATTTCATGCACATAAGGTGTTTGTGAAAATGTTTGAATGAACTCAAATATGGATATACTTGCTTATTTCATGGAAATGATAGTTTAAGAAGTATTTTGGTTTTTGGATCATGCTTTTAATACTCATTGATTGTTCTTTTCAAATGGAAATTTATTATTAAATTGGTAGTTAGTGAAGTGATTAAAACCTAGGAATATTATTAGTATTGTTTATCCATCTTGGCCTAATAATTAACAATTATGTGATTGTATTAGAATCATAAATCACTTCTGAGACCATCTTAGATCAATAACCAAACCCAAGAGCTTGCTTTCTTTATAATTTCTTGAAATTTGTTTTATCTTGCATTGTTTACTTGTTTTCTCTTAATTTTTCTTGTTTAACTTGGATCATAATGCTTTTGATTATGAATGTTTGTCACATGTTTGGTCCTAATTGATTGTTTGATACAAGTATCACTTAGGATTTTTTAGATTGTTCATCTCAAATTGAATTTGGCTTATATTAATTTGAATTTGTGCATTCCTTTCAATTGATCTTATTCCAAAACGAATTGATACATCTTAATGCTACAATGACTTGAATATGTGTGTTTTGAAGAATTTATAAGCTTCGAAACGAAAAATCTCTTTATCAATACGCTTTTGTACAAAAATTAGAGAAAATTTTACTCTAAAATAGAGTTTAAAGGTAAAAATAGAGGTGGCTAGTGGGTACATATTCTGTTATTAAATTCTAAGTACGTGTATTATCAATGATTTAAGTGTACGGAGGGCGACAGCAAGGGCGACGTTATCCTGTTGTACGGACTTTCGTACGGCTCCTCCGACGTCGGATTTTTTCACGTTATGGCAACAGATCCGGAATCCTCTCAGTCCATACTCTTCATTTCCAACAAGATCTGAGTCATCCAAGCTGCTGTTAAACCGGGATCTAGCTTTCTGTCCAGTCCGTACACTCTCTTCCTTCACCCTCACTGAGCTTCTCCTGAGGGTCTTTTGAAGCTAAGAATGGTGTCCCTGGACTCGGCTAGCTTTGCTTCCCCTTTACCAGCCCTCCTGTTACCTTTCGCTCCGGCTGCTCTCTGTTGAGGGCTCCCCACTCGACGTTTCTCTCTTCCCTCTTCCTTGTCAAGTAAGGGAAGAGTTTACCTCAGTTTGAGGATTTAGTAGCTTAAACGAGATACCTTCATCTCTGTGACCTTTCATTTCACTTTACCTCAGTTTGAGGACAGTTTTCTTCAGTATTACCTCAGTGTGAGGATTTGTGTTGCGCTTGGTATTTTCGACCTTCGTAAGTCTTCTCGGTGTTGTCTCTGCTTTGCAAAATGTCCAGAAGACTCTCTCAAGGGGAAAAGGCTAAGTGGATATACGACTCAAAGATCCACACTCGTCGCTCTCCTCTTCGAATCCCAAGCTCTGATAACTCAAAGCTCATTGAGGACAACCGCCTTACTCTCATCGGACGAGTAACGAACCCGAGCTATCAGAAACCAAGAGCTGTTATTGATTTCTTCGTCCAGCATTGGTCAGTGCTGGGACATGTAACTGGTCGTGACCTTGGTTCACACCTTTTCCATTTCCGCTTCGACTCGGAAAAGGATCTTCAGGCCATTCTCAACAGGGGCCCTTACCATTTCAAAAAATGGATGTTAATCCTCCAACGCTGGGAACCTATTGTATCTGACTTCTTCCCAGCACTAATCTCCTTCTGGGTTAAAGTTGAGGGCATTCCCTTACACCATTGGACTGATCAAACGCTTAAAACCATCGGATCTGAACTAGGATACTTGGAGCTTTGCGATGTTGAACAGGGCCGTATCCGGGTTCAAGTCAATGGTCTGAAACCTCTAGTTACTGCCATGGATATTATGCTGCCAAGTGGAGAAGTTAAGAAGGTGGTTTTTTTTATGAAGGTCTCGAGAAGCATTGCTTCTCTTGCCACTCTCTCTGCCATGAGAGTAAGGATTGTCCATCAAAGCCGGCGTTAGGTAACACTAATACTCTCTCTATGGGGCAGAGTCAAGTCCGTACCCTGGAAAAATTGGCTTTTGACAAGCGTCGCCAAGATGACCGTAACAGTAACCGTCGTGGCCCGACGGGGAAAGAGGCTCTTCAATCCCATGGCCGTAGAGATGCGCCAGGATATAACAGAGCAAGACACTCTATCAGGGCAGTAGGTCAGACACCCCCTATCCCTATGAGGATAGAAACAGAGGTCATGATGCCCGCAAGTCTTATGGCTTGGATACTAGGGCTGCACGGCCAGGGCAATCTTCGGGTACGAATGGAGGATCTCGAGTTCCGGCTCTTTCTCGTCTGTCTGCTTCGTTACACTCGACCTCCTCCCACAAGAGACAGGAGTCAAATTCTCGGCCTTCTACACAGTGGGTAGCGAAAAAGTCCCAATCACTTGCAACCCCTATCCACTCACAAGTCTCTCATACGCCATCTCCTCGACCAGCTCGAGAAATCATGGGTTCTGAGCCTCTACCTAATGCCACCGGTACAGGGTCTGCCTCCTCCCGTGAAAGACGCTCAGCATTGGATCGCATTGCTCTGCCACTGAATGAGGCTAATGTAACTCGTACAAGAGGATCAGTCTCTGATTCTGGCCGCTTACAAGATATTGAAATTCAATATCTGGAGGACACTATCCAAAATCAGATTATTGATAGTAACCACAAGCCTTCTTGCTCACGAAGACTAGCGGACAGACTCTCATTCCCTCAGACATCACCTATCCGAACGTTGAGTGAGGACAGGGTTCACGTCTCCCTCCGTATTGGACCTGTGAACCAAGATGCTGATATGTCAGAGGTAAATCTTAGCATTGAAGGACAGAAGAAGGATGGGAATTCAAGCTATCTTGGGTCCAAAGCTGCTGGCAAAAGAAAGGCAGTTGAGAAGGATGCACCTAGGAAGAGAGCTGCCAAGATTCCCATTCAGGGTATAAGTCTAAAGAAAAGGCGTGTTACCAAGGGTCAGTCTCCCAAGAGAAAAAACTCAGGTGGAGTTCAGGGTAGTGGTTCTGCTGGAAACAGAAGTTCAGACCCGACAAGTGAGGCTAACCCGGCAGACCCGCCCATTACTTTAATCCCGGCTATGACTAAGAAGGGAGTGGATTTTCGGTCCGCTCCAAACGCTCTTCCTTAGCGTGTGTTAGCTGGAACTGTCAAGGTATAAGGAGCCCCTTGACGGTTCGTCGCCTGCGAGAATTACGGACCAAGTTCTCCCCGGGTATAATGTTCCTTATGGAGACTAAGAACCAAGATGAAGCAGTTTTTAACTTGTTTAAAAAGACTGAGTATTGTAATCACTTTACCGTGCCTCCAGAAGGTCTTAGTGGAGGTTTATCTTTATCTTGGAAGGATGATATACATCTTGAGATTCTTGACTCTTCTCCAAATTTTATTGATACTAAGCTCACAGCCAAAGATGTAACTTCCTACATCACCTTCTTATATGGTGCTCCCAATCAAGGAAACCGGACAGCCTTTTGGACCTCTCTTATGGCTTTGGGTGAAGGTAGAGGAGAGGCATGGCTTGTCACCGGGGACTTCAATGATCTATTAGATAATGCGGAGAAGTTGGGAGGGCCGCTTCGGTGGGAAGGTTCTTTTGTGGCTTTTCGCAGCTTTGTATCCCAATGTGGATTATGGGATCTTCAGCACTCCGGTAATGCTCTCTCTTGGAGAGGTGTTCGCTATAATCACTTTATCCAATCTAGACTTGATCGAGCCATGACAAATGTTCTTTGGTCTGAAAAGTACCCATCGGGGAGCTGCGAGTACTTGAGGTTTGAGGGGTCGGATCATCGCCCTATCATAACCTATTTTGACCAAACAAAGAATTTCCGTAAGAGTGGCTTCAGGTTCGATAGGAATCTCCGGGACAACCCCGATGTCCGCAAGTTGGTGGCGCTTTCTTGGACAGCTTCTTCTGCTTCAATTATTGCTAAGCTTGATAAAGTGCGACAAGAGATCATAAGCTGGACTAAGGTTCAAAATCAGCGCAACATGGAACGGATCCAAGAGGCCCAACTAAGGCTGGAGATTGCTCTCTCTAGTTCGGTTCCTGACCAGGCCATCATTGATGAATCAACGAAGACCCTTGAAGCTGCTTATAAAGAAGAGGAAATGTATTGGAGACAAAGAAGCCGTATTCTCTGGCTCCAATGCGGCGATCGGAATTCAAGGTTCTTTCATGCGATTGCTAGAGGTCGAAGAGCAATAAATAAATTTTCGGTCCTCGAGAATGAGGATGGGGTTGCTCTCTTTGAGGAAGATCAGATTGCTAACTCCATAGCACAATCTTACCGGACTATCTTCTCCTCTCGCTCTACCGGCTCCTTATCTGTGGTGGAGGAGGCTATCTCACCTTGTATTACCTATGAGATGAATGCAACCTTATCCCAAATCCCAAGCATGGTGGAAATAAAGGAAGCCGTTCTTTCCATCAACCCAGACAAGGCCCCCGGACCAGATGGTTTCTCGGCTGGGTTTTACCATTCTTTCTGGGATATTATCGGAACCGAGGTCTGCAAAGATATTCAATCTTTCTTTGAGACCAGCTCCTTGCACAGGAGACAAAATGAGACCCACATCCGACTGATTCCGAAGATTAAAGGTCCTAAGAGAGTGGCGGATTATAGACCTATTGCCCTATGTTCTACGCACTACAAGATCATTGCCAAGATCCTCACTAGGCGGTTACAGCCACTATTACCGAGCATTATTTCTCCTCATCAATCCGCTTTTGTACCGGGTCGGGCTATCGCGGATAATGTACTCATTACACATGAGGTCCTTCACTACCTACGCAACTCCGGTGCTAAAAAGAGATGCTCTATGTCCGTAAAAACGGATATGAGTAAAGCATATGATAGGATTGAATGGGATTTCCTCAGAGCGGTATTAAGGAGGTTCGGTTTCTGTGATGTTTGGATTGGTTGGATCATGGAGTGTGTTTCTTCGGTCTCCTATTCCTTCCTGATCAATGGGGGTCCTCAAGGATCGGTTCTACCGTCTAGAGGCTTAAGACAGGGGGACCCGCTATCTCCATACCTCTTTATTCTCTGTACTGAAGTCCTCTCGGGACTGTGTAGACAAGCCCAGGAAAGAGGCTCTATAAAGGGGCTGAATGTTGCCCGCGGATCCCCGGCTATTAATCACCTTCTCTTTGCCGATGACACGATGTTTTTCAGTAAAACGGATCAAGCAAGCTGTGTAGCGCTTTTGGATGTTCTCCATAGGTATGAGCAGGCTTCGGGCCAATGCATCAATCTGTTAAAGTCGGCCATCACCTTTTCCTCAAAGACTCCTTTCGAGGTTCGCCGAAGAGTCAAGGCTCAACTACAAATCCAATCTGAGGGAGGCATCGGGAAGTACTTGGGTCTCCCGGAGCACTTTGGTAGGCGCAAAAGAGATATTTTCTCAAGCATAGTGGATCGCATCCGACAAAAAGCAAAGAGTTGGACCTCCATGTTCCTGTCCGGCGCGGGCAAAGTGGTCCTTCTAAAGGCAGTGCTTGCGGCTCTCCCTTCCTATGCTATGTCGTGTTTTAAGCTCCCTATCTCTTTATGCAAACAAATCCAGTCAGCCCTTACTCGGTTTTGGTGGGATAGCAAACCCGAAGTGAAGAAAATCTGTTGGGTATCATGGAACAAATTGACCCTTCCTAAGAGTGTTGGAGGACTGGGTTTTAGAGAGTTGGAGCAATTTAATGATGCGCTCTTGGCCAAGTTAGCTTGGCGGATACTTAAAGCTCCTAATTCCCTGTTGGGGCAGACTCTCCGGGGAAAATACTGTCATTCCACCTCGTTCCTGAATTGTGTTGCTCCCTCCAACAGCTCTCATGGGTGGCGTGGTATTTTATCGGGGCTTGAAGTGTTAAAGAGAGGACTAGGCTGGTGCGTGGGAACCGGCTGTGATATCAAAGTGTGGACTGAACCGTGGTTATCCACTTCTCATCCTCTATCTCCTGTTGGTCCGCCTACTGAACTTAATGCCAATCTCCGAGTCTGTGACTTGTTGATCTCGGATGCTGGTTCTGTTGAATGGGATATTCCTGCAGTCAGACTTAACTTACCTCAGTATGAGGATCAAATTCGGCAACTAGTTCCTAGTGCTTTCGGTTTACAGGATAGTCTGATGTGGCTGCCTAATATTGATGGAGTGTATACCACAAAGTCAGGGTACGCACTGACAAAGCTCCATTCTCAGCCTGCCCACGGTGCTTCCTTTCCCTGGAAACGAGCGATATGGAACCTGAATTCTCCCCCGAAGTTGAAAAACTTCTTGTGGAAGGTAATGAATCATGCTTTACCCGTGGGCTCAAATTTAGCGTATCGAGGAGTTGATGCTTGCTCTGCTTGTAAACGATGCGGCGAGGCTGAAACAGAATTGCACTTTATGTTTACTTGCCCTTTTGCTGCTAAGGTTTGGGACCTTGTTCCAGCTACCGTAACGCCGGCTCGAGATACGACCTCGACTGCGCAGCTTCTCCAATCATGCTTACATCTCAAGCCTCTTCCGCCGACAGGTGTCTCAACTGCAGACTTACATCCTTGGATTTTTTGGTTCTTATGGAAAAACAGGAATTCACTGTTGTTTGAAGATAAGAGCTACTCGGAGCAGGAACTGGTTCTTAAAGCTCTAGTGGATGCTCGGGCCTTCCAAGAGGCGCAGAAGCCGTGTCTATCCCCGACTCCACCCCTTCGTAAGCGACTCATCTCCACCACTTCGTCGACCCCTTCTCTGGCTCCGGTCCATCTGCTCGTTGATGCGGCTTGGCATGGAGGCAAGCGACGGAGCGGACTTGGCTGGGTCTTCAGAGGGTCAAATGTGGAAGGCTCCACCATAAAGGAAAACTCCTCCTCTCGCACTTTTGTCTCTTCTGCCTTGATGGCTGAGGCTCTTGCGATTAAGGCTGGTCTTCTTGACGCAGTCTCTTCGGGATTTAGATCGTTGAGTGTTTACTCCGATTGTAAATCACTCATCACACTCCTCAATTTTGGTGGCTCGTGTGTTGAACTTCAAGGGTTGGTGTATGACATCTCTGTCCTCTGTGCCTCCTTTGATTCTATCTGCTTTAGCTTCTTATCTCGGTCTTGTAACGGCTCTGCCGATCTTTTAGCAAAGCAAGCTCTCTTCTCTATTGTAAGTGAACCTTGATTGCTCGAGTAATGAAAATCTATGGTTTTATCAAAAAAAAAAAAAAAAAAAAAAAAAAAAAAAGGTAAAAATAGAGGTGAATTGGTGATTTTCTTATACATATCTAATAGAATCACATTTGATAAACTGTTTTTTTATTAACATACTTAATAAATGAGTTTATTTATAAGAAATCTAATAAACATTATTAAAAAGTCATATGTTTTTAACCAAAATTATGCCTCCAAACTTTTTTAAATATATTTCTTCATAACAAAAAGTATATACAAAATGCCCTTTCTGTCTTTTAAGGTGTTGAAGTCGAAGCATTGGATGAAGATTATATGAGTATTGAATATTCAACGGTTTCAGCTTGGCAACAAGTAGCTTGTCAATTCACAGACTTGGTGACGAGTTTTGAAAGTTCGGCATATAGTGATGTCTCCACAAATCTAAATCCTTTTATCTCTGACTCTCAAGGTGTTTAAAGAAATATTTTTTTGTCTTATGCTTTGCATTTGTAGTTTCAATTCCATAAACATTTATTTTTACGAATCTTATCCAAAAAAAAGGAAATATATGTAATCAACTTGTCTGATATATGTTTAATTTGGTAGCTAACCAAAAAGGTTATATGAGAATCAATGAGCGTTACAACTTACAATAATAGCATCAAGCCATCAACAAAAGAAATAATGTTTTGTGTGGACTGTTAGATGTTAAAACAACATGAGATTCTTCCCGAGATTGCTTGAATGTATGTAATCATGAGGGCTGATCAGATTGATCAAACTTTCATCAACCTCTAGCCTTCTCTACCTCGAAAGGAACAATGTTAATCTCTGGCAACTCTATGTTCTGCTTTCCAGAAGTTTCGCTGACTTGTCTACACCACCAAACGAACAAATACATACATTTAGAAAAAGATATTTATCCAATGTATGATAATATAGCACAGTTATACGGTACCTATGCGGCGCATGGCGACTCCAGATACTCTCCGGGAAACAACCAGTGATTCTTCGTGTTGAAACATTGTCGTTTAACACTTCAACATTTTCCTGGTCCAGAAGTTAGAAAATATTTTGTTATGTTTGGACACAAACGGCTGAACGAAAATACAAGAGAGGAGTCTTTTATTTACTACCGTTGGCTTCTGCGAAATCTTTTGAACATAATGTTCGCTTCTTCTCTCGTGTACTAGAACAAATGCGCATTTGCAAGTGAAGAACATAAGCACAGTAGCTAGAGAGAATACCACTAGAGACTCCACCACAATCACAGATCCTAGAACTGCCAAGTGACAAAGTTATTTAAACAAAATAAACTGTATAGGTCGGCATAATAAACTAGAAACCAAACCAACCTAACCGTAATTTACAAATGGATTCAGCTATGAGAAACCAATATTAAATTTAAAGCCAAATCAAACCATTCACTTAACCCCTATTACGCTCATATATGCGTCTAATAAATCCTCCATGTTCAGAAACGAAAAACTAAACCGGTTTAGACTAACCAAAACCAAACGGCACAAGATTTAAAACATTTATAAGTAAACCAAACCGAATCAAAACCACCATCACGTACCGTGAGCTGCAAGGGAACTTAAAGGTCTCTTTCTAATGAGGTTTACGCGTGCCTCCGCGTGTAGAGGCAGTGAAATTCTCTCACTACAATCAAGGAAGCACCCATAATTTCCCATGTCACTCATTTTTAAGGTCAAGATAGCCCCGTTCTCTCCTCCCTACAAAACATAATGTGTCTCACTCTTAAAACACCTTAAATGTTCTTGAGTTTCTTTGAATCTTCAAAAGAAATGCTGGGTTTCTTTGATGATTCTGGAGAGAGGAGAGAGGTGGGATCGACAGACAGAGTTATAGAGAGGTTTAGGTGAGATGAATGAAGCTTAGGTTCATGAATAGCTTGATAAGATGGATTATTCCATGCAAAATAACCCACTCAATGCATCTTTACTCATGAATTGCACCAAAAATGGAGATGTGGCGATACTAGGGATGAGACACATGTCTCAGGTGAGTAGATTCTGACGAAAAACCATGAACCATTCAGCTTAAACCCCTTCTTAATTCTGTTCCGTCCCGATGCTTCGATTTAACCGTTTTCACGTTTAACATTTTAAAACTCTTTAGACGCTTCCATAAATCCTCCAATCCATAAATAAGCTTCTTGATGATTTTTAATGAATTTAGCAACTTAAATCACTTTAATTGGATACATGTAGCTCCGGTTATGAATTTTACAAGTTTTCTCGGTTCTATCGGTTTCCATTCCCGTAAGCCCGAAAAACGTGTTTAAACTCCGTTTCTTCCATTTATGGTCTTCTAAATGTTCTTTTTTATTTAAAAATAAGAAAATTTGGCCCGCCTTGGCTTCCGACTCGCATTTTGGTAAAATTACCAAAATATCTTCTAACTTCTAAAAATTACAATTTTACCCATGTAAACTTTTCTTTTACTCGTTGACCCAATTTTTGGAATCAGAGTATTACATGGAGGTTCATAGATCAGAATAGAAGAGGTTGGCTGCGGCGCCTAGGTAAATGTGCATGGGAGGAAAAAATTTAGGGCGGCTTCTTTCGACATATTTGATTTCTATGATCTCAAATCGATGGTTACCAAGACACACTCTACGTCCACTCGCATCGTTAATTCTACCGCGACTGCACGATCTCCGGCACCGTCGACTTCATCTTCAGCGATGCAAAATCCGTCTTTCAGAACTGCAACATCTTGGTGAGAAAACCCATGGAAGGCCAATCTTGTCTGGTCAATGCTCAAGACCGTACGAACTAGCGTGAATCCACCGGTATCGTGCTCCAAAACTGCCACATCACTGGAGAAGTGGCGTACATTTCCGCAAAAAAATTAAACAAAGTATATTTTGGAAAGCCATTGGAAGAAGTTTTCAAGGATCATAGTAATAAGAACGACCATCGATGACGTTATTGATCGAGCTGGATGGCTTTTTTGGGATGGTGATTTTGAGCTCAATACGCTTTGCGTGGGTCTGGGCAAACCAAGCCCAACGTGTTAAATGAGCTGAAATCAAGAAGCTTTCCCATAAGCAGGTCCTTCGATTTACTCCTAGATTTTTATGTGGCAACTTGTGGATTCCTCAAATTCATGTCCATTATTTGGCGAATATGCAGTAGTTATTCGTACCTTTTTTCTTCAAATTTCCAATATACTTATTTAGTAATAATTTAAATTTTTACTGATTACTGTATTTAATTCAGAAATCTAAACAAAATTATATGTTATTAAACTAATGGGGGTTTTTTTTTTTTTTATCAAAATCACATATTATTTTGTTTTAATAATTTTAAAATATAAACTAAAATCTGGTATTCTTCCATCATACATATTTATTTACACATTTGATTTCACATTAGATTTTAGTAAATTTAGAATGATTTCTACGTTAAATTTTGAAGGATATAAATCAAAGGAAAAACTATAATTTACAAATACTAATTAAAATTAAGATATTAAACTTTAGAATCACTAAAAGATTTGCAAATCATCATGTATGGATTTTCATAGGCCTGGGCAAAATATCCGGACCCGAAATACCGAATCGAACCCGAACCGAAAAAGTAGAACCGAACCCGAACCCGAACCGACAAAATACCCGAACGGGTCCTAAACTCCTATATCCGAATAACCGAACCCGAACCCGAACCGAACCGAGAACCGAATGGGTACCCGAAATATCTGAATGACAATTATATACCTAAAATATCAATTATATTTAGACTTAATATAACAAAATAATCCAAATTTACAATTATAAACTTAAATATATTGGTTATTTTTAAACTAAAATAACTAAATTACCAAAAATAAATAAAAATATATGAAGGATTATGTTATATTTGTCAAATTTGACAAATTTTTATTTAAATATAACTATTTTTTATTTTTGTTTTATGTTTTTCGGGTACCCGAATCCGAACCGAACCCGAATGGAACCAAACCGAATCCGAACCGAAAATCTAAAATATCTGAATGGGTCTTATATGTCTAGACCCGAAAACCCGAAAACCCGAAAAACCCGAACCGGACCCGAACGGGTACCCGAACGCCTAGGCCTAGATTCTCAAATCAAATATTATACACGTTTGTGTGAAATAATTTGACTGACAATTGTAAAATTTGACTAGGATCGACTTAGATATGGTTTAATCAGCTTAGTAATTATGTAAACCGAGGAAATTGAAGTTAAAAAATCGGTTGGTTTGGACTGTCGACAGTAAGTAATTCGGCTTGATAATGTTTAATAACCAGGAAAACCAAAACTAAATATATAATTTGGTTAAGTTAAACCGAAATCGGTTTGATTAGGGCTACAACGTGTTTCGAGAAGTTTCTTATTTTGTAAACCTAGTACTTCCATAATCTATATAAACAGAGGGAGAGGCCATCATCGATCATTCACTTTTGCTTTCTCCACACGCAAAACAAATTACTCTCACAAATTAAGTCTCTCTTATTACTTGATCTCTCTCTCTCTAAGACAACGAGAATGGTGAAAAGCGGAGGCACTAAGACAAAGGCTAAGATGGAAAAGATCACCAACAGAAACTATCTGGCGACTGCTTTCACCAAACGTACTTACGGACTTCACAGCAAAGCCTCGGAGCTCTGTCTTCTCACCGGCGCACAAATAGCCATCTTAGCTACTCCTCCTTCTGACCAATCCAACGTCTCTTTCTACTCCTTCGGTCACTCGTCCGTAGATTCTCTCGTGTCTGCTTATCTGTCGGGACAGCGTCCTGCTCCTGTTCCTGAAGAGACCACGAGGGAGGAAGATATTGGTATATGTATGGCTCGCAAGGAACTAGGGTTAGAGATGTGGTGGGAGAGTCTTTTCAAATCGACGAATCCTCAAGAATTGACAGACGCGATCGACTCTATCTCGAGGTTGTTGAATGAACTGCGTTCTGGACGCTCAGCTTTGGGATCAACGGCCCAACAAGGAGCTTGTCAATTGGGGACGAGTTTTGAAAGTTTGGATGTCTCCACAAATCCAAATCATTTTATCTCAAGTGACTCTCAACGTGTTGAAGACGAAGCTCTGGTGTTTCAGAACAATGGATCGGATGAAGATTATCCGAGCTTTGAAGCTGTTGCTTCAGTTTGAAGATAACACGATTTTTTTTTTTTAATTCTGATTATTACTTTTTAATCCATAGGATTCGCTATATCGATGTAATTGAAGGGTCTGGTTTGACTTCAATCAGTTTTCCATATTATGGAAATTGAATGAACTCAAACCGTTTCAGCTTCGGTTTAGATTAATGGTTAGTTTTGTCTTCTGCTTTGCATTTGTTTTTTCAATTCCAAAAACATGTCTGTTTAATTTGGTAGCGTTACAACTTACAACAGTAGCATCAAGCCATCAACAAATGTTTTGTGTGGACTGTTAGATGTTAAAACAACCTGAGATTCTTGTATGTAATCATGAGGTTTGATCAGATTGATCAAACTTTCATCAACCTCTAGCCTTCTCTACCTCCAAAGGAACAATGTTAATCTCTGGCAACTCCTTGTTCTGCTTGCTAGAAGTTTCGCCGACTTGTCTACACCACCAAACGAAAATAAATACATATATTTTTAAAAAGGATTATTTATCCAATGTATGATAATATAAACACAGTTATACTGTACCTGTCCGGTACATGGCGATTCCAGATACTCTTCGGGAAACAACCACTGATTGTTCGTGTTGATACACTGTCATTTAACACTTCAGCATTGTCCTGGTCCAGCAGAGAGAAAATACTTTGTTTATGTTTGGACACAAATGGCTGTCCGAAAACACAAGAGAGATGAGTCTTTTTATTTACCACAGTTGGCTTCTGCGAATTCTTTTGAACATTATGTTCGCTTCTTCTTTCGTGTACGAGAAGAAATGCGCATTTGCAAGTGAAGAACAGAAGCACAGTAGCGAGTGAGAATACCACTAGAGACTCCACCACAATCACAGATCCTAGAACTGCGACCACGTGACAAAGGTATAGGTCAGCATACGAAACTAGAAACCAACCAATATTAGATTTCAAACCAAATCAAACCATTCACTACCCTATTACGCTCAAATATGCGTCTAGTACTGTAAATCCTTCATGTTCAAAACGAAAAACTAAACCGATTTAGACTAACCAAAACCAAACATGCAGCACCAGATTTACATTTGAGATTAAGTTTGTAAAAAATCAAATTGAAACCAAACCGAAGTCAATTTTTTAGAAATCAAGTAAACCAAACCGAATCAAAACCACCATACCATACACGTACCGTGAGCTGCAAGGGAACTTAAAGGTCTCTTTCTAATGAGGTTTACGCGTGCCTCCGCGTGTAGAGGCAGTGAAATTCTCTCACTACAATCAAGGAAGCATCCATAATTTCCCATGTCACTCATTTTCAAGGTCAAAATAGCCCCGTTCTCTCCTCCCTACATTATATTTGTGATGATGACATCAAGAACAAAAAAAAAACTTCCAATCGAAAGACAGATGATTAGCTTTACGTGATGGAGCAGCTGTTGCATGAGGTCGTTGCATTGTTTTATTGTTCCACGAAACCTGATCCCACTGGCTTTGACATTCACGTGTTTGGAAATAGAAGCGTAAGTCTGAATTGGTTGCCACCGGAATATGTTTCTGAACTTTAGCTCTGTTGAGTTTATAAGCTCGGACGGCAAGTTTGTCACCAGAAACCCGTCAGTAACTTCCACGGAAAACGTTACTAAGAAATGAGATTCACCACCTGACATTTTTTAATTCCATTCAGTCAAAAAAGGATTGATTCTAGCTTTAAAGTGATCAAGAGTGTTGTTAATATTACCTGGAAAACTAGCAAGATCTGGATCTCCAACTGAGAAGTTGAATTTGTCTGTTTCCCTGTGGAAGATGAGCGACTCGGTCCCATTACTCTCGAGCATTATATAGTGAGGAACATTAATAAATGGTGGATCATTGACAGGTTCAACGAAAACAGGAACGTCCAGTTGATTGATCCCATTCTTGTTCCTTGTGGACAGCCGAAGAAAATCAACACCAGCAAAATTCTCGTTTCTGAGACAGACAAGGTCAAAGAAAACAAAAATAGATTGAAATGAGAGAGAAGCTTGAAACTCTCTTATGATGCAACAAAGAATAATCTGTGATCCCATATATACCCGAGATATTGAATCGACTGAAGTGCAGGATTGATAACACCTATTTGTCCTTCTAAGACTAAGAGCTTTCCATCTTCACCTCCGTTACTAACTGAGAGTCTTCCACTAGCAGGCGGCCTAAATTGCATCACCATTGGAGACAGAAGGACCGATCCCGAAAGTGCTTGTACCGTTACTGAAATGTTCTCCAGCAGGTCTGAGTAACTTATTTCCAGACCAGAGAAGCCACTGTAATAACATTCAAGAACAAGATTAATATAGCTGAAGATTTAAGATAAACTTCTCTAACAAAATGATGAATACTTGCCCCGATCTAGGACTGATTAGATCTTCAGTTGCTTGCAATCCTCCAGAAAACGAGACAAACTGAGGAGGAGCCGTAAGAACAAAGATGTATACTGACGCTACGGCTAAGTTTCCATTGATATCAACTATTGTATAAAGAAACGAATCATTTCCTGAGAAATCCTTGATTGGTGTGTATCTAAGGAGATTTACATCTCTCAGAAGAGAACCATGACCTGGCTAACATTCAAAAAAACAACAGTTTAAATTAAAGACCAAAATTTCAGACAAAACATTGAATAAATGTCATTTTCATTCATTCCTCACTTGTGAGAAACCAACAATGCTCGCATTGTCGCCACCAAAGTAGTCGTTTTCCAGCGGATAGAAAGAGATTGACTCATCTTCCCACACGTTAACTGCATCATCATAGGCTCTTGGAAAGTACCCACCTAAGTCATGGGAGAATCTCAAAACCAGTGAAAGAGAAGCAAAAAAATAATGGTGAAATAAATTAAGTAATGGACTTACTGCTATATACATTTACGTCAAAGGGGCAAGGTTGGATATGTTTATTGTCAAAGGATACACACATTCTGTACGTACCAACCTCCATGGCCAGATAGCTACCCGTATATGTCCCATCATTATTATCGACAAATTTCCATGTAGTAAAACTTGATGTGTTAGCCGAGGTGATCTCCAACTTTAACCGAGATGGCTTTGAAGGCACAGGATTGTTGAAGCTGTCCATGAGCAAGACCACAATGTCATTCTTGATTTCCTTTGGCACTTTTGCGTTGAATAGGGTCACACTACAAGCTGCCACGTTCACTTCACCTAAGATAAAGCAAGAGTGTGCTGATCACAAAAAATATTGTCCTCCTCTAGTTGTCTAGAATTGCGATATAGAGCACGATACCTGCATTTACTTCCTTGATGAAAGGTTGGCCTCCATTGAGGACTATGTTTCCAGAGGATATAAAGATTTTATAAATTCCACTCCTTTTTGGAGTATAAGTTACGTCAAAAGTACTCGCTTGAGCCAATATGCTGCCTGAAGCCTGCAAGAAGGAAACATCTTAAGTCACTAGGTGTAATGGGGTATCCATAAGCACATATGCAGATAAACTTCTTACTCCTCCGCCGTGTTTCTCGGACAAGGGGATAGCGGTTCGGTAACTTGATACGGTCCCTGTTTAAATCATTTGGCAAATATAAGCCACAAGTGAAGACATGAACCAATTTTGGAAGTAAGAAATTGTACCATTGAGGGTCTCTCTCGGCTTTATGGTTGGCAAAACATATGAGGAATCAGCCTCTTGTATGATTCGAACCTGAAGTCTATTCACTTGGATTAATGAGGGATAACCATAAGCATCTTTCAAGTAAATAGAGAAGCCAAGAGACTCTCCAGCAATAGAAGCATTGATCCCTGAACCATTTACTATACTCCTTGATCCATCACAATAACCTGTCAAGAAAAAAAAAAGAGAGACAGAAAAGCATTCATCAAAGAAGAAAAAAGCAGCATGATACCATGGAGCAGTTTTAGGAAGCAAAAAACACTGACCTATATACACTGTATACTCATATGGCATACCAGAGATGCTCTTATTGTGCTCCATATCAGAAAGAGTGAGCAAGAAATTTCCTGGCTCAGACAGGGTGAAAGACATCAACTGGATTCCTGGCTCTACATAGTTAAACTGGAAATCTGCTACCGGTATGGACAAACCGGTCTCTTTTCCCACCACATCAGCATCAAATTCGAAAAATCCAGAAACAAGGTTTCCGAATCGATCTCTCTGGTGCAGAAGGATCTCCATTTTTGAGAATAGCTGCCATGTGTTTAGCTCTGACTTCCAGATACTAATACAGTTGGAAACATCTAAAGGCCCTGCTCAGAACCAACAAACATGTAAAAATCTACATGATAGACGTTCTGAAACTAGATTTTTTATGGAGCATAACCCAATCACCTGAATTCACCTCGAGAGGTAATGGAGCACCATTCAGGGTTTGGCTTTCCCTCTCCACAAGCAGTAAGAATTTTCCAGAGGTTACAAGAACAAACTCAATGGAAACATAACCAGATTCAGTCCAACTGATGGTTGTTGTATTAAGAATGGTAGCATATGAACCATTTTCATTGAGAAGGGACAAGGAAAACCCCTGGAGCTCCATCTCTTTCCCCGAAAACGAAATGTTGTTTCCAAATGCATCCATGGGAAGAATCAAGATCGATGCATTCATCCCGGCTTCAAACACGTTGTTAAGACCCATCCAAGAAACAACACATACAGATGGGTACATTAACCCTTCATTCACAAACAAGTAAAATCACTAATCAGAAAGTCATTTTTAGTATGTTTGTCTGAAACTATGGTCTTGATTGTTAAGCTGCGGAAGAATTTTACAAATCATAAAACTGGTCGAATATAAAGAAAAAAATACAGAGAAAAACTTATTATGCAAAAAATTGAACTTTAGATAAATTATTTGATTGTTCGACTAAAAACAAAAAGATAAATTATTTAAAGAATTATTTGAAGAGCGGAATTGCTTTTAAAAGCAATACTTGCAGATTGTTTTAAACACAATTCCACAAAATTACCAATCAAAGCCCTAAACAACTAAACCATAAAGCAGAACAGCTTGAGGAACATCAGAATCAATTTCAGGAAACCGAACCTGATTCGACTTCAAAATCTAGCGACGAATCCAGGACTTTGAAGGTTTCGTCGTCTATAACGATGCTGAAAACTCCAACCATGATGGGAGTAAAAGAGATCTTCCAAGTGCTAATATCGGCACCAAGATCCATAGAAACCCCAGAAATGTACGAACTGTTCCCAATTTTGCCGTTTACGGTAAGTGTAGGGTTAAATGCTTTCTGCCCTAACGAAGCGTTCCCTTGGGTTCCGAAATTTCCCAGAACTTTTATCGCAATTCCGGCGGTTTCCCCAGATTTAAACTTGCTCTTATCATCTGACCAACTGAAAGAAAATTTCGGCAGCCCAGATTCATCTGCGATTGAGGGAGAAGCACACTGTAAAATCAAGCGTATCTTCTTTCCCGTTTTGAATTAAAAAAAAAAAAAAACAGAAAACGAACCTGTGGATTGTGAAATTGAGGTAGCAGTGAATAAGAAGAGAGTCAACAGTGAAGCGAATTTGATCGCCATGGTAGAGAGAAACTGTGTTGATTCGAGTTTGGGGAAGAAAGCGCCAACTGCTATTGTGATTTTTTTCTTTGGAGTTTGAAATACATTTTCAACTATTTGATCCATGGATAGATAACACATGGCACTGCTGCAGTATTAACCGTTCGATTTCATTGTTCCGGTTTAAGGCGTGTCTTGGAGGATTTCTTTTTTCCCGGTTCTAATTAGGAAACCGATTTCTATCGCTTTTAATGAAAAAAAGACGTGTAAAACATCAAGGCTTTGCGAATGCCCATTGTTGGGAGCCAGAATGTACACAGTAAAGTTCGGGAATGAATGATGGCCCGGAAAACGTATCTACTAGAATTAAACCGTGAGGACACGTATATAAATGTATACATTATTAGGGACTAGTCGACTAGGACGGTTCTTCAAAGATGCATCATGGCGAAAATGTATAGAAGCACAAAAATGTAGACATAGCCTATCACTTCAACATGTGAAGTTAAACTGGATGATATGGGAAATGTCATGTTTATTAGAAAGAGGGATACATTTTGTTGTAATGGAGACTAGTTGTTCGGACATGATCACTACGACGAAAAACCCTCGGAACTGGTTTGGTTTCAAGACGAAAATGGTGAAAAAGCAGATGAACACGGCAACGTTCTCAAAACTCCGGCGCACCGAGTTTTCTTATAGCTTAGAAATATATAAGATGATTACACACTCTTATTTAGGTTTTACACACAGCTTAAGACACTTCTCAGCTTGTGACCTAGTATTTCTAACTCTCACTCTCACAAAGATGAAGGATTAAAACCTTGAAGTATTTATCAAATCAAGTTCTAACCAAAACGTTTCTTAAGTTTTTTCTAACTTAATAACTTTTGTTCTCTCTTTCTTTGCAGATGTATTTTGATGGGAGTAGTCAATAATGGAAGCTCTCTCTCTCTCTTGTACCAAGGACCAGGAGACAAGGAGACAAAAGCTTTGCAATTGACCACTAAGACTTCTCCACCCTCTTTACTCTTTTTCTTCTTTATTCTAATCAAAGACATAAAGCATCTTCTTTTCTTCTTCAACCCACGCTTTCTTTCGTGTGAGAAGACTCTAAGATTCTCCTTCTATGTCTTGACAACTCATATCCTTGTGGAAATATCAACCTCATTGTTAGTTTAATATTCGGCGCCTGTTCCAACACCACTTATGCTGTTCCAACGCGTGCGATTTCTTTTTAATAAAATCTGACACTTTCATTCTCCCCCTTTTTGACTGAATTTTTCAATCCAAGCATTCCAAGAGCAAGTGCATTCCCACAGACAACCATCTATCTACTCCCCCTGCTTGGTTGGCATAATTCAATCAAAAAACCAACCTTAAATGCAGTGACTTCATTTCTCAGCAGGCAAATGAGACTCTTTTGTATTAGCTTGACATTTTGCACAGTCCCTCTGAAACATCCATCTCGATCAGAATATCTTTTGTTTTTGGCTTCTCCATTGATGTCCATTTAAGATTTTGATTTCTTTCTGCCCGGATTTTTCTTGACCATTTGACATGTGTTTTGAACACTCACATGTACAACACACAAACTTCTTTAACTCATCAGATGTGGATTTGCAAGATGCATCATCATATAGACCACCTTTCTTGATCCTTACCTTTTGTACCCTCCTTACATCTTGAGCAACCTTCTTTTGCCTTGTTGCACATCTTACTTGATCAAGAAACTTATAGCAGTGGGCTTTGATATGACCATTTTTTCCACAAAAATAACATCCAAAAGAATGAGATACCTTTTGATTATTTTTCTGGATTTTTTTCTTGAACACGTTCCAACGGCTTCCTCATTGTTGCAACAGACATTGATGTGCTTCCTTGAACATTGACCATCTTTGAATTTGATGAAGGAACAACAGAGGTATGTGCATGGCAGTACAAATCCGATTTCAACATCCAAACTTGAGATTTTCTTCTTAGATTTGGATAGTACCTCCCTTGACTCAACATTTCCTTGACTTTATCAGCAAATTTGTAGCAGTTTCTTTTGATGTGTCCTTTCTTCCCACAATAGAAACATCCTTGATATCTTGAATAGTTGTAGTTGTTCTGATTCTCATGTAGATGAGAATCATACACATCACGTTTTGTAGCAGCTTCCATCATGTTGTTGATTGGATTTCTTGTAAGCAATGTTGGAACGCGGTCAGAGATGTTCTTACGCACTGGTTGAGTCTTGATTGGATTTCTGTACGTTCAGCTGGTGTTGGAACACAATCAGAGATGTTCCTACACATCGGTTGAGTCTTGATTGGAATTTCTGTATGTTCTGCTGGAACATGGTCAGAGGTGTTCCCACGTACAAACTGAGTCTTTGTGTTTGACATTCCCCCATTATATCCAAGACCAGAAGTGTTGTTACCAATTCTTCCCACGGACAATATCTTCTCCAAGTCCTTAGTTCCACTGTTCAACATGTGGATCCTCTTCCTTGTTTCAAATAGTTCATAGCTGAGAGATTTGTTTTTGTCTTTCTCAACAATCAACAAATCACTCAAGCTTTTGTTTAGATCATTGAGATTCATCTTTTCTTCCAACAAGCTGATCTTTTCTTTCCCAAGAATCATCCAACTCTCAAGTAAGTTCCGGTACTCAACTTGAATGTCACCCATTGATTCTTCTTCTTCTTCTCCATTGATTTGGGATTCTGAGTCTGATGAATCCGTGCTCTCATCTTCAGAAGAGTTGTTTATGTCTTCAGTGGATGCAATGAAGGCTACATAGCCTGTCCCCTCTGAAGCGTCATCATCTTCATCCTCAGAATCACTTTCGCTCATTCTATTGTAAGCTTTAGCCTTCCTTGCTTGGCCTCCCACACATTCAGACTTTGTGTGTCCTAACCCTTTACAACGAGAGCACTTGAGATCTCAAATTTTTATATTGAGACACTCAGCTTTGAAATGGCCATATCCTTGACATTCATGGCATCGTTGGTAGTTTTTCTTGCTTGACCACTCTCGATGATTATCAGTATAGTATGGCCTCCTCATAGCTTGGCTGAAGTTCTTAGTCATCATTCCCTTCTCACTCTTCATTTCTCTCATGTCATCCCTTTCGTTGGATACAAGAGATACTCCCTTCGAGCTGCTTGCCTTAGCCGCAAGAATCTCCATTTCATAAGCTTGTAGATGTCCAACCACTTCATCAAACTCAATGTTGTCCGTGTCCAAGGCAGTACCCATAGCTGTTTTCTTGGACTCAAACTTGGATGGCAGACTCCTTAGAAGCTTTTTCACCAGCTTCTTATCTTTATATTTTTTACCCATGTTTTGAGCTTCATTTGCAATTGCACTTAGCTTTCCGCTGAACTCCTCAATGGACTCCATTTCTTCCATGCGGATATTCTCAAACTTTGTTGCAAGCATATCGGGTCGGGATCTTTTTACATTCGATGTTCCTTCATAAGCAACCTTAAGTTTATCCCACGCTTCTTTTGCGGACTCACAACATTCAACACGTTTGAATTGATTTTCGTTGATGGCATTGAAGATAGCCGATAAAGCCTTGGCGTTGTACTTAGCCAAGCTTTTCTCATCATCTGTCCATAACGACTTCGGTTTCGCCACTGGTTTTCCGGCTTCACTTCTTGTTGTTGGAGACGTCCATTCCGTTTCTACCGCAGTCCATGAGTCCTCATGGATTCCTCTGATAAGTGCTCTCATCTTCATCTTCCAATGACCATAGTTACCTTTATCAAGGGTAGGATTTCGTTGTAGAAACACCAGCTCTTTTGTGTTCATCTTTCCGCAGGATCTTCACCTGTTGTAAAGCTACAGCCTGGTTCAGATGCCCGCTCTGATACCAATTGAAAAAGCAGATGAACACGGCAACGTTCTCAAAACTCCGGCGCACCGAGTTTTCTTATAGCTTAGAAATATATAAGATGATTACACACTCTTATTTAGGTTTTACACACAGCTTAAGACACTTCTCAGCTTGTGACCTAGTATTTCTAACTCTCACTCTCACAAAGATGAAGGATTAAAACCTTGAAGTATTTATCAAATCAAGTTCTAACCAAAACGTTTCTTAAGTTTTTTCTAACTTAATAACTTTTGTTCTCTCTTTCTTTGCAGATGTATTTTGATGGGAGTAGTCAACAATGGAAGCTCTCTCTCTCTCTCTTGTACCAAGGACCAGGAGACAAGGAGACAAAAGCTTTGCAATTGACCACTAAGACTTCTCCACCCTCTTTACTCTTTTTCTTCTTTATTCTAATCAAAGACATAAAGCATCTTCTTTTCTTCTTCAACCCACGCTTTCTTTCGTGTGAGAAGACTCTAAGATTCTCTTTCTATGTCTTGACAACTCATATCCTTGTGGAAATATCAATCTCATTGTTAGTTTAATATTCGGCGCCTGTTCCAACACCACTTATGCTGTTCCAACGCGTGCGATTTTTTTTTAATAAAATCTGACACTTTCAAATGGATTACTATATATCTCCACGATAATGTTTTATTTATTTTGATTTATTTTTAATATCTAAAAATATTAATGTGTGTGCTGATTTCTTTGCAAAAGAGATGAGAGCATATCACACACACAAAAAAAATTTGTTTGTCATAATGAGTTGGTTCGATTAGTTCTTCAAAATGATAATTTGATATAAGCAACAATAATTTAATATATAGAATTATAGTTGACAAAAAATAGAGAAAGCCCTAAAGAAGTACTTATTGATTTTTGACAAGAGGAATTACTTAAGGGTTTAGATGAAATTTTAAGAGAATATTAGAGCATGATTATCCATGAGTTCTCCTCATGGGTATCTTAAGTATTTTTATTATTAATTTTTTTTTTTTTTTGTAGATGGATGAAAAAAAAAGCAAAAAGCTAAAAAAAAAAAAAAGAACCAACGGGACGACGCCACGTCAGCCCGCACAGTTAAGATCCAGCTCTTAGGTAAGAAACTCTGTGGGTGCAGTATCTTATGTTTAATATTATTTAATTGTTTTTGTCTTGGAATTTGGGTTAAGAAACCCATAAGATCCATCAATAATCATGCTCTTAGTGTCATGTTTAGTAAAAAATTAAGCCCCATGCAAAGAGGGAAACAACAGTGTTTCACTACAAAAAATGATCGGGACACGTGTTCTGCAGATAGAACAGGAGTCTGATAAGGTCACAAACGAGGAAGAAAAATGGGTCATTTAATCTTTTCAAAAAAAAAAAAATGGGTCATTTAAATTATTGAAAAGTGTTAATTAGAACAGAATATGAGCTTGTGACCTCTAGAAGGTTAATCACCCGAACTTTACCATTAGGCTACGACGATACTTTGAAATTAAAGGCCGGTTTAATTATAAACCTAAGGGCCAGAAACATGGGTTTTCCCGTTTAGACTCAGGGCCGGACCTGTCAGCAGGACACGTTATGGTACGAAGTTACAAAAGGCAAACGTTTTGAGGTAATGAAGTTTGAGGTAAAAACGTCAGATGATCTTGACTCTTTGAGTATTTTGTTATTTGTTAACAACAAAGGAAACAAAACATAATGTGTCTCACTCTTTATCCCCTCTCCACCCATCTCCTGGCTTTCTTCCACTACACCCAAATTTCATCTTCACTAATACATTTGGACTTGCCACTACAATAAAACATCAATTTTGCCACTACAATTTGCAATTACAAATAGAGTGGCAAGATAGAGCGACCGAATAGTAACTAATTTACTACTAAATACCTACCATAAATATTTAGTCGCCATTTAGTAACAATAATGCAACCAAGATATGTTGTGCCAGTTTAATCGTATTTGTACGACCAAATTGTGACTGTCTAACAACTAAGTATTTTAATTGCAAAATAGTGGAAAAATTAACCACTATTTTGCCATTACAAGATGAAATCGCAAACCTTTAGTCGCAAAATAGTGGCAATATAATGTAGTCACTCTTAAGTGGCAAAACTTGCGACTAAGTAGCCACCAATTGGAGTTGTGAAGAAATAGTGGTAATTTAGTGGCATTATACCGTTACAAATTAAATACCACATTTCCCACGTTTTAGTTAGGTATACCTAATTTTTGCCACTGGAGTATATAATCATAAAATTAGTCGCTCTATAGTGGCAAATTGGTGGTAAATTAGTGGCAAATATTTCTATATATACCCAGTCACCGTAACTCATTTTTAGAGTGTTAAGACTTATAAAGAACGAAAGGGAAAAAAAATTGGAGAGAAAAAAAATCGTTTTTAGTAAAACAAATGGTAGGATATTACAACTATCCTAATTCACGAGCATGAATGTATAATCGAATCGATGTCGAGACGAGGAATCTTTCGGAAGAGTTTAAAGCCGGGGTTGATCAGTTCATGCAATTTGCAAGTAACCAGCCACTAGCACAGATCAGTCGTGGTAAGTTCTTCTTGTAGGATTATGTGTTTACATTGGTGTAATTGTCAGGTTACAACCTAGCACATAATCAACTAGGATCTAGGTGATTTGCAGTTGAATCATAAACAGATCAGGATCATTACCTTGTGATTGCAGCGGATTGATCAAAGGAATATCGAGATCTGCAAGAGCTGATGATTACCTGCTCCTCCTAGGTATCCACACGCTTACAAGCTACGGATCAGGCTGCTAGACCAAGCTGGAATCAACAGAGAGAGAGGAATACGGCCAGGGTGAAAAATCGCAGAAGCATAGGGCTTCCCTGCGCCTTTCCTTCCTTATATGGGCCCAAGTAATTAAACTAATGGCTCATTAGGCTTTTGGGCCCAAGGCCCAAATCAGACAAAAGACTGTCTTTTGTCTGGCCCAATTCTCTGTACAAATACAGTAAATGCCTTGCATCTTACCGTATTAATTCCTTTTTAACTTTCCCGTTAGCTATGGTGTGTGACCCTTTGGGATCATACAATATTGGTAATAAATCCTAAACTTATAGATCATGAGCGGGCTCTAGCAAGTCATCATGATCACCCAGTATTTATGACTTATGTCTGATCTCGACACTTATCATACTTTCTAGAGATAGTACGGTAGATTTCAGGACATTCCCAACAATCTCCCACTTGTACTGGAATACTACATTCCCTAGTCCTTTTGTCTCAATATCTCGATCTGGCATAAGGCAAGATGCGTGTCATCCTTATATAGCCAGATCATGTTCATCGGACCAGATTTGATACTGACAATGCAAACGACTTGGGCAAGTCCGTTTGGGAGTGGCCACTCTCTTACCAGCTATCAAGTCTCCGATTGGCCTAGAGATATTACCTCCGTTAAACGGCAGGGACAAATCTCATCTTGTTCCATCACTATGAACTACACACTTTATAATACACCCAACCAAGGTCCTTATAGCTCCCAGTTACGAAACAGCGTTAGACAATGATCAAAGCGCATCACTCCATGTGCAGCCACATGCATGCGAACTCAGGTCTAAGGACTATACTCTATAGTCATGACACAGATATTAATATCTTGTAGAGTTCTCATCAGCGGGCCATGTCCGGTCATATGCTCCCCTACATATACCTATGTGTCGACTTTGATGCCGCGCATCTATGACCCCTCGAAACTTGGTCATAAGTCTCAACACAATCTAGTCTCAAGTGGTTGTTGGTGTTCCAATTTCAACAACCTTCGACTATGGACACTATGATTTATGTCATTTCGTTAAATATGGGGTTTCAGGATCAAGTCTACTCATGTACTTCGATGGCCCATATATAATGACATGAATCATTTTGGAACGATTATTTATATCACAGTTAAAATAATCCAGAAATCATAGATTTCATAAACATAAAATATTATGTTTACATGAACCTTTCAAAATAACTAAATAAAGCCCTTTACAAACTCCCACTGAAATTAAGACTACATCTTAATTTCACTTATCCTACAGCAACAGTCCGCGACTCGTGCTTAGGCCTAAGGAGTGGCTTCGTTAATAGATTAGCAACGTTCTCATTCGTTGAAACTTGCTGATCTACTTAACACCTCTGTCATTTATCTCACGGAATAGGTTATACCTACCCTCAAGATGTTTGGACCTCTGATGTGCAGCTAGTCTCATCTATGCTGGGAATCACATCAAGTTCAGTGATGAACTCTTCTTTCCAAACAACCTCTTTCGCCGCTTCCCAAGCTGCGAAATGTTCAGCTTAAGTCATGGAGTCAGCAACAGTGCCTTGCACCGCCTGACAGACACAAGATATAACCGGACTGTGACCGGAAATCATCTTTGTCTGTTGGAAACTTGCCTTTCAGACTCTACCGACTTGTAGCACCTCACTTTCTCCGTAAATCAAGAACTTATCCTAAGTATTTTCCAAATACTTGAGGATGTTCATTACGTCAATCCAGTGATTCCTTGCTGGATTTGACTGGTCTTTACTTGTCTTGCTTAACATTAAAGCAACATCAAACAAGTACGTGTCATGGCATTCATGATAGATCCAATTGCCGACGCATATGGAATCTCATCCATGCATTCAAGCTCAGCAGCTATCGTAGGACACTGTATCTTGCTTAATGTAATGCCATGTGACATTGGCATAAAACCCTTCTTGGAATGCTGAAAACGTGTGGGACTTTGTCAATATAAGAATCCTGACTTTGTCCTACCAGCTCTTTTGGATCTCTATCTTTAGATCCAAAATCCAAGAACATACGTGGCTTTACCCATGTCAATCATACAACAACTCCCAAGCCAGTCCTTTACCGACTGCAGCATTGGAACGTTATTTCCGAGAATCAGTATGTCATCGACATACACTATGAGAAATGCAACATTGCTCCCACTTATCTATTAGTAAACGCACAGTTCAACTTCGTTTCTGTTCAAGTCAAAACCTTGACTACTTCAACAGAACGAAGATTCCAACTCCGATATGTTTGCTTCTATCCATGAATGGATCGATGAAGCTAACTTACTTACAGTATAATTTTTCGGAGTCCGGGCTCACTTTCGCTTCTGTGAATTTCGCAGGTTCGTCACTTTCAATGATCATCAGATCATGGCAATTAATCACGAGAAATCACTCTCGGATTAGTGACGGATTCAAATCTGCGAACTTCAGGCTCTACAGGTGTAGATTCTACAGAAATCTGTAAATCCATCCGCTGCTCTCCCTCAACAGGTTGAGCAGCCTCCTGTATTTCTCGAATTTCTTCGAGTTATACTTTTACTCCCACTGTTCTTCTTGGAAAGCAACTTCCCTCTTAGAAAACAGAATTCCGAACAAACTAACTTCGTTTTCGGAATGGACGTAAAAGTAACAAGCCTTGGTTTCCCTAGGACAACCAGCGAAGTAGCACAACTACAAATACTCAGTAAAGACGAATTTGGATTATTTCCAGTCCACATTTAAGTGGTGTCTTTCAACTGATATTGGTAGAACTATTTCAGCGTAAACTTAGATATTAGAGCGTTATTCTTAAAGAATATCATGGAAGATTCGTGTGACTCATCTTTAATCACTTCTATTAAGATCTGATTCTTTCTCACAGAAACACCTCTAGGTTTTCAGGAGAAATGAGCTGTGAAACGACTTCACACTCATTCAGATGATCACACCATCAATGACTTAAGTATTCTCACCCGAGATCTAATCCAGAGTCTCAATACTTCTGTCACTCAGGTTCTATACCTCATTCTAGAACTCTTTCGGCCATTTCAAAGAATTCCGACTCGTGTCTCATCAAATGAACACAGTCATACTCACTGAAGTAATCAGTAGAGACAATGAAGTATAGGAAAATTTTTCTCTGGCATTACTGCTCATCGGGCCACATACATGAGTATGTTCAAGGTCCAATAAGCCTTTGGGCCTTTCTCTAGCTCGGCTAAGATGGGCCCTTTGTCTTTTGGTCCAGTAAGCAGAATTCAAGTCTCATAAGATATCCAATCAAATGAGCCCAAAAGTCCATAACTATGGGGTTTCTGAATCCGACTTACTCTATGTGACCAAAACATTTACGCCAAGAAAAATCAGGTTTAATTCATCAGATTTAAACCAATTCGGTATTTATGTTACATTTAGGCACTCTTTGGTTTAAGATATAAAACCCATTCCTTGAATAGGGTGTTACAATCAATATTTCATTGAGATCAAAAGAACAAAACTTGTCTTTTATCAAAATGAAAAACATTCAAATTCTTACAAGAAAATGAAAGACAACTCTGCTTAAAGCAGGTACATTGTAGCAATTACTTAATGCAAAACCAAGCCTCAAAGGCATCTACAAGTGAAAACCCTATGGCTGAGGCAGCATCCATAGCTCCTTCCAGACATGCAGTTCCACTTGTCCTTCCTTCAACGTTCTACTGTTGCTTAGGCTCTGTATATTTTAACAAATATCAGTGCCACAACCAGTATCCAATACCTATAAGGTAGAACTTGAAGTAATAACATGAATACCTGAGGAAGTAGTCTCATACATCAACTTCAACTCCTCATAATCTTCCATGAATTTAATGCAATCTCTCTTCCAATGCCCAACCTCTTTACAGTAGCAGCACTTACCAACGTAAGAGGTATCTGACTCGGGCTCAGAAGACACACGCTTGCCATGATTCAAAATCTGGACAACTTTGTCTTCACCCTTGTCAGCATTAGGTTTAGTAAACCTACCCTTCTCCATTATGAGATTATACAGGGTACTCTTCACATTTGGCTCAACTGTCTTGAGCATATCATGCAGTTCAGTCAGCGTCTTCGTTAAGCCTTTCTTGATATAGTTCCTTCTGAACTTATCATAGCTTGACGGCAGTGACTGCAGAATGATCTCAGTTGCCAATTCTTGGCTAACTGGATAATCCAGTTTCCTCAGGTTATCAATGTAACCCATCATTTTACTGACATGAGGACTCACTGGATGATCATTTGGTAGCTTGCAGCTAGTGAGAGACTTAACCAACTGGTATCTCTCCACTCTTACCTGCTCCTGAAATTTCAATTTCAGGCTGCTGATCATCTCTATTGGCGACTCCATGTTCTCATATTGCTTCAGCAAATCTGAGTCCATGGTAGCCAATATCAGACCACGCACATCTACCGCATCATTATAATGCTTATTCCAAGCATCATATACTGCATGAGAAGCATTGGACCCGATCCTCACGGGGAGAGCTCTCTCAAGGACATAGTCCTTTCTCTCCTGCCTGAGGACTAGCCTCAGGTTCCGCGACCAAGTCAAGAAATTTGATCCGTTCAGTTTGTCCATCTCAAGGACAGACCGGATCGAGAAAGTGTTTTGATTGTTTGTGCTAGTCATAACTGAAATTTAGAGATAAATAGAGTTTTAGTTATTTAGTTCATAAAAGAGTAATCTTAATAACTTATAAGAAACTCGCATTGCATTCAAAATTTCTTTGTTTAACCTCATAAGAATGCAATGATTCCGAGACCCATGTTCAGCTAAATCCAAAGTGGGCCACTGGCCGTCACCCGGAATTAGCTTTACTTGGTAAGCATACACACAGCTAGTTATATCCATATAACTCTCGGTTGTGGATTGGGCCCAAGGCCCAATTCACCAGATGTCTCAAGGCCCGGGACTCCCGATGGCCCAGTCAAGGAAACCAATCTCTTACAGCCAAATAATCACTAAAATCTGGGACTCCCAATGAAATTAGTGACTATATACTACTTTACTTACGCAAAAACAGACACCTCACACTGTAAGCCATATTTGTAATTGAATAAGCGTTAAGTAGCTGACAAGATTGGGCAAGACATCCAAGCTTGATATTGGTTTTGAGGATTTTAGGTTTTATTTCCAAAAATAGAAGATTACTATTTTGGGAAACTTACTTATTTTAGAAACTTTCTAAATTTAGAAACATGCTAAAAATAGAAATTTCTAATTTAATATTTTATTAAAGTTTTTCGGTTGGGTCACAAATTATAGGCCCAATTCTTGGCCCAAGACCACAGAATTCCAATTGGCCCAATAATTTGACATAACCGAGTCGGTTCATTAATTCTCGTCCAAGACCAAATTAACTACTAAATCCAACTGGTTATTTACCAAACCAGACCAGCTCTAAATTATTTGGTCCAACCAAATCAAACTTAGACCAGCCTTCGGTTTAGGTTAAAATTCAATTTTGAATTTAAATCCGGTCTAACCAGAAATTAAATAATACCAATTGTATTAAATAATTTCCAGCAAACCGAGATTTGGGTTAACCGCTTGAACCACCAATTAAATTGGATCGGTTCGGTTAAGTCCAAAATCAGGAAGAAACACCTTGTGTTTTAGCCAATTTTGACCTAACTTGCGGTTTTGGCTAAAGCAGACAATGAACCACAATCGGTTTGATCGGTTCATTGTCGCGGGTTTGGGAAAAACGAACCACAATTATCAAGGCTTTGAATCTTGATCGATGGCTAACATCAAGTCAACATCTCGATTCAACAAAAACGATTTTGATAATTAATTGAACAAACACTATACAATCGATTGATAATTAATTTACTTTAAGATAACATTCGATCGCGACATTAACAAAAGGACAAATTTATTTTGACCTTTTCAAATTCGACAATCGACTCATTAACACATTAACCTTTTACACATCGTTTGAAAATTAATTCAACAAACATTATTCAAGCGATCATGTTCTTCACTTAAAGACAAAATTGAATTTGACAATCGACTTTTCCAATACGAACAATTACTTATTCACAAAAGGACAAAGAACAATTGCTTATGATTGATTCGTATACATACACAAACCTTATGAAATCGAACAAAGTCAACATGCGATAGTATTATCGATTTCATATCGATTATTAATGAAGCAAGTCGTAAACGTTTTCAAGGTTTGACTTTATCAAGCAAATACAACAGCGATTGATGACCTTTCACTAAAGGAGCGATCATATGTAAATCGATTCTTATGATTATTAAGCAAAATCAAAATCGATTCATACAAAGATCCAAAAGCAAAAACCTAACAACCTAGGCTCTGATACCACTGTAGGATTATGTGTTTACATTGGTGTAATTGTCAGGTTACAACCTAGCACATAATCAACTAGGATCTAGGTGATTTGCAGTTGAATCATAAACAGATCAGGATCATTACCTTGTGATTGCAGCGGATTGATCAAAGGAATATCGAGATCTGCAAGAGCTGATGATTACCTGCTCCTCCTAGGTATCCACACGCTTACAAGCTACGGATCAGGCTGCTAGACCAAGCTGGAATCAACAGAGAGAGAGGAATACGGCCAGGGTGAAAAATCGCAGAAGCATAGGGCTTCCCTGCGCCTTTCCTTCCTTATATGGGCCCAAGTAATTAAACTAATGGCTCATTAGGCTTTTGGGCCCAAGGCCCAAATCAGACAAAAGACTGTCTTTTGTCTGGCCCAATTCTCTGTACAAATACAGTAAATGCCTTGCATCTTACCGTATTAATTCCTTTTTAATTTTCCCGTTAGCTATGGTGTGTGACCCTTTGGGATCATACAATACTGGTAATAAGTCCAAAACTTATAGATCATGAGCGGGCTCTAGCAAGTCATCATGATCACCCAGTATTTATGACTTATGTCTGATCTCGACACTTATCATACTTTCTAGAGATAGTACGGTAGATTTCAGGACATTCCCAACACTCCTGCCCTTGTAGTAATTGCAAAAACAATGAAACTCTTCTGGAAAAAAAAGTTGGGCTCATTTGTATAGGAGCGGATTTATGCCGGATCCTCATCGATAAATCTTCTCTAATCTTAACCAAAACATAAATACTTCTGTATAAAAATCTATATTTTCTAGATTGTTCATGCATTTTTTTGTCCGTGACTAATTCGATCACTTTTTTTAGAGGGTTTTCGTTTTAACTTTTTTTAACATAGAAAAAACAGGAATTTGTAAAGAAAAAAATCCAAAAAATAAGATAAGACATAGGCCCAAAACAACTCCTAGTGGACCCGATTTTATCCTAATCCAAAAAAATGACTAGCCCAAAAAAAGTCCATGACCAAAGAAAACACTGGCAGAAAATAAAGACCACAACCGCGAAAGAGTCATTGGTTGAGTTGAAGACCGAGAGCACCGAAGAAATCGCCGCCATCCAGGAAATGTGAGACACCACCACCGCCAAGAACACCGAGAAACAGAGAAAGCTAGAGCAGCATACTGAAGAGTAGAAACTGGATACCTAGAGCACGTGTCGTGATGCCTAAACATGAGAGAGTAGAGAAGCCAAATCGCTGCCATCATTATCGGTATAACGCCGGATGCGATGCCTAGACAAATAGCGAGCTTCTTCTGTTATTGTCGGTCTACCACGACCGCCGCAAAAGTCAAACCACCACTCTGCAACTCCTCTAACGAGCATGAGAGAGGGAGATATGAGCCCAACGACACATGCAACCACCAAAACCGATAGACCACTAACTGGAAAGCGAACCCCAACCGAACAGAGCACCGACACCAAAAATAGAGGGCAATTACAAACCGGAGGACAAGAGCTGAAGCAGTCGGTAAACGACGCAGGGGAAAACACCGACTCCAGATCTAGTCCCCGCAGATCGAAGGAGCAAGCGTGTTGTCGACCGATGCCCTCCCGTTTCCGCACCACCCCGAAAACCGCCGCTTGGTCATGCGAGTCTTAATTGATCGAGGAGTTGTTCACAAGCATCAATGTTATTATACACCCCAACCCCGCCACCTAACCAAACAAAGAGGAAGTAGAGCCGCGGATGAAGAGCTAGGATGAGCGAAAGTGACGGAAAATAATGGGCCGTCCTCTCCGACGAAGAGTACTAAAATAGCGGAAGAAGCTTATCGGAGGAAAAAAAAAGTAAAGAAAATTGATGAAAGAGAAAATGCCTCTTAAAGGTCATGCAACCGTGGGACTTGAACCCATGACAACAAAGTTAAGAGTCTTGCGCTCTACCAACTGACCCTTGCATTCACCTTTTCAAATACTTTACTAACTCAAAATTATGAGTGTGACATTAAAACCGCACTAAACCTATATACGTACTGGTCATTCCACTACTAACATCAAAACATTAGTTTGGATTAAAAATGAATGAAAATGAGAATAATATCTTTCCGTTTAAAGATTCTATGACTCGAAATTATGAGCTTACAATTAAAGCTTTAGTTGTTGTGGAAGATAATTAAGGTGAAGAAAAAGACGCGAGAAGCCACAAGGACACTATATATGATGCCTATTTTGGTATGGGTAACACATGCACATGCTTGCACATGTGTTCCGGCCAAATAGCTCTTGTTTTCCATGTGGTTTGGTATCTCTATATACACTCACGCACCCATAAATATTCACGTCATGGTCATTGCCAATCACATCCATTGAAGTCGTCATCATGCAATGCAATCCATGATCATCCACTCGCTTCAATAATGCAAAATCTTCAACATTTTTTGTTTCCATAAAGTTTTACATTCTGTCTTTGTCCAATGAGGACACGTATATAAATGTATATAGAATGATTAGATGTGAGGAATTAGTTTGAGACAAATCAAGTAAATAGCAATGAACGATTGCTAAGAATAAAATTTTGGCCGGTTTTACTTTTCATTGAACCGTTACAAGAAGCATGACCTCTCTCTATTTTGTATATATTTTTTTTAATGAACATCTGTTTTTTATAATCAAGATCATCATTATAAGTCAAATCCATCTAATAAAAAGAAATCATGCTCATTTATGTGGATTTCGACTTAGGATGACATGATATATTGCCATATATTAAGAGAGATCCGGATTAAAATGAATGAATGATCTCTTTCACAACAACTAGAACTTTTTTTAAGCTCATGCTTTCAATTTATTACCTGAGATTCACAGAAATCCGGATTATTTCCACTAAAAACGTTTATGAGTGACAAAATAAAAATAGCTAGATAAATTTATGGGGAATCAATTTATAGTCTATACCAACATAGATAATTTTTCAAGAAATAGGAACCATTAGGGCACAACCAGTATTAACATATGTTTACACTTGTAAAACACGTGAATTTTCACCGTACCATGCTATTTATCTAAGGCATATCATTTATATAGTAGATTTATATGTTCATTTTATAAGGGTTTATTATATGCCTTATCTGCTGATTGAGTCAGTTTTGATAGGAACAAACTGAGATACTATAGACTGAACTGGTTATCACATTGTTTGTCTCGGTTTAGAATGCTTTTTGACTAATGTCAAAAGATAATCAGACTGCATGTTACTATACTATCATGTAAATTGCATTCATCAAACTGAACCTAGACTCAAACTCACACATGTTGTGCTTTTTGTATATAGGAGGATCAAATGGGGGGGGGGGGGGGGGGGAGGATAATACATTTTCAAGTCTCCTTAATAGCTAGACCACAACCATGCGGACGTTATATAAGGGTGTTATATATCCGTTTAGAATGATGTGTGATTACTTTGCGCGTTAAATCATTCCCGGCCAACCGTGCCACGAAGAGTCGAGCAAGAACAAACGCAGCTTTATCTCTACCAAGACATAGAATTTAGCAGCATCGAGGAGCTTTTGCATATATATATATATATATATATATATATATATATATATATATATATATATATATATATATATTGATCAAATGAATTGATTTTTATAAATATAGTTAACAAAGGGTTTGAATAGTAGCAGCAGTTTAGGCTGATTAATCCACAAGTAATCAATATCGTTTTTTATCATTCACAGTTTTTAGTCAAAAGCGGTACATATAAAAAATAATTAACGAAGTCCATTGCGGACCAAATACGGATTGTGAAAGAAAAATTGGTCCGTAGCGGATTGTGTCATCCCCGAAAATGAAGTTTTAGTCTGCAGTGACAAAGTAACCATTCAAAGCTAAAATAGAGCTTTAAATTTCATCCCAAATGTAATATTGAAGAAGAAGATAAAACACTGTTTTATAGACCAAAGTCACATCATTGACATTCACGTAATTACAATCTCATTCATAGGCATCTACATGTTTATATATATATAACATGTGTAATATATGTGTAACATGTATATGTGTTTTAAATTTATATATGGAAACTTTTAGAAACAAAAAGAAATCAATGAAACAGAATATGAACAACAACGACGACAACAACAACAACTGAATCTGTTAGTGTTGGCCTTCTTCGCATTTGACAATAACTTGATCGATATCAGATGCAATGACGTTTTTGCCCACCAAGTCATGAGCCTTTAAGGACTCTTTGTTCCAATCTGTCTTATAGACAACGGTCAAAATGGAAATTGCACAAACGATCTGGCCCCAAGTAAGCCATAGCATAGGCCCATAAAGTCTAGGCCCCACATAAACGCTAAAACAACAGCCACTGGTGCTCCAACTACATAAAAGGCGTAGAAGTTAATCTTGGCTCCTACACGTGGCCTCGCACTGCCACGTAGGATCCCACAGCTTGTGGTCTGAGGACAGTTGGCAAGCTCACAAGCTCCTATCACCGGAAGAACCGCCGCCGTCAGCTCAAGGACAACACCATCCGCCGTGAAAACTCTCCCCCAAGCCTTTCTCCCCACCGTGGTCCCCACAAGCCCAAACGCAGATACGGCCACAGCGGCTCCGACCGCTACTACCGCCGCGGTCCTTGCCTTCTCCGGCCGTCCCGCTCCCAATTCGTTGCTCACCCTCGTGGAAACCGCGGCGGAGAGCGCCGTCGGGAGTGTATACATCAATGACGTCGTCTGGATCACGATAGCGGCCGCCGCTAGTGCCACTTTTGGCTCCGGGAGATATCCTGCGAGGACCGTCATGAACTCGTACCACCACCACTCCAAACAAACCGCTATACAGCTAGGGACAGCAAATTTGACCAGCGTTGACCACACCTCATCATTACCGGAGTCTCTCGAACTAGATAACACCAACGGCGTTTTAAGACAAGGCGATGAACTGATTTTGTCGTTGTTGTCCTTTTCCTCGAAGTACATGTAGCAAAGGAGAAGCAACAAGGAGATGAAGTTGGTGATAAAAGATGAGACCGCGACTCCAGCGACGCCGAGAGAGATATAAAACGTGAAGAAAGCGGTGATGGGGAGATGAAGAAGGACGGAGACTAACGTGCACCACATCAAAGGCCAAGTAGTACCTTTACAACGTAAGTAAATACGTAAAGGATGAAGGAAGCTATTAGCTAGGAGATCAGGCAAAGAGAAGGAGCAATAGAGAGATGCCACACGTGTGATGTCTTGTTGTTGGCGGAGGATTAGCATTAGAGGTTGGAGGTTCAGCCAGAGGAGAGAGATGGGAAGAGAAGCTAAGAGGAGGAGAAAGATGGTTCGCTTGAGGGTTAAGGAAGCGAGTGAAGGGTTTTTAGAGCCTATGGCTTGACCACAAAGTGGTTCCATACCGGTGGCTAAACCGGAGAGAACGGAGTAACCGGTTATGTTGGTGAATCCGATGGCTAAGGCTCCTCCGGCGAGCTCGAGGCTACCTAGTCGGCCCATACACACGACGGAGGTCATGTTCTTTAGGTAGTTTAGTATGCTCATGGCGGCCACCGGGAAACTTATGTCCCAAATTTTCTTCATCTCCTCCACCACCTTTTAATATAAAATTTGAAATAATATAATTAAATAATAGTGGGGATATTTAAAAGCCTCTGATTGAGTCAGAAGTGTACTGAGAATATATATTTTGGATAGATAGAATGAAGTACCTCTGGCATTGTCGGGCTGTACTTGTATTGGAGATTTATGAGACGTGAATCTTCTTCGGCCACCATTGTTAGAGTTTGTTTTGATTGAGATGATATATTTAAAAATATGAGGAGAAGATGCCCTTTTATAGAGATTTTTTTTTTTTAAAGTAACAATGGTTCCTAGGTTTGGCATGGTGGTGGGGATTTCAGAAATATTTATTTCATTATTTTGTTATCCATATTTTTAGGGGGGGGGGGGGGGGGAATAAGAAAACGGAATTAATTAAAATCAATCCATATTTTACAAATTCAACAGGACTCTCTGTCCTATATTTGAGATTTTCCTTGACCACAAAAGTACGAATCTGAATCAGATTTCTTTCGTACAAATGCATCACATAAACAAACGAAAGTATAGGGGTGTGACAATGAATACAACAAGAACAAAAACTCAAATGAAATTTCTCTACAACATGCTCTGATCAACTTAGACACTTAGTACAAGGCTACAATCAGTGTTTAACCACTGAAGGCCACAAGTCCCAAACAAGTTATAGACCATTAAACAATAATGTAAATTTAAAAGGAATTGTTTAATTTTAGACTCGAACTCATGTAGTAGTGTATGTTTTTAGTGAAGATATTTTTTTTTTTGCCAATTTAAACCGGTAAATAGATATATTATTTTAGACCATAAAACACCACAACTACCACGCTGCTTTTCCGAAGCCGCATCTAGATACAAATTCCATCATATAATCATCTTTTTATTTTTCAAATTTTCAAATTTTCTAAAACTAATTTGGTTAAGGAATCGAGTTTTTCTTATAACCAAAAACAATCTCACATTGAAGCCTATACTAATCTTTAGAACCTTCGACTAATAATACGCAGTAGTCAAGAAAATGATATATGCCAAATAAGGTTAACTTTTTATTTGGGTTAAAATATAAAATTTATATTTATATTTGAAGATGGACTTTAACTTGAATCTGAAAATTTAATCTTTTGGTCAATACCGTTTTTTCTAAAATAAATGGTTGATAAAGATATTTATGGAGCTTAAACTAAAGATATAAGTAGAAAGTGAAATGATTGGTCCATCAGTCTATAAATGAAACCAGTTATAATTAGGTATAGCCCAATGTCTTGTCTCCCTCTCACTGTTATCATCAACGTAGAATCGACTTGAAAACTATGTATACCTTTTTCTCTATTTGTTTTCCCTTTACCTTCTTGTTCCCACTCCACTCCTTGCAAGTTATAACAAAATGTCATTTTACATCCTGTCTATGCTTACGTGGAAAAACCATCATCATGACAATTGAGCTATTTATACAGCCCTTTTGGAAAAAAAAATTCAGTTGACAAAATTTAAAAATATATACTGAAATATGATATTTATTATTTATATTAGCTATGATACTAGCAATGAGTGAGACTTGCATATTATTTGTGGTTTTTATTTTATTTTAAACTGTTTATTGTATTTGTTACAAGATTTTTTTGCTAATAATCAGATAAAATAGGATACATATCATTCCTTCAATTATTTCTCAAGTTGTTAGATCGATTTTTCTGAGCTAACAGTGCATAACAAATCATCTACTAGTTTAGTAAGAGTGTTAGTGCTAACATTTTATTAAGATATTATTAATTCAGATATGCATCATTTCCATAGATTCAATATATAGCAACGAGACTATATTTGGCCGATGTAATGACTAATGAATACATCTTAATTCCTATTGAAAATTTTCACACACATGCAAGATATGCATGTGTTTCAAATTCGGAATAAGGAATATGGTGATCTTTCGAAGAAAAATAGTTTTGTAGCATTTTGATGCGTTTCTATTGAAATTAACTGAATCAGTCGATTTTTTATTTTAAGTTTTTTTGTTTTTTTTTTAATAATCGAGAGGTTTTCGGGCTTTAGACCCGACTAATCTCTTTGGACCGGAACCAGCGGTTATTAATACTGAAAACATGGCGTAAAGTGTTCCTCTCAACGGGTTTCGAACTAAAGGTGCATTAGAACTATCTTCTACGTTAAGCCACTAGCCTACCTCCGCGTTGGTAAATCAGTCGATTTAATATATAGAAATACATAATACATGTATAGGTACCGTACTATATAATATATATGTGTGTGTATGTGTGTTTTAAAATCAGAAAAAAATGTGTGTGAAGTAGCTGAATCGTAAATATGAGCAGAAGAAAATTGTGTAAATCGTGGGATAAACTAAATGGAACAAAAAAATACAAACACAAGTTGTGAAGGAGAAGTACATATTTATCAACAGAGTCGTGATGTTCCCCTTACACAAATAGGAAACATATCCTCACTCCTTTCCTCACTAATATACACTTCCTCTCTTCTTTTGTTTCTCTCACACGTGCCTATTCCTCTCACTTCTTATCTCTACCGTTGATCTCCATCATGTCTTTCAATCTACACGTAACACATGTATAGACATATGCCTAACCTATATGTGTCTATGACATCGTTTTGTGATATTAACTCCCATAGCCAGCCGTCGATCGCTCTTTTAATTTGCTTCCTCGCTAATATCTATATTACCATTTTTTTTTAACAAATATTGAAACTTTGAATAGTAATTACAGTTGGGACGGATTTGTCTACAAGTAGTCAAAACAGTTTTCTATATCAATCATAATTTTTGGTAAACATAAGTGCGGATAGAAATAAATCAAAGAGACAAGCTAGACACAGCTATGTCCGCTCCAGATGGTGATGAAGGGGAAATACAGAGGCTAAATGAGGAGCTGCGTATAGCATACAAGGCAGAAAAAGAATATTGGCGACAGAGGAGCAGACAAACTTGATTTAAGCTTGGGGACAAGAACTCAGCGTATTTCCACGCTGCAACCAGAGGGCGGAGAGCCATTAACAGAATTTCATTGCTTGAGGAGGAAGATGGGACGATCATCTCTGAAGAAGAGGATATCCAGAGGATTATAACTACCTATTTCCAGGAACTATTCACGACAACAAACTGTGATCCTGCTCTGACAGTAAAGAAGAGCATCAGTAGGCTGGTGACAAATGAAATGAATGATGCACTGATTCTGATCCCAACACCAAAGGAAATAAGAGAGGCAATATTCTCTATTCACGCTGACAAGGCACCTGGACCCGACGGTTTCTCTGTGGGGTTTTACCAAACAAACTGGGAGGTTGTGAAGGAGGAGGTTACTACGGAAATTCAGGGTTTTTTCCGAACAGGCAGACTGCCGTGCAACATAAACGCTTCCCACATCAGGCTTATACCCAAGATTAAAAGTCCCAAAACAGTGAAGGATTTTCGACCGCTGGCCCTGTGTAATGTTTACTACAAAGCTTTTTCAAAAATCATTACACGAAGGCTGAAGAAGGTGTTGACAACAGTGATTTCGGAAAACCAGTCCGCGTTTGTTTCGGAACGGGCGATCACGGATAATATTTTGATCACACATGAGATCCATCATTATCTCAAGAACTCGACAGCCTCTAAGCGTTGCACGATGGCAGTCAAAACGGACATGAGCAAGGCCTACGATAGGTTGGAATGGAATTTTATAAAAGCGGTGCTAAAGGAATTCGGCTTCCATGATACCTTTGTGGACTGGATAATTCAGTGCATATCGACAGTGTCTTTCTCGGTCTTGATCAACGGAGAATCTAAAGGGAAGATTATACCACAAAGAGGGATCCGACAAGGAGACCCGTTATCTCCATTTTTATTCATACTTTGCAGTGAAGTGCTATCGGGACTTTGTTTCAAAGCTCAAAGAGACTGACAGATTAGTGGGATCCAAGTATCAAGAGGAGGACCGCGCATCAATCACATCCTATTCGCGGATGATACGATGTTCTTCTCAAAGACAGACTTAAGAAGCTGTGAGAAGCTGAAACAGATTTTGAAGGAGTATGAGTTGGCATCGGGGCAGATGATCAATAGAGCCGAATCGGCTATTACTTTCTCAGCCAAAACACCATTGGATGTACGACTGCTTGTCAAGGAAGCGATGGGAATAGACAAAGAGGGAGGCTCAGGGAAGTATTTGGGGCTACCTGAACTCTTCTCCAGGAAGAAGCGAGACCTTTTTACATCGATTGTGGATAGAATTAAGCAGAAAGGGCTGAGCTGGTCGTCAAAGAAGCTGTCAAGTGCGGGAAAGCTAATTCTCCTCAAGTCGGTACTGATGGCGATTCCAAATTATACTCTGTCTAGCTTTAAGATACCCATGAGCCTTTGCAAGAGGATTCAGTCGGCTTTGACGTGATACTGGTGGGATTCGAACCCGGATAAAAAGAGCATGTGTTGGGTTTCTTGGGAAAAAATGACAAAACCAAAAAGCGCAGGAGGACTAGGGTTCAGAGATGTTGAAGCATGTAATGATGCGATGCTAGCAAAGACTAGCTGGAGATTGTTAAGGAACCCGGAGGGACTCTTAGCAAGAGTACTATTTGTGAAGTATTGCAGGACTGAAAAATTCTTGGAGGTGGAGACTAAAACGAATATCTCTCATGGTTGGCGAGGCATTTTGGTTGGAAGAGACCTGTTGAAGAGAGGTTTAGGTTACGCAATTGGAGACGAGCTAGAGGCTAGATTATGGTATGATCCTTGGATAGCGATGGAGAAACCTGTGGTGATATATGGTCCGGCAACAGAGGAAACGCAGAACTGGACAGTTTCAAATTTGTTTCAGGTGAACTCAAACCAGTGGGATGTGGAGAGAGTTAGAAACCTGTTTCCCGAGAGAGAAAAGGAGATCTTATGGATTAAACCAAGCAACATGGGTAGTAGAGATAGATTATTCTGGCTGTTTGGAAAGGAAGGTCAATACTGTGTTAAAAGTGGTTACGCTCAGGCTAGACTCAGAGACAAGGAGGTTGTACAACCTGAGACACAACCGATGGGTTTCAACTGGCAAAGAGACATATGGAAAAGGAAAGCTGCACCAAAAATAAAAGTGTTTATGTGGAAGGCAAAAAGAAATGCTTTACCAGTGGGGGAGAATTTGAGGCGCAGGAGAGTTGCGCAGGATGTTAGATGCCCGAGCTGTGGTGAGAGAGAGGATACAGAACATGTTCTGTTTTACTGCGAAGTGGCAAGGGAAGTCTGGAAGTTAGCTCAATTTAAGGATGAGATTGATGTAGAAGCATGGAGGAATTTGGAGGAAGGACTCGTGATGGCAAAGAGCTTACAAGGATTACCACCAACTGGAGTTAACGGAGACACACTGTTCTATTGGATCTGTTGGACTCTATGGACAAGCAGGAATAAGCTAGCCTTTGAGAAGTGGAGACTGTCGGCCGAAGAGATTTATACGAAGGCATTTAGAGAGGCTAGGGAATGGACTAAGGCGCAGGATGAAGAAGGGGTAGAGGAAGCTATAACAGAGAGACGAAGAGTGAACTCCTTCAGCAACAGAGACGAGAGGAACTGGGCAAGCACTATAGTTCACACAGACGCAGCGTGGACAGCGGACTCGGAAGAAGCTGGACTTGGATGGACGATAAGAGAAAGAAACACAACTGGAAGCTTTACTGGAATGGTTAAAAGGAACAACGTAAGGTCAACACTAATGGCCGAAGCCTTGGCTTGCTTAGAAGCCTTAAAACACCTAAGAACACTGAACCGGAGCAAGGTAACGATATCCTCGGATAATCTGAATCTGATCCGCTTCCTGTCAAAGAAGGAACAACCGTTGGAGATCTATGGAGTTATTAGCGACATTGAGAATCTGGCGACCCAATTTGATTTTATCTGCTTTACTTTTATCCCAAGGAATGAAAATGGAGAAGCTGACTCTTTGGCAAAGAGGGCACTCTACCATGGAAACCTTGATGTTGTTGTAAGAGCTTTAGCTCAAACTTAATTTCGTAATGGAATATCTCAGTTAAAAAAAAAAAAAAAAAATCAAAGAAGTCCAAGTACAAATGCGAACTAATTTTATGAAAAAAATAAATTTGATTTGCAGCAAACTACAGTTCACCCCAAAAATAAAATGGTTTAATCCACAATTAATTTAATCTACTGCAACCGCAATAACCAAGAACAATTCTAAAAATATTTTTAGATGGAAGCACAACATTAAAAACCATAAAAAAAAAAATTTTGAATAGGGGACACTTTTTCATTCTCCTTCTAAACTAAAATATTTAATCAAATTAACCTAAACTATTTAAAATAAAACAAAATTATTAGGGGCACAAGACCCCGTAACGTCTTTATTGTGTCCACCCCTCGCATAACCATTCAAAACTTTATATTAATTCGAAAAAAACTATTCTCCATAAATGAAAAAAGTTTGTGGTTACAAATGTTGCCTTAGCTAAAGTATTAGCCATAACGCTGTTCTTACGTGGGATAAATCCAAAGACATAGAAATATAATGAATGTCGTGTAATGTATATATTTCACATCGAAAGTTAAAAGGGATCCCAACTAATATAAAGAATATGAGTCACTTTATTTATTACCAATTGGTTTTATGTTAGAAGGATATAGAACTTAATATGGTATTAGAGTCCGATCTTTTCACCACCTTCACTCTCAAACATATTACCCGTACACAGAATCAGACGGCAGATAGATTAGCACGAAGTGCGCGTCTAAGGCAGTCACCAAGCACACATATCGGGCCGGAACCACCGATATGGATAAAAGGAAACTAGTGTTCTTTACTTTATTCTGTTGTCAAAAAAAAAAAAAAAAAAAAAGAGTCCGATCTATACAATCTAACTCAATCCAATTCAAATTTGGTCCAACCATCGACAAACCAAGTCTAAATTGGTGTTGTCGATCCAAATCAAAGCATTCCAAAATTAATGGTCAAAAACCATTATCTTGAAAATACGTATTAGGACATGATGGTCCGCATCAAAAATTTTTTTTTAAAAAATCTCAGCTAATATATAAAAGATATGATTTTAGTATAGAAACCAATATAATTTAATAGAATATACCTTTAATAGCGGTCGATTAACCCTTTATGCAAAGAAAGTTAACCAGAGCCTAACAATCCGAGAGCACTGAGAAGGTTCATATATGAGATGCAGTCACAGTGAGAAGCACTTGCTTCACTGCACTTGCTTCACTGCCATTGCCTCCGCAGCCAATGCAGACGGGACAACACCGAGGAAGTAGAGAAAGAGTTCATACTATCATTTCCCGGGCATAATAAACGCCACCTACGCCACAGGACCCATAAACCAGATTTCAAGCAGCATTGACCTGACAAAAACAAAATATATATTACCAATCTTTTCACTGGTCCACTTCAATTATTTGCCCACTTAACTGTTTACTCTTCATTTCTGTTATGTTATTCGAATTAGCGTTTCCACATATAAGAATTCACATCTAGAACATTCCCGTTAAAATTTTGTTGGTATTTGAATTAGTTTGATGAATCATAAAATAACGACCGTTTACTTTTCCCCGGCATTTAAGTTTGACATAGCTACCAGTTCTGCTTTTGTTGCATCCATAGTCCCACTTATTTAATTGGAATCAAGCAAAAGACTTTTGTGTATTATTCACATTAATCTTTAAATCACTAGAATAGTTTGTGATCGGTTCTTTTTACACCAAATGAATCATTTATATCTGGTTTACACAACCAATTTGTCTCCAAATAAAACCATAGTCCAACTGTGACGGGTCCATAATTTGACTAAAAGATTCTTTAAATGATCTAAACAAATATATTTCGAATTAATTCTGGTTATGACATAATAGTCAAAGGTTTTTGATTTGGTTTAAAACCAAAATGTTTGAAATTTGGTGAATTATGATAGATAGATAGTATCATAGTAATATCCTTTAAATGGAACCCGTGCATAGTTAGACATTTCACACTAGATATAGCACTTAAGTCCTCTCCTATGCTGATGGCATCTCCGACACTTGTAAACGTGCTTTTTAGACTCTTAACATAATGCTATAATCATTCCACACTGAACAAATTTCTATAATGGAAACATAAATATATTATTATATATGTTATTGTCCACATTGTGGCTTCTAGGTCATATAATTTGACCGATTTTGTGTTGAATCCATGCACCATAACTAATCAAGCAGTAATTAATGGAATATCTTGAAAAAACAAAGAAAAAGTCAAATGTTAAGATCCGGATTTCGTAATCAAATTATTCGTTTTTATTTAATTATTGTCAAAATGACTTTGTAACGACAGGTAAATAGAGTATATGGATGAGCATATACAATATAACTTTCATTAATGTTGCTAGTGTTTGCTAGTATGAAAAATAAACAAAAGTTTCCATTATATGTTTTTATCTTTTGGATTCGTGTATCACTTGGCCCACCATATATGTTGATAGTTATCCCTTCGGACGAGAACACATTATTTTATAGAAGCTATAGAATAAAGAAAATGAGGGGAAAATAGAATAAAAATAATTAGGATAAAACGAATGAATTAGAAAAGCAAAGGTAATTTGTGTAAAGTAAACGACAGCAACTGGGTCCTAATCTCGGAAATAATTGGCAACCATGTCTATAGTTATTATGGCTTGCCTATGATGTAACCTTGGCGATTTGATTAATCGCATGTTCAATCATTAGTAAACTTTAAAATTACTCTCCAAACTTTTTTTAAAACAAATTTTAACGAAATTAAACTTTACAAAATAAATGAAAGATATGTATGTAGATGATAGGTGAAAAGCTCCCTATTTTGCAACTTATTAATTATTTATGTATATATTAATAGAGTTGGACCGACCATGCATTGCCTGATTTTTCTCTTTTAGGATAAAGAAAAAATAAATTTAAAACTAATGGAGCTCCAAACTTTTTCTATTAATTTAAATCTAGTTTGGTTGTGTGTTTGATAAACAAAATAAGAAATGGAAAGTTCACATTGTTATTCATATTCGAAGTGAAAGATTAGATCCACTAGATTCATCATTCATGTATTAAAGAATATCCACGTGAAAGTTTAACAATGTTTATGTGTGTTTGTTTAGAGTCATGATGTTTAGTAGTCTAATCACAACAATAGGGTGATGATTTTCACAATTAACCTTTGCTTGTATCTAAACCACCAACCTCATTACTTTTTTACTATGAGAAGACGCCATTATAACAGAACCATGTTAAGTTGTTAACGTACATAATGAAACTTAAAAAAAAAAAATTAAAAATGGTTCAAGAAATAAAAGAAATCCAACATAATGTTTTACTTTTAACTTATACAGTAATGCATGTTTTTCCCCAACCAAATCAAACTTTATTAATTAAAAATACATTGTATAATTATAATATCAAAGGCATTATACAGAATTATATTAACACAATTATTACATACTTATAGATATGTGTCATATACTAAGGAAATACAGCATAAAAGAGTTTAACGAAGCTTTCGAAAGAGTAGTGTTACTCGCTAACCGATCATAATATCGATTATTTTTCAACTTCATATTTGATTGTACTCTCATGTGATTTATATGCAGCATTGTTGGCTGAAATTTCTTTTTACAAAACGCATCTAGAAATCCGATGTGTCAAATTGTAACTCTGAAAAATAGACACATTGATACCAACAATTTTTTACTGTGCTGATTCTTGTCTCTAGCATTATATTAAACTCCCAATCATTTTTACTGTGATGATTCCATGGCGGTTTTCTTAGAGGACGTTGTTTACATATCAAATCTAAACACATAACTAGCAACATATGTTAATATGACCAAAAGTACAGGAAAAGATTCCATAATATATTTAGCATAATCGCCAAAGAAACCTTTCATAACGGAATGAAAACGCGTCGGAGTGTAAATGGAACCATAGATAACAAAGGCACAGGATCAATGTTGAGAAAGAATCAAGAACAATTTTCTTTTATTTTCGTCGGATAGTGGTGGTTTCATGTAATTATCTATCGCCTGAATCAGAGGAGTTGGTAGAGGAACCGTGAATAGAATTGGATTAAAGAAATCCAGAACCATCACTGTGAAGAAAGGAAAGGTAGGAAAATGGGTAATATAAGTTTTCATGGTTTAATACATAAAATACGTAAATTTGTGAAAAAAAATTAGAAACGAAAGCAAGAAACAAAAGAGGAGGGTCAACTGACGCCGGAGAGGCCAGCGTCGGCCAAAGAAAAGTGATCTGGAGTTTGTCTGTAAAAAACGATTTGATCGCTTCTGTTGAGAGGAAAGAGACGATTTTCTCGAACTTTTGTATACAGTAATGCATATTGATATCAAAAAAAAAACAAAATTAAAAAGAAAAAACTATCCATAGTAGATAGGCCATAAAATGGCTGAACTTGATCAGTAAAATCAATACGTAAAAAAATGAAAATATTGAAACTAATCGATCAAGAGTAATATGGTGGAACTAGTACTGTCAATTCAGATTAATCCGCGGATTATCAGTCCGATCCACAATAATTATTTTGTTTTGCGGATTTTGGTGGACTGGTCCGAGGCGGACTGCGGTATTAAAAATGAAAATCCTAATTCAAACAGTTTAAGGTTTGCGGATATCCGGATCGATCCGCGGATTAATATTTAATCGAAAAAAATTTAGGAGCCATAATAAGTAACTATAGTGTATAACTTGATGTTGATAATCATAAATAAAAATAAAATTGTAATTTGAAGATTAAAAGAGAAACTTCAAATCAAGAGAAAAAAATATCGAATAATGGAAAAATAAAATGTAGAAGCAAAAAAACTAGAAAAATATCAAATAGCAAACTAAACTGAAAAATAACTTCGTGAGTTTGAAAGCAAGAAAAAAAACTCGAGCTTTTCGTGATTGTGTTTTGTCTTTTGGTGTGGTGAATCCTTAAAACCATATAAATAAAATAGTTGAAAAATTTTATTTTAATTTTAATATTTAAGTCTTTTTGAATCTGCGGTAAAGTTCATAAACCGCAAGTACCAAACCGATTAAAACCGCATACCGCATCGGTGTCAATCCACCAGACCACGAATAAAAAAAATGAAGTCCTAGACCGCTTTATTATAGGGCGGACTGGATTACAATTTGCAAACTTTAGTCCGAATTGACAGTTCTATGTGGAACTATTACAGTAATTTAGTGTCTTTATTTAAGGTATGCGTGTTACTAGTTTTATCCATCTCATGAGATTGGCTTTGATTTGGTGTTCAACAGAACCAAAATATTCGCAAATAATGTACCAAAAGAAAAAATCCAGCGACTGAAGAAAATCAAGGTTTGGGCCTTTAATGACATAATCTGCTTGCAGCCTCTTAACTATATGGGCCATCTTGAAAAAGGTCTCACCCGCTTCATATTAAAAAATTAGCCATTCGGCCTTTTGTCTCACTAAACAAGAAGGAAGAACTTATTCTTTTGAAACATAGCACGAATAGAAAGTAATAACATTTTCAACCATATATGGATTTGTTTGAATTTATTTTCATCTAAAAAAGATCTATTTAACTATAGTATGTTTTACAAAAGTACATACACATTGTTTTGATAAATACTTGTTATTAAAATCTTTAGCATCAAGAAATAGAACTGGTTAATCTCCCTATGAATAATCAATAATGCATTTAGTTTGACAAAAAAAGGTAAACAATGGATCTAATATAGTTAGGAAAAAAACTTGAAACAAGCCATGGATATAAAAAGATCACACGTCTCAAAACAAATTCTCATACATTGTAGGAGCATTATGAAACACACACAAAACGACAAGATGAAACTAGATAACTTTTTCACAATTTATCTTTTTCTTTTTTTTAAATTGGGTGAAAAAGGACACAGGTAATGAAGAGAAGGATACCACGTGTCGAAAGAAATCAAATCAATCGTCCTCGCGTAGTACACTTGTAGGTCCCACCTATCCTTTATACTCCATTTTAAATTCTTCATCTTCCCGTGCGAGAACCAAAACTTCTTTCTTCTTCATTCGCCATTAACACCTGAAATCTCGAAAGCATAAAAGTAGATAATGAGATAAAAAGAAAACAAAAATGGTGGGACTAAGTATTCTTTTGGAGTCTACTTCTAACAACACTCCCAGCGACGGCTTTGTTAGTCCTAAACCGCATCAAGTCGTCAACAAAGCCTCCGTCATGGTCACCGCCGCTGATCTCCGCCGTGGAAATTGTTATCCGGATTCTGGATTTCTTGAACATTGTTTTCTCTGCAGAAGGAAACTTCTTCCAGCCAAAGATATCTACATGTATAAGTAAGTCATCGATGAATTCACCAAAACATTAAGAAATCATTTATTTTCCGGTGATTATAATGGCGAAAAGTCCTGACTTATTTTGTCTCATGATTTGTGTTTTGAATCTGTCAGAGGTGATAGAGCGTTCTGTAGCGTGGAGTGTAGATCGAAGCAGATGATCATGGACGAAGATGAAAGCTTAAGAAGAGAGAACCGTTCGTTCACGTCTGTTAATACGACGAAGCCTGACTCTCCGGGGACGCCGACGTCTTCAGGCGGTCATCACCGTCATCGTCGGGATCCGAGAAACCGAGCAGGCGGTTTCGCTTACTGAACCAGGAAGCACTGCAAACTGAAAACTGTGATTTGACTTTTCAACCCTTAGGCTAAATTTTGTCGTTTTGTTATATGAGATGTAAAACAAAGAGGGCTTTTTGGGGATTTCGAGTTTACCTATCTATGGGAGCCCCTAGTTTTATTTTTTATTTACTAAGGTTTCCGGAATATATTTTAATTAAAAAGTTACTACTAGTATTTCTTTTTCTGTTTTAATTAAAAAGTTACCACCTTTTTGCCTACATTATTAATCAACGTATGGTCACAATCTAATAGTTAATGTTTGATGGAACTAACTTAGAATAAAGAGAGTTTATTTGTTTTGTTTCCACCATGCAACTTTATTATAAAAACTAGTTATATAATAACTTTAAAGAAGATGAACTTCTCTACTCATGAATTTCGGGAGAAAAGGGATTTTTGTAGATAGACTATGTTGATCTCATCCACAAAGGGACAAACAAAAGACCATACGTAATTTAAAAAAATACTAAATATATGCTCTTTTTATTACTACTATATGCAAATAAAAAATGTTCTCTTTGTTTCATGCGAATTTGCTTCAACGTGTGGGAGAATCTTTAGCTTTTGACCGACATAAGTTTTCATATAGTATTTTCGTACAATTTATAGACGTATACTGGAATTTAGTTTATATGATTTAAGACTGAATAAAAAGTCATTTACCAACTTCAACATTATTTTCATAATGTTGATTGTGAATCAAATTTACGCATCACAAAATGGACTCTTTTGGAACCCTTTTTTAGACAACTTTGTTTTATTCATAATGGAAAAGCATTATCATCTAGTACAAAATGAATACTACACAGTATAAGCATGTTATATTAACTACATTTCGGTCAACTCAATATTTTTACCCATAATGAAAAGAATAGATTTATGGTTCTTGTGTCAGAACGTACGTTTTGTAAATCACACTATCATCGAAAGTTTTATGTAGTTTGATTTCTTGGTTATTCAGTTGTGCGATATTAGGTTTTATTTTTAACATAAATACATCCAAAATGTTCAACGTATTATCAAATACGACAAATCCATTTACAGTGACATATAGTATACGGATAATTGTTTTCGATGTTTTTCAAAACAATGTGAGTTTCAGATTGCAATAGAAAGTGCTTAAAGTGACTTGGACATAAAAACTGAAAATCGAATAACCAAACCGAACCGAAAAACCAAAACAAAAAAATCATAGATAATCAAATGATTTTTATATTTTCATATCTGAAATATATGAACTGAACCAAATCGAGAACCGAATGAATATCTGAATTAATTGAAATACAACTTTTATACCTAAGAATATTAGTTATATTTTTGATTTAAAATAACTAAATAACCAAAATTAACCAATTATAATAATAAAAAGCCTGCACTATTCGAAATAGCCCTAATATTTGTAACCAAAATACCAAAAATACTTATTTATCTGAATTATTTAAAATTTTATCTAAATTACCCAAAAATATCTAAAAATCGAGTCGAATGGTGACCGAATTAAATCTAACTTTTCAGATATTAGTCGGTTTTTAAATTTATTATCCGAATCAAATTTTTTTAAAAAAATTAAACCAAATCAAACTGATGAACCGAATACCAAAAACTAATGTTAAGTATAGGAAAAAAATAAGAGAATTATCATCCGGTCAATTAAAAAGAATATTATATTTGTTTACCAACCCGGTGGACATATTATCCACTTGGTCAAATACTTATTAATATATTCTTAAGTTTTCTTAGTTTTTGGAATAATGTGGGCCAAATTAATATGGACATTTTACTTTTGTGTTTGTGTGAAATATGTCCCATGAAATGTTATTGATTAGTACTCCATATTCATAGGATTCCACTGTAAAGAGACAGTGAGGTCCCTTTATATGTCTCTCTCACTTTAAAAAATTGTATTGGTGGGGTTTAAATTTCAAAGCGAGTTAAAATCTTGATCAGCCTTTAATTTAATGCAATACCACTAGAGAAAAGAATATCCACCTCTTTTAGTTGTACACACAACCAAATGTTCTTTAAGTTAATGCAATAAGACTGCCCCTTCCCCATAACATCTGGCTCATCCATTAACAATGTCTCTTATTGCATGCCTGAACATTTTAATTACTGCAAAATATCAAACTAATTATACAGCCTGTAAAAAACTCATGACCCATATACATACGTAATTATATATATATTTTTTAAATGTCTATCTTTGGAAATTGTGAATTTGAAAAGCATTCTATGTAATTACTATAATCCCAACTATGTCAAATCGGATAAGGCTGTGTTATCTTAGTGAAAGTGGATTAGTACTGTGAGGAGGCCACATGTTTATCGACAACCATCATTCGTTAATGCAGAATCAACATTTTCCAATTTTAAATACTTAACAAAACCACTACTAAGCAGTCGTTTCACTTCTATTAGACACAAGATTGGAGTTTCGCAAGCACCTCCATCTTGAGGGGGCATATTAATGATATCATAGATATCAATCACGAGATACTCTCTCAATCACATTGAAGACATGATTGCTGATCAAGGCACTGTTTATTTCTCATTTACTGTACAATATTGTATTACCTAAAATCTCTCGTACAGACTGTATAAATGTAACAATTCACCAAGTAATGAAATCATCATTCTCATAAACATTATAGCGTCTGCCCCTATTGGTGAGTCATCCATCCATCTATCGGGCTCGTGGGTCCCACCCCTGTCCGACGGTCGGTAAATTATTTTTCGTATGCCCGACCAATTCATTTACTGACCCTACAATCACCATATGATTTTTTCTCATGTGTTTTGCACATGCTACCACGAATCACTTTCCGGAAGGTCATCCATCCTGGAACTACTCCAGCCCAAGCACGCTTAACTCTCGAGTTCTTTCAGGTAAGTGACCGAAAAAGTAAGTGCACTTGGTGACGGTAGCCAAATTAATTCATTTAAGCATCTCCGCATATACCACAAACCGGGATGTTATAATTCACCCACTTTCACAGAGCGCAACGCCCTCGTTGCGCACCAGGATCGTTATCCTTGACGGTGTGAGCCCTCACTGACTCCACACGCGTCCTTGGATTCGGCTCTGATACCACTTTGTAACGCCCCGTCCGCCCCTACCGGTGAGTCACCCATCCCTCTATCGGACTCGTGGGCCCCACCCCTGTCCGACGGTCGGTGCGTTATTTTTCGTAGGCCCGACCAATTAATTTACTGACCCTACAATCACTCTATGACCTTTTCTCATGTGTTTTGTCCTCACACACATGCTACCACGAATCACTTCCCGGAAGGTTACCCATCCTGGGACTACTCCAGCCCAAGCACGCTTAACTCTGGAGTTCTTTCAGGTAAATGACTAGAAAAGGTAAGTGCACTTGGTGACATAGGTAGCAAAATTAATTCATTTAAGCCTCTCCGCATATACCACAAACCGGGATATTACAATAATATTTCGCAGTGAAATCACAAATCACTAGTGTAAGTAAAACGATTTTGATTATATTACTCACATAGTTTATCGACAATGTTGAACGTAGAATGTGTCCATAAGCATTAGCCCTAATACAAAACTTTGTAGAGATAAGAGTGACCTACCATGAAGACTTGCTGTTCAAGGGACCGGGGAGCTATAAGCCTATAAGTGTAATAACAATGCTTTTTGTTCCTTCCCTTAGCTTGCAACTTTTATTTACAAACATGAACTTAAAATGTTTCAGAATCCATTCCTCATCAGATATTCCACAAACCAATTCTTCTTCTTTGCTATCTTTTTAAGACGACTAAAGCCATTTCCTTCTCCTTCTTCTTCTATTATTCTTCTGCGAAGATGGTGGCACTGGGCTAAACCAATGATGTTGTCATCTTTGAGAGCTCTCTGAACATGGTGAGTCGGGTCTTCGGCGGCGACGGCGACGACGATCATATTTCCCGGCGGGATAACTCGATTTCGAAACTTCTCATGGAATATAGCTTAGGTTTTCATTTTCTTTACGCGGGAGAAATTGTTTGGGCCTTTCTCTGGGCCTGTTGCCTAAGGCTTAAAGAATCCGGCAGTATTGTCCATCATTCGAAACTGTAAAAGACCTGAAAGTAACATAATGGACTAATTTGAAAAATGTTATGCAAGCAATAAGAATTCTTACTTGCGGACTTTTGGGTTCATTATACGTTTGGATACTATCTTCTCATGTGAATGTTATAGAGAATTGGTTTCCTTATCTTTCAGCATTCCTTTTGTTTCTATAACTTAAAACAATACTATATAATATCTTATTTTTACTCGATTTTACTTGATATTTATTGTTATTTAGTTCGGTAGATTCGGATGTTACAAGTTCAATAGGTTCTTTTGAATAAATATTCGGTTTACTTTGGAATCAACACATATTATTAAGTTTGCAACCATTAATCCAGTGACATCCAACAATACTTCCGGTGATATATCTTATATCTGGATGATAAAAAACAAAGAGAATAGATTTGTGATTTTTTTTTTTGGCTGCAACATTATATTTTTTAAAACTCAATGGACTAGATCAAGATAGTACAAGTCCAAAGCATAAGAAAAAGTACAAAGCGAATTGGGCTAAAGGCCCAAAACGGAAATTGATCCTTTTTTCTTTGTCATGTAATAAAGTTGATTTACGACTGTGATTATTACATATGTACCAAAAATATTATTATCAATTAATTACCTATAAATGGTGTCTAAAAAAACAAAAAACCATCAAACAAAGCATCAATAAACAGATGAAATGGCGGTGATTGAATGGAGAGCTAGGTCAGTAGGCTTTTGCGAGCCTGTGTCCATGCAACGATGCAAATTAGCCTTAAATGATGGCAAGTAACACTGACGTGAAGCTTCTCTTTTTCTTATATAGAGTCATGTAGTCAATCAATGATCAGTCAAAATATATAAAATTAGGAAAATAGTTCGTAGGTAGTGTGCTCTCAAGGTGGCGTGACATCTTTCCCATCTCTTACTCTCTCTCTCTCTCTCTCTCTCTCTCTCTCTCTCTCTCTCTCTCTCTCTCTCTCTCTCTCTCTCTCTCTCTCTCTCTCTCTCTCTCTCTCTCTACATTTTCTTCAGAATAAAGACAAAACAAAAGATAGATGCTGTGCATGTGAGCCCTCCTATCGATCCGACGAACGGCTCTAATCCGACTGTAGCCTAACAGCCACCATTGGATTCTCCATTTCGCCCATGGTATTATTATGCTGGTTCTGATAATATTTGAGTATACAAAATTGAAAGAGCACAAGATGGATGGGGGGACAAAGGGTCTGAATGGTGACCGCGGATTTGCATGTGCGAGAAAAGCGGTTTTAAAGTGCGGTGCGGTTCAACTGCGGTACGTGCGGATTGCGGAACTAGTGCGGTTTATATAAAATAAGTGGTGCGGTATTGAGTTTGATTGGCGAAAAATCATTTGCGGTACGTGCGGATTACGGAACTAGTGCGGTTCGGTTTTTTATGAGTATTTTTTACCCAAAATACCCAGATAAAAATTAATCGAATCAAATTAAGCAAAGAATTTTCATATGTCGTTTCACTATAGTCTTCATTAGCACCATGCATATGGTTATCTCTTCTATTTTATGGCATATCCATATAAAACATATTAGTTAAATATTTATACAATTGACTATATATATAACATATAATAACACGAGTCTTGCTAAGTCCAAAGAATATTCTCATACTTGAAATTCCCCAAATATAAAGTTAAATTACATGAATGATGAAACTAAATGACTAATCCTAACGGCTAATAATATTTATGAATGAACTTTTTTAGTAGGTTATTGTCTTTGATTCGGGTCCTCGGATACCCGTTTGGGTTTCGGATAAATATTCGTATCCGTACCTATACTCACGGGTATGCTAGCTAAATATCCAATGGGGGTAAAATACTTATTTCGGTTCGATTACAGATTCAAGTATTTTTATCGGATCCAGGTTCGAGTATTCGGATTCGGGTATTTTGCCCAGACCTAATTTTTCGGATACCTGAAACTGAACCGAACCGAATCTGAACCAAAATTATAAAATACCTGAATGAGTTTTATATGCATGGATCCGAAAACCCGAAACACTCGAACCGAATCCGAATAAATATCCGAACGTCCATACCTAAAAAAATGTGTCTATGTGTTTTTGTTCTAACAACTTATTTTATTAATTAGTTGTTATCAATATGTTTCGTATTGTATTGTATTGGTGAGATGAATATGAGAACCATCACATATATAATAATAGTTCATTGTTAAAAACGAAATTAGAAAGAAAAAAAATGGAAAAAAATGAAACTGCGGTTTTGACTTCGACCGCTGCTTATACAGATGTGAAACTAATAATGTGCGTTTTTCAACTTCAATGAACAAACAAAAAAATAAATTTTCTAAGTGCGTTATTTGTAAAAAAACGCCTATTGACCATACTTTTTTACTGATTGGTAAACTTTGACAAATCCGCCCCGCTTTTTGACAAATCCGCTTTTGAAGCAGTCACCATTCACTACCAAAAGATAATAGAAGACGTGTCTATGAGAGAGACGAGACAGTCTAGTCAATGGTGGTAATAAGGCTCAAAAAGACATGAAAATTTCATTGTTGTTTTGGACCACTCTTTCTTTCTTCTTCTCCATATATCTCGTCGTCACTTTTTTGGTCATTTTGCAAAATTACAACCAAGATTTAACAAAAAGATCAGCAGCTAATCCAAGCGACAATCTCGCCTGTCTTATCTATTCCGATTCCTTTTCAATTATCTATTCCCACCTTGTTTCGAAATATCTAGTTAATCTAAGAAAGTTTTTTTTTTTTTTTTTTTTTTTTAACCTGGGGGTATCCCGGACCTATGGAAGGGCCCAGACTAATCCCCAAGGGAAGGTGCAGCCCATGGATAGACCCTCTCTCCGAGTATTCAAATGGGCCGTAAGCAATGGGCCTATATCCATGTGGATGAGCAGAGGAGGCATTTTTGTTTCCGCCTGGGCTCGAACCCGGGTGGTTTCTAGCCACCACAAGCCCCTCAACCAGTTGGACTACCTCAACCTAAGAAAGTCTAAAATCTAATATCCCTTTGGAGATTAAAAAAAAAAACAAAAATACGGATTTCAAAATCCATAATTCATAATATATCCCGATATGGAAAAGAATCAAACAAGAGGTTGCACACATTGGAATTCAAAGCTCATCATCATCCATTACTACATACTTGATCCTTTCTCTAGAGCTTCATGAGGGTATTATCATTTGTTTAGATATACCCACTCTTGTTTTTCTTCTTCTTAAGCTCTTACATTATAAGCATCAGATTATCGCTAGCTTCAACAGTCTCTATCTAGTTAAACATTATTTGGTATTGCTTTACAAACATTTTGAAAATATAGCTCTTATTTGGTGTCTACCACTAACCTATATTATTTGTGTTATGAACATGTGATCACTAATATGGGTCTCAGTAGATTTTATGATTAATTCCCGACTGCTTCAAGCCAAGGTATTTTTTTTTTTAAATATACATTTTGTCTTATAAATGCAAGAAATCTGAATTTATATCTTCTAGTAAATATAGTAAACAATAAATTAGTAATGTAGCCAAGTTAACTTTAGCTACAAGCTCTGGCTGTTTTAAAAGCAACAAAGGACTGTATTTACTACTCCCTCCGTTTCACAAAGATACAATTTTTAGAGTTTTCACATATATTAAGAAAACAATTAATACTTAATCATAAATGAATCAATTTTTGTTACTTTACAGTTTCCAATATCTCTAAACCAATAGTAATTTAATAAATTTAATTAATCTTCTTAAATTTTTCAAAATATCATCATTAGTTAATAAAATGTGCATAGAAAAGCTAAAAATGGAGTATCTTTGTGAAACAATTTTTTTTTTTAAAACATGCATCTTTGTGAAACGGATGGAGTATTTAGTAATGGTTAGAAATGGTAAAAATGCCACGTGGGTGTTGCATAATGGACCAGAAAGCCTTTTTAGTCCCATCCTAAATGTGATTAGAGAGGGAAATAAATGTGTTGATGAGACCTTTTGAGGAAGATTTGAAAAGCTATGAGATATTATTCAAAACAAAACAAAATAAAGAGAGAGAGAAAGAAAGCTAGAGAGAGAGAGAGAGAGCACACAAAGAAGTCAGAATCCCACGTGCACCTGGGAACTCGACCCCTCTTCTCTCCAGACTCTGCCCAAACCCACTCCTTCATCTTCTCCATTTTCATTCTCACTCAAGCAATCTCTCTCTCTCTCTCTCTCTCTCTCAAAAGAAGAAACCAAATAAACCTGAAAGCTGATTCATTTAGAGGCCGTGAATCTCTCTCTCCCTCCTCTCGCAGTCAGAAACAGAGAAACATCATCCACAAGAATCTCAAAATCCACAACATTAAATCTCAAGGAGAAGCCTAAGATTTGGTCATAATGGTGGAAGCAAAGGATCAAGACATGGGTGATGGGATGCAATGCATAAACCATCCCTTCACTAAGAACCCAGGTGGGATCTGTGCTTTCTGTCTCCAAGAAAAGCTCGGAAAGCTCGTCACTTCCTCTTTCCCACTCCCTAAACACCTCTCTTCCTCTTCTACTACTTCTTCCTCTCCTTCCTTCAGATCTGACTCCGTCGGTAGCACAACCACAACCGTCTCCGCCGCTAATCTCTCAGCCTCTCTCTCCCTTTCCGTCTCCGGAGCCAGATATATCACAGCCAACAACAACAACAACAAGCTTCCGTTTTTGCTTGCGAAGAAGAAGAAGAAAATGCTGACAGCTTCGACCTCATCCTCATCGGCAAATATCGTCTACAAAAGAAGCCAATCGACGACCACGGCCACGTACGGAGGTTCTGATTTCAGCCCGAGAAAGCGGAGTGGGTTTTGGTCTTTTCTACATCTCCACTCTTACAAACACCATAACAGCAGCAAGAAAGTCGGAAACTTTCATGATTCCTCGAAGACGACGACGACGACAAGACCACAACCCACAAAACATACTGAAAACGGTTTGCCGAAAACAGAGAAGAGCGACAGTAAAGTCGGAAACTTTCATGATTCCTTGAAAACAGAGACGACGACAGTGGGATCTTCATCTTCGTCCTCATCGTGTTCTTCGATGTCAAAGAGAGTAAACGGAGGTGGAACTAGTAAAAGAAACGGCATTGATGTGATTATAGAAGAAGATGGAAGCCCCAACGTTGTGGTTACATCAGCAGCAACAACAGTCACACCGAGCGAAAGGAAAGTGTCGAGATCCAGATCTGTTGGGTGTGGAAGCAGAAGCTTCTCTGGAGATTTCTTTGAGAGGATCACTAATGGGTTTGGAGATTGTACTCTGAGAAGGGTGGAGTCACAGAGAGAAGGTAGCAGCAACAAAGGTAAAGTTAGTAGTAACAATGGTGGTGTGAGGGAGATGGTGAGATGTGGTGGGATCTTTGGTGGGTTTATGATAATGACTTCATCGTCTTCTTCCTCGTCATCATCTTCATGGGTTTCATCATCATCAGCTGAACAACATCAAAACAACATGGCAGCTCATGGTGGAAGGAACAGAAGCTGGGGATGGGCATTTGCAAGTCCAATGAGAGCTTTCGGTTCTTCATCTGGGAAAAGAGGCCGTACAATTTCAGATTCTACAAACAAGAACACAACTCCAAACTTGGGTGCAATTCCTTCATTGTTGGCCGTCAGAAGCTGAAGTAAAAAGATCTTTAATCTTCCGTTGCAATAAGTGTTTTTATTTTAATCTTGAAAACCAGAAAATACAGTAAAACTAGTTTTATATTTTAAGGTGTTTCTTGAACATTGGTTGATGATCTTTTGAAATTCCTAATAGTATTGTAATCTCACACTACTCTTTCTATATGTTAATTATCATCTTTTTTTTTTTGTCCAATAAGGAGTGAGGAACTTAGGATACCTTTATTTGTCTTTTTCTCTTGGTCACATTATAATTTTAATCCTTATTTTGTGTCTCTAATCTCTACTCTAATTAGAACCATCTGTCTTGCTTTATGTTGGTTCCGATTGGTGACATTATATTAAAAGCGTTAGAGGCTTACCGCTTTGTTTGTTACCAATCACAAAAACGTTACCAAAGCTACAGTAAAAACGGTTACTCTCAGCTTTTTCTTACCGCTTTCTCTTACAGCTTTCACTTACAGTTTTGCACTATTCAACCGCTTACCACTCCCGCTAACCGCTAATCTAACCGTTCCGCTTTGGTTCACCAATCCGACCCGTTGTCATTATGATGTGTTTTATAGAAGTGTTAATTAAATTAGTAGCTAAAACCTCACTGGAAAAGCCAGTCAAAGAGGAGGTTTCTGATGGTTTGACTGGCTTTATAAGTGTGAGTTTTGTGTTAAATGAGTGAATCAAAAGGCACATGACTTTGCACATGCATGATTCCATGGTCCCCCAAAGAACTTCATTTTTTAAATATCTTTGCGACCCACAAATTTAAGGCATTAACAAACGGTTGTAGTACTGCTACATACATCAATGAAAGTGATCATCTAATCTTTTTATAAATCAAACAGTGCAAATTTGGTATCACATTGATATTGTTAAGTGGATCAACGACATAAAAAACAGAAGGTTTTGTTATTATCTAACGTGTAGAATAGGACATAAAGGGGTCCATGAGATGAAACTACATATTGAAGATTCTGCAAAGCCAAAAAGACAGACATAAAAGGGCCTCCACATTTACTCTTTAAAAAAAATTATTTGTATTTTTCCATGTGGACTTTTATACATGTTCCAAAGACCAAAACTATATGTTTAATATATTACTTAAAAGCTGATCATGTGTCATTAGACCAGTTTAAGAGATCAAGATCTCAATAAAATTACTAGCCATGTTCTTAACTTGCTTCATCTTTCTAGAGCCTAGAAATCGCCACACTAGCATGAAAATGTTCTAGCTAGACTAGGATCATTATGTTATCAACATAACATGGAACACAAAAAAGTAATCGCGTTCCACAAATCTAATTAGAGTGGTAACTTGTGGAATGACATATTACATTTAAAAATGTGATTATGTAAGTATTACAATTTGTTATTATTTGTAAAATCGCATTCGCAAATCTAAAGAAGGACAAGAACTACTTGCAAGCACTAATGGTTTTGTCTTTAAAAATTTTTATTAGAAATGTTATGTAAAGACAAAAACAAAGTAGTCAAACAATAGAAGTCGTAAGCTGAACGATCAAAACACGGTCCACTAGTCGACACTCTCTAGAATGATTAATACTACGAAAATAAGTGTAATCAACTCATACTAATAAACTTACAAAGTATCTCAAGTCCATAGATTTGATCATTCCACCCCCGAGAATTTAATGGTTTGGCCGACCCATCTGACTCAATCATGTTAGGTGCCAAGAACATGTTGGGTCTATATATAACTACTGTTCATGATGGGTCAACCCCCCATTCATTTAATACCTCTATGGCTTCATATGCTCATGTGAAGCGTTGTGAGTTTCATCTTTCATTTTCATAGTTATTGCCAAAGCTAACCACAGAATCTTAAAGTGTCTGTAATCGCCGAAACCTACTTGTTGTCATTAATGAAGGCTAAGCGCCTGAAAAAAACATGATCTTCTTCTGCTATGTATGCTAGGACGGCACGCAGTTTGTATCCGTTTGCAGAAAACACATTGTCGTTCTCATCAGTGTGTATAACTTTATAGTGGTTATATTCAACTAACAAATTATTGTGGTTGAGTTACCGAAGCTGAATCCAATATGTGTTCTTTTGTTTTGTCAAGTTCTCATCGGTGTCTCAAATTCATCCATATAATTTCACTCTTTCGAAACGTAATGATTCGGAAAAGTGTAACACAAAACTACAAGAAAATAATAATGTACGATAAATTTCTGATCTCGGACCCCTCGGCTTGTGACGCTTGTCAGATTTTGAAATAATTTCCCTTCATGAAACTTTTTTGCATTTTTTATAAAGAACAATAAGAAAATTACAAAACCATTTGGCCCTATTTTCTTTCCTTTTGTTGGTGTATATGGACGATAAGAAATGAATTGATATGTTTTAAAAAAATCAATCGATATTCCTACAGTAAATGATCTATCTCGGAACATACTTGACAATTGTTGATTGGATATTTTGGATTGATGCAAAAACAAAACTAAAGCAAACCGGACTACAACGAACCAGACTGGAACACAAAAATTATCTGGAGCCAAAGACGAGAAACATCTCCCAACACACATACTCTACTAAGAATTCTTGAATGCATCGACTTGTTCAATATAAGAAAGCTTTTGATAGACACGGAGAATAGCTTATTGTCATTGCCAACCTTCAAGGCAATTTTGTACCAAATTTGGTAGTAAAATTGATCAAACGATTAATCAACACATGTCTGGTTAAACCTAAACACCCTCACAACACGACCCTAGTTAGATCCTAACTAATTAGACAAGCAAGAAGACGTGTTGAGGCTAATTGTTACAAAAGCACAAAAAGAATGCTGAAAAAAAATAGCATTACCTAACGCAGTGAAATCCTCTGCAACAACTTCCACATGATGATTTCTTTCTCTTTTATATCTTCTTGTAAACCAACACAGTGGGAGAATCAATAATCCATGAAAGAATATTAAACTTAAAAAAGTAAAGTGAAATGAACCAAACCATACACAAAGTACCACCAATCTCCTTGACCATGTCAGAGCTGACAACGCGTCTGAGCTCAGGTGGTTCTATCTTAGCGGGTTTGCTAGTATTGCTTTTGATCTACCAAAGAATTCGGAGAAGAGTCAAAGTCTACTTACTTGATTTCACTTGTTACCGAGCCCCTGACTCAAACCGCATCCCAATGTCTACTCTTCTCGAAACCATCTACTTAGATAACCAGCTTGATCAAGAGAGTATCGATTTCCAAGCCCGGGTTCTTGAGAGGTCCTGGTTAAGCAACCAAACAAGCATTCCTCCTTCCTTGACGGAAATACCCCTCAAGAAAAGTCTCTCCTCGGTCAAAATCGAAACCATGACCACTCTCTTCACCTCTGTTGAGGATCTCCTCAGGAAAAACAATCTAAGCCCAAGAAGCATAGACATACTGATAACAAACTGTAGTTTACACGCGCCTACACCGTCTCTAAGTGCAATGGTGATCAACAAATTCCACATGAGAAGCAATATCAAGAGCTTTAACCTGTCCGGGATGGGTTGTGCAGCTGGTATTCTATCAGTTGGTCTGGCTAACGACTTGCTAAAGGTTCACCGAGGCTCCTTGGCTCTTATTGTCAGCACAGAAGCGCTGAATACACATTGGTATATTGGCAAAGACAGATCTATGCTTCTTACCAACTGTCTCTTTCGAATGGGAGCAGCTGCGGTGTTGATGTCTAGCAATGACCACCACAGAGGAAATGCAAAGTATGAGCTCCTGCATGTTGTTAGGACAAATAAAGCTAAAGATGATCGAGCTTACCAATGTATCTATCAAGACATAGACTTAGAGGAAAAGCAAGGTGTGTCGATAACCAAAGATGTAATCAGCGTGGCTGGAGATGTGTTGAAGATGAATCTAACTTCACTGGGACCTTTGGTATTACCTTACACAGAGCTGTTGCAATATGTGGTACAACACATACTTTGCAAGAAACTGAGGATATATAAGTCGGGTTCTTCTTATACACCAAACTTCAAGACAGCTTTCAAGCATTTCTGCATTCATACAGGAGGAAGAGCTGTGATTCAAGCAATGGAAATGAACCTGAACTTGACAAAAGAAGACATCGAACCATCAAAGATGACTCTTCATAGGTTTGGGAATACTTCTTCGTCATCCATTTGGTATGCACTCTCTTACTTGGAAGCAAAACGGAGATTGAAGAAAGGCGATAGGGTCTTACAGATTGCATTTGGAAGTGGGTTCAAGTGTAACAGTGCGGTGTGGAGATGCATCCGAGAAATGGAGCCAGGGACAGAAAACAAATGGCTCGATTTTATCGAATCATATCCTGTAGACGTACCTGACTCTATAAATATCAGACCACAGAAGCACATGAAAGTAACATAACCTTGAAGAAGAGAAGTCAGTAGGGATCTGACTTATTTGTTTAAGTCCATTCCCAGTGAACACAAAAACCACTTTTCAAAAGTTTTGGAATGTTGTTGGTCTTATTTTCACCCTCAAAGACATTGAAATCTGTTATGTGACTCTTCACATGATCCCTGTAATTTCATAATGTAGCAGTAGCAGCAACAATAGTATTTGAATCATTGGCATACTATATAGATTATTGAACCAAAAAAATTACTGGCAAACTCATCAATAGAGCTTTGATCTGATTGAAACAAATCAAAGCCCTGTTATCGCAAATGAGAAATTAGTAGAACTATTATATATTGCATCTTCTAGAGAGTAGTTTTATTTATTTTTTGGATCATAATATGAGTATGGCAAGTGGTACCTTTGTTGTCAGGACTTTATTCTCTGTTGTTCTGAATATTCTCCTAGGATTTATTATCTCCAAATCCATATGCAAGAAAAAAAGAAAGAAAAGAGATTATAGTCATCCTCCCTACACATATGAGACATTACAGTTTACACGTTCAGCTCCAAGAACCTCTGAAACATCGATATCTGGCAGTCTTCGTATAATCTTGGACAGTTTTAAGCTGATTTCATATCGGTATTTGCCTGTTTTGTGTCAAACAAACAAAATATTAAGCATCAATAGTTGTTGCATGACCATTAAAAAAACTAACACTAGCATAGAATAGACAATATAGCTTAGTAAACATGGGGATCAGAAGAAAGCAGTACATGACAGAAATCCGAGACACAAATTTGGAGGAAAAAAGAAAGCTGTTACCTATCAACAAATCCACGATCGTGAAGTTCATTGCAGTGAGGGGTTGGCATCTTCTTGTTCCACCGCCGTTTTTGGAGCTCAATGCGACAGGACTGGAAAAGAAAGCTTCTGTACTCTTTGATCACGTTGCCCTCAAGTTTAGCACGAGCAGCGCTACCAAGCGGAAACTTCTCATCAAAGGCAGTTGATGATCTAACATAAAAGCTAATCTCCATATTCTCCGTCGTCTTTGGTATCTGATAAGTCTGGCTCTTGTGCAGAGAATAGTCGGGCTCCGAAAAGGGTAGATAAGCCAGCAACAAAAGCAGCAAGAACGGTAGTATCTGTATAATCGTCAAACAAGTTGGTCCAGCCACAATAGGCTCCTCCTCTCGGGGTTGGTTACGCGCGTGTCTAGTTCTATACGCATGGGAAGAACGGAACACGTCTCGTTGCTGACCAAAAAACGCCTTGAATATCTCATCAGGATCAAACTCATCATCGAAAAAATCATTCCGCGTATTATATCTCCTTCTTCTCGGCCTACTACGATTACTTTGCCTCTGGATATGATCAAACTCATCAACAAACCCAACCTGATCATACTGGCTTCTCGAGTTGCCATCACTCAAACACGTAAATGCTTTTGAAACTTTCTTAAAGGCCTCCTCTGATCCTGGTGCCTTGTTCTTATCCGGGTGAACTTTCAAGGACAGCTTCCTATAAGCTTTTCTGATCTCTTCAACCGAACAGTTCTTCTCTAAACCCAAAATCATGTAGTAATCGTTGTTCCTTTTGATATTCCTAACCAATTCCACATTTTCCTCGGTATATATCTTCTTCTCGTTAGTCTTCCCATGCTCAAGCTTATCACCATCCACAGTTTTGTGCTTTGCACTAAGAGAAGGAACTGAATCCAGATTGTCACAAGCAGCGGTAAGTTCATCGGTAGATAGGCTTGGATTAAGCCGTTTTGCCATCTTGATGAATTTCAATGCCCGTTCCTTATCACCAGAAGCAATGGCGTCTTCGGCGATCCTCAGACACCTCGAAGCATCATCTTTATTACCATCCATCACTTTTTTTCAAATCCCTAATTCAAAATTTCCCAAAAAAATCTTCCCTCCACACCCTACGCGAATTCAACAACAAAAAGAGAGGCTGAATCAGAACTGTGATATCGAATCAAATCCAGAATAGAGCTTCAACTTCATATTTCGTACATCTACGATCAAAATAACGATCCAATATCGTCGGACACAGAAATTAACAGTTACCCGATTCAGACGATGAGAGTTGCCATGGAAGAGTGAAGGAATAGCTGATCAGAGAGAAGGTTAATGGTTCAATTCATTGCTTGCTTGTAGTCGGGAAGAGAGGTAGTCAAGTCGGAGATGATGATGACGAACCAGGCTGATTGAAAGAGACTTCTCACGGCATCTGAGAAGATATTTTGACCTAAATAAAATGAAATAAAAGGAGTTTACATACAAATTAACATGTACAGCCCATCAAATTTCGAACCACAAAGTTTAAAATATTTACAATACCATACAAAATAATTTTTTTGCGTCTCCTAGCACCACAAATTTGAATTTGGGTCTCAAATCGTAGTATATGATTATAATTTTACGCTCGACCTAGTGGAGGAGCTTTTGGGAGGACCATGAGTCCATGACCATGACCAGGTCAGGTCATAGCGGAACTTTTTTTTTTTGGTAAAAATATTAAAATTTATTACCGTTTTCAATTTTTGACACAAGGACAGAGATTACAAAAAGACGGATTAAACGGAAAAAAACTACGAAACCCACGCCATCAATGAATACGACAAATACAAAAGGTTTAGAGATAGACTCGAGTGAAACTTAAAACCGAAACAGAACCAAACTAGAGAGCAGCAATCAAACGCCGAAACGTCGACCATCCCGCTTTTGCCATAGTTCTTAAGAACTAGAGTTCACATCATAGTTGCCACGAGCATCATCCTAAGGCCGGTCTTCAAACCTCTGGAGTGAAATGCCTACAGCTTCTCCGAAAACTAACGAGATTTCCGGGATCCATAACGGACTAACTTGTAGATGTCGACAAGAGAGCCCAAGTGGGCCGTCAAAGAGTCACCTCTAATTACCATTCTCGATCGAACGAATTTCGCAAGAACCAGCTCCCACAGCTACAAGATAACCACAACAATAAACCGGCGCCTCTACATCTCTATATCTGATTTAGTCTCACCATTACCACCGGTCCTTCCCGGAGACAACCCGAGCCTACACTACAACACAAACGCACTGCCGCAACACTAATGGGAAGACAAACACTGCCGTGAAACCCCGGCCACACCGGAGGAAGACGGTAACGGAGCCAAACTGCAGACAGCCGCAAGCCCCACCAAGCCACCCGCCTGACTCTTCAAACTGCAGATAGCGGAACTTGGCATGAGGCCTAGAACTCTTCGATTTTAAAAGAAAAACAATTCACAATTTTTTTAATAAAAATGTAAATATAATATGGTATCATGTACTGTATTACAAGTTGAATCAACAGTGTTTAACCTAATAAATGGTCATATACCAAAAAAAGATTAAACAACATAAGACCAAATCTTCGGTATTTTTGATAATTTTGTTTGGCATCCTTTGAATTCAAATAGCCATAAATTGTTTGAAACAGAGAGAAAAGAAAATGATGAGCTGTGAATTAAAAAAAAAAAACGAGAACGGACTAAAGAAACACATTTTAGGAATTAAGAAGTGGCATCCCAAGAAGAGGATCATTCCTCAACCAAGATAATAGAAGCACTAACTAAGAAGCTGTTTAACCTAATAATTCACAATTATGCCAAATTAGATATATAAGCTCAAATGTTTTCTTAACGTGTAATAGTTGCAATGCACAAGAAAGAAAAGAAGAGAATATATAAGACCAACAAGAATCAATAAATTTTAGTGAGTACAATGGATAAGATACATTAAATATATTGACGTTGGAAATGAAGAAAGATGTTGGGAAGAAGAGTATACAAACTGTACGAAGGATACGGTTTAATCTTATACAAGCAAAAAAATGGTACGTAACATATAGAACAGAAGAGAGGTCTTTGTTTCTCTCATTAGTGTTTATCGTTAGAAATATGTTTAGCCTTAGGCTTCTTGACGATCATAACGGAGCAATGAGCATGATGAGCTAAATAGTCACTCACACTCCCCAAAAACACCCTCTTCACAGCTCCATAACCATGGCTCCCAAGTACAAGAACAGATGCATGATGTCTCTCTGCTGCTTCCAACATGATGTTCCTCGGATCTCCTTCTATAACCTCCAACGAAGTGATCTCAATAGATTTAGCCGAGCACACTTCGGTACACTTCTTCTTAACCAACTCAGCAGTCTTGTCTAAATCTTGTTCCACCATCGGAATTATATCGACCGCTCCGGGTCCAGCAAAGCCGATGACTGAGGTTGCGGTGGGTCGGGCGTGAATGACGACGAGTTTGAATTGTGGGTTTGATTGGAAAGGTATGAAGAAGAGATCGAGTGCTGTCTCGAGTGCATGGTAGCTATGAGCTGAATCATCGACTCCTACGACCACAACACGCTCACTTCCATTACTAGCCATTTCTATATTTGTGTGTGTGTTTTTTTGTTACTTTCTCTTTAGATGATCATGAACTGAGGGAAATATATTGGTCTCTATTTGAATGATTAAGTGTGTGACTATGATGTGGTCGAGCGTTGTTGCTGGGACCTATTACCTATACTCACGCTAGGCCTCTTGTTCCAAGTTCCAACTAATCTGTTTAAATAGTGCGTTTTTCTGTTGAAGAAAACTTGAAACAGTTATGTATGTTTTCCGACTAAATCAGTTTTTTTGTTTTGTTTACATAGAGTTGACCAAAGTGTTTATTTTGTCAACGACCAGAATGTTTTTTTCCTTCTTCCATTTCGGTTTTGTTTGCTTTTAATTTATACCAATAGAGTTGAATAAACCTACAAATGTTGGCAAAAATAAACCTACAAATATTAATTATCTATACTAGAAAATTACCCGCGCTACGCCACGGGGTTTGATTTTAATACTTTTTGCTTAAGAAACGTAAACAACATTTCTAGGCTTTACTCGCATAGTGTTTTCACTTTTCCGATGCGAGTCTGAGTTGTCACTTCAACATACTCACCAACTCTACCAAAAGTATCTAGAACCCAAGACAAGGCTAGTGTGACTCCATCTCCTGAAAAGCTGTCTTCGTCATAAGAAAGCCAACTTAAAAGCCAACTATTACCTTCCGGTTTAAACAAAGAGCCCGATATACCAGTTTGACCTGAACCAAATCATACAGAACCTCGCACAAAATGTCACCGAGTACTGAAGCAAATTGCATCAATAAAAGGAACTTGAAAGATTAGTTAATAAATTAAGGATAAACAAAAAATAACTACATGGAGTTCGATGTTCTTATTTAAAGTTCTCATTCTCACCCCAAACTATTAAATACAACAAATCAAACCCAACCACGAAGATAGATGTGGAAGAAGGGAAAAGAAATTGAAGAAACCATTTTTTCCACGAAAACTTTCGCCAAAAGCAAAGAAAAAACAACAACAAAAAACTAAAACCTTCTTAAGAACTATGAAGAGCAGCAACTCTATCAGTAAGCTCTGCAACTGTTTAATCATCTCCTTCCTCAGCTATGGTGTCCTGTAAACAGAGAGAACAAAACAACAGTCAAGTAAACTTTCATGTACCTTTCAAGATCTTCTGTTTTTTTCCTCTCTTTTCACTAACCTCTTTGTCGGTTTTAGACTAGACAACGATGCATTTGGAACCGCTGAGCACTGGAACCTCCTCCATTATCTGCTTCCTCAGATTCCAAGGTTGAAGCCACATCTCTCTGCAACACACAATCACAGAGAAGCACAATGCTTTCAGAGAAAGAGAGAAGAGGGAGCGAGAGAGAGGAGAGAGGTTCTGTGAAAGACATTACCTTGGCAAGGAAGGATGATGTCTATGAAGTGCAGTACTTCTTCTTCCTCCTGCTGCTGCTCCTGGTTTACCTTGATTCTCTTCAAGATGAGAAAATTGCCTCTTAAATCGATCAACCCCACTACGTAAACAACAAAAGATTATTGATTATATAACTCTTTGTTTCAGGATTTATAGTTTCTGAGCTGTTAACAAGCTAACCTAGGGTACATGAAGCTAAGCTGATCACAACCGCGAAGGTATTCCTCCAACATCTGAGGATGATATTCCAACATCTAATGTTTTTTCCAAAGATAAGTGATTGTCAGATCAATGAAGAACAGATAAACAAAACCAGAGTAAAACATGATGTATAGAAAAGCCTTTTGTATTACCTCTCGGTAAATTAATTCTCTGACATCATCTTTTGTCAACTTCTTTCTTTCAAAATCAAAAGCTTTGAAATTGGCTGGGTTGATGGTTCACGATCTGAATTTGACAGACCACTGAAGTATGGATCAGCTAGTGCCTGTAAATACGGAAACCACAACAATGCAAATAAGAGTTTCAGTCTTGTGTAGGAAAATAAAACTAAAGCAAATTTACTCATTCTCTTACATCTTCAGCTGATGCACGATCTTTAGGATCAAAGGCAAGCAGGCGTTCAAGAAGGCGGATAGCCAAAGGATCAGCTTTAGGGAACTTATGAGAGAAAGGCACTTGCTGTTTTTTCCTCATGCTCCTAAGATATCTCCTCGCTTTTTCATTTCTAATCTGTCAAATTTCAAGATTGCAAAAAATAACATTATAGGATATAACTCGCTCTCAAATGAAGGAATGTAACACATTAATCTGCTAAAGAAGATTTGACTAACCCTTGATATCGACTCAGGCGGTGGAGTGCTAAGAAAATCAGTCATAAGAAGATCTTAAGAGTCGTGAAGGGAAAAGCTGGAATAAAAGGGCCATAGTCATGATCGTTTACCTCAAGTGACATGCAAGTTGTAGAAACAGGTACTTTTCACGGTTGTTGATGAGTGCGAAATCTAAAGAAAAAGAAGAATCAAAGCTCAAGGTTCTTAGATCTACAAAATAAAAGAAGATCCCAGGGTCGTTAAGGGAAACTGGAATCAAAGAGCCAAAGACAGGATCGTTTACCTCAAGTGTCATGCAGGTGGTCGTTTGACTCCAAATCGTCTGAAACACGAAGAGATGAAGCTTAGAATTCTCGGATCTAAACGAATCGACAACGACCTAAAGTAAGAGGTGAGGTCGATTACCTTACCACGGTGGTTGGGGGACCTAAAATCATCCCGGAGACGAAGATTTTCAGGTTGTAGAAACAGGTGAGGAAGCTTAGCTTGGACTCGGCAGAGATCTATAAACGGAATATGAAGAGATAGAAGGAAAGGGTGTGGATACAAACTGAAAGTAAGAATCCTATGGTCGAAGGTCTGTAAGCAATCGGTGGTAACGATCGACGGCGAAAAACCGTCTGAAATCACGATTGGGAGAGACGACGGATAAATAGCCATTTTCGTCCCTGAGAGAGAAAATAGAGAGAGAACACATAGAGAGAGAAAGCGATGAACCAAATGAAATGATTCGTGTCGATAAAATCATTTTTGTGTCAATTTTTTTAAGACCTTTGAGACATGTAAGATATGAGGTGGCAGTATGTTTTGTTTTGATTGGTCTTCACAATAAATTCAGTAAATGAGGTGTCAGTTCCACAGTCATTCTTGGGCTGATGTGTCATGCCCTGAAGATGCACAGCTTCTATTATATATATAACTAGATTTTGACCCGCCAATCGGCGGGTATAATTTTGTTTTCATGTTTATTGTTATTTTGTGTATAAATAATATATTTATAAATGATAATATGTTTTTATAATATATTATTAATATTAAATTTATATGTTTGAGATATGTTTTCATGTTTATTGTTATTTTGTGTATAAATAATATATTTGTAAATGATAATATGTTTTTAACTAATATAAATAAAACTATACATAAAATATTCTATATTATTAATAAGAAAATAGTTTACTTTAAGGTGGGAGATTGTTTTTATTTTGGAAATATAATATTTTTTATTTAAATAATTAATATAAAAATACATATGTAAAATTATATTTTTTATTAATATGTAAATGATATTTATGATATTAATATTTCAAATTTTAATATTAATTAAGTACTAATAATTGTATCTTAATTTTTTTTCCGATTGTGTTAGTTAACTTTTTATTTCTATAAAATATTTGTAGGTTAAATATTTCCAAAAATAAATAGTATTTACTAATACGATTAGTTAATTCCGAATTAATAATTTCCAAAAATAAATATATTATGATTAATCAAAATATCTCAACTATAAATATCTTTCTTTTTATTTAATATTTTTAAAATTATTTAGCATTAAATTAACCAAAAATTAAATGGCATGATTGTAATTAAAATAAAAACTAAGGTCAGTTTATATTTTGTACTTCTGCTTTAATAGTATAGATTAGTAATGAGTTTATTGTGTGTTTCCATATCGTTTTTGTATCATCTTTAATCGTAATAATTTTATTACACTTACTTTTGCAGATAAAACATTTATTTCTTGTTATTACATAAAATTATACTTTTTCTTTTCAATATTTTATCATTATTTAGCTAATATCTAATTTTATAAAGTATATGTTAAAATAATTTTATTTATTTCTATCAACAAAATGTAATTTATGATAACTTTTTATTTATGTATCTTTTAACAAAATAATTGTATCTTTTTTTGAAGATAATTCTTAGTTATATAATTTTTTGATTTTCCAATTTGATATTAGTTTAGCAGAGTAAACTATTAATTTACCTATAATGTTTGAATTTATGTATTTGTAAAGATATAAATAAACATGAAGAACATTTTTAGCACCAAAATAAGACCATTTTACATTTATAAAATTTAGAACACATTAAAACATAAGAATTATGCTGGAAAAATGAACATAAAAAAATTATTAGTTTGTATACATAATTTTTTGGGTTGATAAAAAAATCAGAACATTCTCAAACCATTTAAAAATTCGAGGCAAAACATTTGTTTTGTAGATTTTGCATTTAAAATTGAATTCCGGTTTAGATCGAGATATTAAAATAGGCAAGTCCGACCCATTTAAACCCGCCTTATTTAGACTCATTTATATCTAAAACCGTTTTAGACCCATACATTTAAACCAGTAAGAAATAACATGTTTGTCTAAATATGTTTAGACCTATTTATAAATTTTAATACAAAAATATAGAAATGTAATTGTTATATTTAAAATTTAATATAAAAATACGAAAAGTACGAAAATACATAAATTTCTTTTTACATAATACACCATTAGAAGGCTACAACTTCACCCTCTATCAAGCTTGTTAATATGTAAATAAGAAGAGACATAAAAACTTCTCTGTCGTTGTGCCCTCAGTTCACTTGCAAAATGGTAACTATACTCGGTCAATAATCTCTTCCGCACAAAAAACACTTAAAAAGTCAAATAATAAAATCATGAAGCTCACTGATGATCTAAGATTACACTTTGTGCAAGAACAAATGTTTAATGGTGATTAAAATAATATTGAATCAATTTTGTTGTTGAAGATGGCACCTCTGATCCTTGTATCCTTGCTACACTCAGAGACCAGTCCCCTTCGTGTAACTGACAGCAGGTGTTCATCTCTACTGACTTTCCATCTATTTTTGGATGGTTTAACCGATGAACACAACTGTCACCAACATGCTCTCAGATTTGTTTTGTTCACAAATCAAGGGAATAGCAATGATGCATTTCTTTCCAGTGCCTTATAGAGTGGACATCCTTGTATCTACAATTTGAAAACATGATCCGCTGTGAATGAACAGTAGTGCAGTATGGTCCGTCGCGGGCGTGCCAAAGTATTGTGTCCAATCCCACCCGGCTTGTTTTACGCGGTTTTGCCATCTGTTTTCAGGTCGTGATAGAACAAACACGATTACTGTATGCAACAAAAACCAAAGACGAAACTTTGCTTATAAGAAACATGTTTATCATTCATCCTGCTATATCGTTCCATACACACTGTTCCAAATTGTAGTAGAAAATACGAAAATAATCTCAATAGACATCGAGGGCAATGTTGGACAAAAGGAGTCGAATCAATGAACTCACATTCAATTTTTGTTCTCTGTACTCTGAATCCTCTATTTCTGTAAGAAAGAGAGAGGTTTTGTCGGGTAGCACAATTCTACAAAACATGTGTTTCCCTCAAAATTAACTCAAAACTTGAAAGAAAAAGAGAAGCAGCATAAAATAAAACTACCATAACAAAATCCATTAGCTTTAACAGCCTCCTTTTCCATGTTAGCCATTTGAGAACATTCAACCTATTAAAGAACATCCTCAATCAAATCGTTTCACACCGAATGAGATCAACACTTATGAAAAAAAGACAGAAAACTTGATGACCCCAAAATAAAGAACAACAAAAAAAAATTTCAAAAGAAGTGATGCGGAGTCTCTAGCAGAGTCTATAGAAGATAAAGGTTTTATGCACAAACACACTAACCTTCAGAGCAAACTTCTTTAGTTTCTTCATTGCAGAGAATTGCTTGAGACAAGACAAAATAACTGGATCAATCTTCTTTAGTTTCCATGTGAATACATATGTAAAACTTCGAAACTGTGATCAACCCATGACCCAGTGACAACCACTTTCCCACTGCTTTGAGTAGGAACACAAACTTTAATTGAACACAAATTATAGCAAAAATTGACAAACACACGAAAATTGGGTCAATGAATCTTGATACTCTAATTTTGGCAGATGTAACATCGGAGAACACTATGAAAACGGAATAGAAAAAAAAAACAATAGCTGTTACCTTTACATTGTAAATTGAGATAGAAAGACCGGAAGTGGATTACCGTCATTGGCTGAACCATGCGGTTGGAGCCTTAGAGGGATCGAATATCATCAAAACCATGAATTGCGTCTGCGTGCTCATGAGTTAGAATGATCTACACACACACAAAAAATCGTATAATATCATAAATCAGTAAAATATGGGTTTCATTTTAGACAAAAAGATGTAAGAAAGGCTTAATAGAAACAATTCTGGGAATCTTGTAGCAGATACACCAACGAAGGACTTGCTCTCTAAAATTCTTACCAACATCAATAACTATGTAATATTGTCTATCATCTTCTTCCTCGCAGCAATAATTGATCAAGAGAGACGTATTACATCTGCCAAAATCAGAGTATCAAGATTCAAGAATGTACCAAAGAAGATCAAAAGGGGTTTGTTAGAGCCGAGCCATCAACTAAAATTGGATCAAGAGCAGAGTATCAAGATTCAAGAATGTAGCCAGTAAATAAACTTTTTTTTGGTAAAATCCAGTAAATAAACTTTACCAGCTAACCAATCAGAAACCTAAAAATGAAAATCCCAAGACAAGAGATACACTATTCAGCGAAAGAATTGATGATGGAGATAGATAAATACCGTGTTCTCTTGGATGGGATTGAATCCAGGGAAAGTGAATCAAACACCCGAAAACCTCTTGGAAAAAAGCCCCAATACATCATCTCTTTCTAAGGGGAAGATCGAAGCTTGAAATAAAAGTTTGAAATTAAAATCATGAAGCTCACTGATGATCTAAGATTACACTTTGTGCAAGAACAAATGTTTAATGGTGATTAAAATAATATTGAATCAATTTTGTTGTTGAAGATGGCACCTCTGATCCTTGTATCCTTGCTACACTCAGAGACCAGTCCCCTTCGTGTAACTGACAGCAGGTGTTCATCTCTACTGACTTTCCATCTATTTTTGGATGGTTTAACCGATGAACACAACTGTCACCAACATGCTCTCAGATTTGTTTTGTTCACAAATCAAGGGAATAGCAATGATGCATTTCTTTCCAGTGCCTTATAGAGTGGACATCCTTGTATCTACAATTTGAAAACATGATCCGCTGTGAATGAACAGTAGTGCAGTATGGTCCGTCGCGGGCGTGCCAAAGTATTGTGTCCAATCCCACCCGGCTTGTTTTACGCGGTTTTGCCATCTGTTTTCAGGTCGTGATAGAACAAACACGATTACTGTATGCAACAAAAACCAAAGACGAAACTTTGCTTATAAGAAACATGTTTATCATTCATCCTGCTATATCGTTCCATACACACTGTTCCAAATTGTAGTAGAAAATACGAAAATAATCTCAATAGACATCGAGGGCAATGTTGGACAAAAGGAGTCGAATCAATGAACTCACATTCAATTTTTGTTCTCTGTACTCTGAATCCTCTATTTCTGTAAGAAAGAGAGAGGTTTTGTCGGGTAGCACAATTCTACAAAACATGTGTTTCCCTCAAAATTAACTCAAAACTTGAAAGAAAAAGAGAAGCAGCATAAAATAAAACTACCATAACAAAATCCATTAGCTTTAACAGCCTCCTTTTCCATGTTAGCCATTTGAGAACATTCAACCTATTAAAGAACATCCTCAATCAAATCGTTTCACACCGAATGAGATCAACACTTATGAAAAAAAGACAGAAAACTTGATGACCCCAAAATAAAGAACAACAAAAAAAAATTTCAAAAGAAGTGATGCGGAGTCTCTAGCAGAGTCTATAGAAGATAAAGGTTTTATGCACAAACACACTAACCTTCAGAGCAAACTTCTTTAGTTTCTTCATTGCAGAGAATTGCTTGAGACAAGACAAAATAACTGGATCAATCTTCTTTAGTTTCCATGTGAATACATATGTAAAACTTCGAAACTGTGATCAACCCATGACCCAGTGACAACCACTTTCCCACTGCTTTGAGTAGGAACACAAACTTTAATTGAACACAAATTATAGCAAAAATTGACAAACACACGAAAATTGGGTCAATGAATCTTGATACTCTAATTTTGGCAGATGTAACATCGGAGAACACTATGAAAACGGAATAGAAAAAAAAAACAATAGCTGTTACCTTTACATTGTAAATTGAGATAGAAAGACCGGAAGTGGATTACCGTCATTGGCTGAACCATGCGGTTGGAGCCTTAGAGGGATCGAATATCATCAAAACCATGAATTGCGTCTGCGTGCTCATGAGTTAGAATGATCTACACACACACAAAAAATCGTATAATATCATAAATCAGTAAAATATGGGTTTCATTTTAGACAAAAAGATGTAAGAAAGGCTTAATAGAAACAATTCTGGGAATCTTGTAGCAGATACACCAACGAAGGACTTGCTCTCTAAAATTCTTACCAACATCAATAACTATGTAATATTGTCTATCATCTTCTTCCTCGCAGCAATAATTGATCAAGAGAGACGTATTACATCTGCCAAAATCAGAGTATCAAGATTCAAGAATGTACCAAAGAAGATCAAAAGGGGTTTGTTAGAGCCGAGCCATCAACTAAAATTGGATCAAGAGCAGAGTATCAAGATTCAAGAATGTAGCCAGTAAATAAACTTTTTTTTGGTAAAATCCAGTAAATAAACTTTACCAGCTAACCAATCAGAAACCTAAAAATGAAAATCCCAAGACAAGAGATACACTATTCAGCGAAAGAATTGATGATGGAGATAGATAAATACCGTGTTCTCTTGGATGGGATTGAATCCAGGGAAAGTGAATCAAACACCCGAAAACCTCTTGGAAAAAAGCCCCAATACATCATCTCTTTCTAAGGGGAAGATCGAAGCTTGAAATAAAAGTTTGAAATTAAAATCATGAAGCTCACTGATGATCTAAGATTACACTTTGTGCAAGAACAAATGTTTAATGGTGATTAAAATAATATTGAATCAATTTTGTTGTTGAAGATGGCACCTCTGATCCTTGTATCCTTGCTACACTCAGAGACCAGTCCCCTTCGTGTAACTGACAGCAGGTGTTCATCTCTACTGACTTTCCATCTATTTTTGGATGGTTTAACCGATGAACACAACTGTCACCAACATGCTCTCAGATTTGTTTTGTTCACAAATCAAGGGAATAGCAATGATGCATTTCTTTCCAGTGCCTTATAGAGTGGACATCCTTGTATCTACAATTTGAAAACATGATCCGCTGTGAATGAACAGTAGTGCAGTATGGTCCGTCGCGGGCGTGCCAAAGTATTGTGTCCAATCCCACCCGGCTTGTTTTACGCGGTTTTGCCATCTGTTTTCAGGTCGTGATAGAACAAACACGATTACTGTATGCAACAAAAACCAAAGACGAAACTTTGCTTATAAGAAACATGTTTATCATTCATCCTGCTATATCGTTCCATACACACTGTTCCAAATTGTAGTAGAAAATACGAAAATAATCTCAATAGACATCGAGGGCAATGTTGGACAAAAGGAGTCGAATCAATGAACTCACATTCAATTTTTGTTCTCTGTACTCTGAATCCTCTATTTCTGTAAGAAAGAGAGAGGTTTTGTCGGGTAGCACAATTCTACAAAACATGTGTTTCCCTCAAAATTAACTCAAAACTTGAAAGAAAAAGAGAAGCAGCATAAAATAAAACTACCATAACAAAATCCATTAGCTTTAACAGCCTCCTTTTCCATGTTAGCCATTTGAGAACATTCAACCTATTAAAGAACATCCTCAATCAAATCGTTTCACACCGAATGAGATCAACACTTATGAAAAAAAGACAGAAAACTTGATGACCCCAAAATAAAGAACAACAAAAAAAAATTTCAAAAGAAGTGATGCGGAGTCTCTAGCAGAGTCTATAGAAGATAAAGGTTTTATGCACAAACACACTAACCTTCAGAGCAAACTTCTTTAGTTTCTTCATTGCAGAGAATTGCTTGAGACAAGACAAAATAACTGGATCAATCTTCTTTAGTTTCCATGTGAATACATATGTAAAACTTCGAAACTGTGATCAACCCATGACCCAGTGACAACCACTTTCCCACTGCTTTGAGTAGGAACACAAACTTTAATTGAACACAAATTATAGCAAAAATTGACAAACACACGAAAATTGGGTCAATGAATCTTGATACTCTAATTTTGGCAGATGTAACATCGGAGAACACTATGAAAACGGAATAGAAAAAAAAAACAATAGCTGTTACCTTTACATTGTAAATTGAGATAGAAAGACCGGAAGTGGATTACCGTCATTGGCTGAACCATGCGGTTGGAGCCTTAGAGGGATCGAATATCATCAAAACCATGAATTGCGTCTGCGTGCTCATGAGTTAGAATGATCTACACACACACAAAAAATCGTATAATATCATAAATCAGTAAAATATGGGTTTCATTTTAGACAAAAAGATGTAAGAAAGGCTTAATAGAAACAATTCTGGGAATCTTGTAGCAGATACACCAACGAAGGACTTGCTCTCTAAAATTCTTACCAACATCAATAACTATGTAATATTGTCTATCATCTTCTTCCTCGCAGCAATAATTGATCAAGAGAGACGTATTACATCTGCCAAAATCAGAGTATCAAGATTCAAGAATGTACCAAAGAAGATCAAAAGGGGTTTGTTAGAGCCGAGCCATCAACTAAAATTGGATCAAGAGCAGAGTATCAAGATTCAAGAATGTAGCCAGTAAATAAACTTTTTTTTGGTAAAATCCAGTAAATAAACTTTACCAGCTAACCAATCAGAAACCTAAAAATGAAAATCCCAAGACAAGAGATACACTATTCAGCGAAAGAATTGATGATGGAGATAGATAAATACCGTGTTCTCTTGGATGGGATTGAATCCAGGGAAAGTGAATCAAACACCCGAAAACCTCTTGGAAAAAAGCCCCAATACATCATCTCTTTCTAAGGGGAAGATCGAAGCTTGAAATAAAAGCCATATTTGTATAGAAAAAGAAAGAGCGTATCAGAGAAGATTTGAGGATAAATTGAAATCTTCGTATCTTTGCTTTTGAATTATTACGATGGATTAAAATTAACTAAATAATTAAATGGCATTCTCTGTAATTAAATCAAAAAGTTAGGGTAGTTTTTGTTTTGTACTGCTGCTTTAATAGTATAGATTCCCTAGTTAAAACTTAAAATATGTATTTATTATAAATTAAAAACTCTACTACAAGAAAACTGCCTCATAGCCACAAATTTTTTCGTGGCTATGAGGCTTAATCCGTGGCTATTTCAGCCATAACCACAGATAGTCACGAAAAAAATATGTGGCTATGGGCTCGTAGCTATCGGCCATTCGTGGCAATTTATGGTTACGCTTCCACGGATAGCCACGTATTCGTTCGTGGATATATAGTCATGGATAGCAAAGAAAGCTTTCGTAGCTACTATAACCACGAATTTTGTTGTGGCCATAGCTACGAAATTTCCATGACATATTTCGTGGCTTTAGCTACGAATTTTCACGGAATAAGTCGTGGCTATATATTTTAAAAAAAATAAAAAAATAAATAATAAATTAAATTAAAATAATCATTTATATATTTTTATTAATAATCATAATAAAATATATAAAACTAAAACAATAAATTATTAAACAAAACATAAAAGTTGAATTGAAAAAAGCAGATCTGAAGACGGAGTCTTCAACGCCGTGGCTCCGTCTGCTTCCTCTTCTTCCCAGGAATAATAACACGATGGAGGCCATGAAATAATGAAGCAGGGAACATGGACTAGCATAGGCCAAGACCGACTAATAGGAGCAGGGAACCTAAGATACACCGGCGGAGGCCATGAAATCGACACCAGAAGAGGGGAATTCCATTACCCAGAAAACGCCGAGAAGTCGGAGAAGGAAGATCGAAGAAACTGACGAGTCCAAAACGGAGACGAAGAGACATAACCGTCGCTACAGATCTCGCAACCACCGTTACCTAGGCCAAGCGCAGGGCAGAGCCACTGCAAAGAGACGGCGGAGAGGATGTGCTGGCACGGGAGGAGAACGTGCTCGTCTTCGTCTCTCTCGTTGAAGCTCCGGAAACGAGATCGTGAAGAGAGGAAGCCTGATTCGTCTTCATCCGATTCCTCTCTCACAATCCCGACAAAAAAGATGAGAAGCGTGAAGAGATGAGTTTTCGTAGAGATGAAATGAAATGTTTGATACAAAAAATGGGGAGGTGTTACAGCTGGTGAGATAAAGGAAGGAAGAAGATGACACATAATTAATTAGGGTTAAGAGAAATGGATGACTGAGATTGAATAACAAATGGAATCTAACTGCTTAGAGTGTTATCTGATATATCATGGTTTTTACCCACTTTATACCATGATATAGTTGTGTTTTTAGAGTCTTTTGTATTAGTTTAGAGTCTTTTACAGGTTAAATCAGGTTTGGAGCTAATTGGAGATATATGGAGCATTTTGGGCATTTTGGGACGTTTTGGCCGAGAGCTTTATTCACTGTTCGATTATTTGATGTTGCATCGATCGACACGCATTGTGCATCGGTCGATGCAGTCGCGAGATGGGCCGTACGCGTCGGCGTAACAAGTATTGAAGATTTGCAAAGAAGCCCAAGATACTTTCAGTATTTACACAGAAGCCCCAGCCGAGATTATGCCTATATATACTAGTTTTTGGTGTTTAATTTAGATACGCTTTGATACTTAGAGCTAAGAGATTTTTAGAGCTTTTGGGGCTGATCTATTTTCCTTGTATTGATTTATTTTGGAGAAGATTTCGAACCCCTTTGATATTTTAATTTCTTATATGCAATCTATTTATTCTATGATTATGTTTTCATCAATCATGTCTGAGTAGATCCATAGTTGAGTTTAGGGTTTCTCATTAGGGTTTGATGACTTGCTAGACTTGTTTAATTCAGTTGGGATTCATATGATTAGAATGTTCTTCAAACTAAATTGTGCTTAAAGCTAGTTCTAACCTGATCAATTAGAATCTAGATCCTAGGTTACTAAATACGTCACGAGAGTGGGGTTTAGGAATCTGAACTATTTAGGTTGAGCAATTGAATTATTCGCAAAGAGATTTGGTTTAGTTTAATTGTGAACATATCGAACTTGAACTTAATGCTAGTTTAATTTGTTAGTAATTGCAAAGAGATTTGGATTACTGCACTTAGACTTAGAGAGTTTTCGCAAAGAGATTTGGTTAATTCTATTTTCGTGATTTGAGTTCTAGAACTGAGTTTAATTTGATCCTGACTGATTAACTTGTCTGCTTGTCTGATTTCCTGAGAATACCCTAGGCTTGACGCTTTTAGTTTATTGCTTACAAACCGATTTCCTGCTACTGTTTACTTTCTTGCACCGCAATTCATTACAATCACTACTTGCTTATTTCTAGTATTAATTCCTACGGTTTGATTCTCTTGAGACCAAGTGTCCCTGTGGATTCGATAACCCTATATACTACATTGACTATACTGTGCACTTGCAGTTTAGAATAGGGATTAAAACTCGACCTATCAAGTTTTTGGCGCCGTTGCCGGGGACTCTTTGAGTCTTCGATAGCTTCGAACTTAGGGTTCTTACTAGGATTTTTATTTTTGGTTTAGTTTACTACTTTTCTTTTTCTTGCGTTTCAGGTACGCCTGATCGCCCTGCATCGATCGACACAGTCCTAAGTGTCGATCGTCACATCATCGAGCCTGCATCGATCGACGCTTCTCTTGCATCGATCGACAAAAGGCGAAACCAGTGGTGCCGAGAGCTTGAGCATTTAGCTGGGTATTTCTTGATGAAACCTGTGATTCTGACTCGCGACGAAAACGGCATTCTACGAGACCAGGAAGGTCACGTATGTAACGCGAAGGGTCAGAAACTGGATGGGGAAGGAAACCTCATCATACCAGATGTTGCCGTGGGCGCGGAGCATCGACGAGAGGATGGTCACAAGAAGACACTTGCTGATTATAACAGACCAGATATATTCTATGCTAATCGGTCTGCGATTCGACCACCTCCGTTCACCAGAGCTGAGTTTAGGATGAAACCAGAGTACGCATTGGTTGGACATTATCAGTTCCATGGTCTCTCAAGCGAGCATCCTATGGATCACATAGAAACATTTGAGGAATTGGCTAGCAGTATCACGGCTGAAGGAGTTTCTTCTGATTATATTTTCTGTAAGCTCTTCCCATTCTCTCTTAAAGGAGATGCAGCTTACTGGCTGAGACAGCTAGAACCAGGATCTTTGACCACTTGGGAAGCAGTCAAGAAGGAGTTCCTTAGACATTTTATGACGATGCGTTATCCGAGCAGCTTAGACATGACATCTTGACATTCAAGCAACAGCCTACAGAGCCTTTTAGAGCAGCTTGGATGAGATTCAAGATGTACCAGAGAGATTGTCCACACCATGGATTCTCTGAGGTACAGCTTCTGAGTGCCTTTTTCAGGGGTTTGGATTTTTGGTATCAGAGAGCTATGGACACAGGAAGTGATGGGAACTTCTATACCAAGACTCCAGAGGAAGCTAAAGAGCTTATTAAGAACTTGATGACTAGCTATAGTGTCAAGAATGCTGACATGGAGAGGCATAAGTCTAGTAGCAATGATGATAGCTTGCAGATAGCTGATTTAAGGGACAAGGTGGATTATATCCACAACATGGTAGTAGCTGGAGAATCTGTAGAAGTGAATTATTTAGATGGAGCTGAACATACATCTAGAAATCAACAGAGACAAGCTCCGAGAGCGAATGATTATGGCTATTCACCTCACCAAGCTCCACCCACTAAAGAGCAGACAAAGATTGAGTCTATGCTTGAGCAGCTACTTCTTGGACAGAACAAGATGATGCAGGATCTGAATGGAAAGATGGACTTCATGTATGAGGATCTGAGTGGAAAATTGAAAACCTTGACAAGCAGAGTTGACAATCTGGATGTTAGGATGACGCAAGTGGAAACCAGTATACAGACAAAGCCTGTTAAAGCAGCTTCGGCAGAAGAAGAAGCTGAGCAAAATCGAGAAACTGAAGTTCAAGAACTGGAAAATCCGAGAGAAATTCAGGAAGTTCGCCATGCATCGATCGATACAAATGTGCATCGATCGACACATCCTGCGAGTGTCAATGTCGATCATCACCATTTCAGCAACGATCGACACCATGGGCGTGAGCAGTCAATTTGCCCAGAAAAGCTGAATGCTGATACAGAGAGAGCTTACAAACCGAAGATTCCTTTCCCTAGGAAGTCCAAGCGAGGGATTCAGTTGGAAAAATGCATGGGGATAATGAGAGAAAAGCTAACTGAAACTCCACTGATTGATGCCGCTAAAACCAATCCAATGATGCAAACATGTGTTACACACATCCTCTCTAGTAACATGACTGAAGAAGAAGGATGCTTGATGGTCTCAGAAGTATGTGATGCTGTTGCTAATGGTAGGGTTCCTGAGAAGCTAAAGGATCCAGGAGGTTTTATGATAAACTGCTCTATCTATAGAGACAGATTTCAGAGGGCGTTGTGTGATCTCGGCTCAAGTATAAATCTCATGCCGTATTCTGTGGCTATGAGATTGGGACTAATGAACTTCCAACCTACTAGGATCTCTTTAGTCCTAGCTGATCGATCAAGGAGACATCCAGAAGGAATTCTTGAGAACATCCCTCTTAGAGTTGGAAATTACTTTATTCCAACGGACTTTATGGTACTGAAGTATGAGATTGAGCCTGATGATCCTCTACTGCTTGGTAGATCCTTTTTAGCCACTGCTGGGGCTGTGATTGATGTACGCCATAAATTGATTGATCTCCACCTGGGAGATAAGCCTCTGCAGTTCAATATGGATGAATTGAAGAAACCCACCATTGATGGACAGAGTTTCAGCATTGATACAGAACTAGAAGCTGAGATTGGAGAGAAGAAGGTGGCGGTTCCTCTTGAACCCGCTCTAACATCTTCAGTACCTGCAATTGCTCATAAGCAGAAAACTCCAGACCTTTTATTTCCACCAAAGGTAAGGCACAAATCATCTCAGCTTAAACATCCTAACCGCATTGCTTTAAATGCAAGACAACGCAATATCCCACCCAAGCTTCGCTCCTGCCCTGATTCTGTTGGTTCTTTCCTTGGGAGATCCCATGATCTGAATGCTTACTCGCCACCTTGGATGAGGAGACTTGAACAGAGACAGAAAAAGTCTCTGTCAGGATCTCTAAGTGCCTGAAAGATCTTGTGCGTCCGGTCAAGCTAATGACCTTAAACAAGCGCTGAGTGGGAGGCAACCCACTGTTTTCGTTTTTGCATTTTGATTTTAGTATTTTTTCTAGATTTTACGTTTTTGTTTCTGTTTGGTGAGTTTTTGGTTGCAGGGTTCGTGAAAATCGCATTGCGTCGATCGACACACATTTGTATCGATCGTTACAACAGAAATCGCACAGCAACGGTCGGTGCACCTAGTGCAACGATCGATGCCTGACTGCGACAGAGGTAAAACCCGAGAGAACTAACCATTCAACTATTTTAATTTTTCTTTTCTTTAACCAATCCCTTGCTTGACACTACTGGGGACAGTGTGTCTTAAGTGTGGGGGAGGTTCTACTAATTAGTTTCTTTTGTTTTCTTAGAGTCAGTTAAATTTTTCAAAATTTGTTTTTCGAGTCAAAATTGGTTTAAGTAGGAAACAATGATTTTTGGAGGAGATTAGCAGCATTTGCAGGAACTTAAGTGACCATTGGGATGAAGCTGCAGATCTATCTATGACTATTAGAAAACCCCATCACAGATCAGCCTACTGAGGACACCCATATCACTTTAGGTATCAGAGGATCCTTTACTGACTTCACCTTAATACTGACTTTAATTTTTCTCACCTAAGGGCTTGGTATGCTTTATGTCGGATTCCCTGTTAGTTCTGACACAGCCTGTAAACCTGTCCTATTTAGTCCCCTTCTCCCCTTCTGTAAAGTAAAAAAAAAAAAAAAAAAAAAAAATATAAATAACTGAGGATGAGTTAGTAACTCCGAAGTGGTCATGGGAATAGTAGCAAACACTATTATCTCTCATGTGATCCATGGAATGTGTCCAAAGTACACCCCATAACGGGAAGAACACTGATAAAAAAAATAAAATGATACCCAGTGGGGAAAAATCAGTTGTTAAAGAAGGGAAAGAGAAGAAAGGGACTAGAGAAAGATAGTATGGTGGTCTAGAGCTGGCAAGGTAAGAATCCATGTGCCTTTAGATCGATACTCCTTAGGTGAGACCGCACTTAAATACTTGCAGAAGTCAGTAGGGTGAATTTGAATGCTTGAATGTGATTGTGGCGTTTACTTAGGACAGTTGCTAAGTGTGGGGGAAGTACATGTTGGTCTTGATGTCTGTAGATTGATTCTTTCATGTGGATTACTAAGGGGAATCTGAATGCTGCTGCTTCTATGACAAAATGAGTTTCTGAAGAGTTTTCAAACCTCTTCACTGCATTTTAGTTCTCTGTTTTGCTTGAGGGCAAGCAAAGGCTAAGTGTGGGGGAGTTGATATATCATGGTTTTTACCCACTTTATACCATGATATAGTTGTGTTTTTAGAGTCTTTTGTATTAGTTTAGAGTCTTTTACAGGTTAAATCAGGTTTGGAGCTAATTGGAGATATATGGAGCATTTTGGGCATTTTGGGACGTTTTGGCCGAGAGCTTTATTCACTGTTCGATTATTTGATGTTGCATCGATCGACACGCATTGTGCATCGGTCGATGCAGTCGCGAGATGGGCCGTACGCGTCGGCGTAACAAGTATTGAAGATTTGCAAAGAAGCCCAAGATACTTTCAGTATTTACACAGAAGCCCCAGCCGAGATTATGCCTATATATACTAGTTTTTGGTGTTTAATTTAGATACGCTTTGATACTTAGAGCTAAGAGATTTTTAGAGCTTTTGGGGCTGATCTATTTTCCTTGTATTGATTTATTTTGGAGAAGATTTCGAACCCCTTTGATATTTTAATTTCTTATATGCAATCTATTTATTCTATGATTATGTTTTCATCAATCATGTCTGAGTAGATCCATAGTTGAGTTTAGGGTTTCTCATTAGGGTTTGATGACTTGCTAGACTTGTTTAATTCAGTTGGGATTCATATGATTAGAATGTTCTTCAAACTAAATTGTGCTTAAAGCTAGTTCTAACCTGATCAATTAGAATCTAGATCCTAGGTTACTAAATACGTCACGAGAGTGGGGTTTAGGAATCTGAACTATTTAGGTTGAGCAATTGAATTATTCGCAAAGAGATTTGGTTTAGTTTAATTGTGAACATATCGAACTTGAACTTAATGCTAGTTTAATTTGTTAGTAATTGCAAAGAGATTTGGATTACTGCACTTAGACTTAGAGAGTTTTCGCAAAGAGATTTGGTTAATTCTATTTTCGTGATTTGAGTTCTAGAACTGAGTTTAATTTGATCCTGACTGATTAACTTGTCTGCTTGTCTGATTTCCTGAGAATACCCTAGGCTTGACGCTTTTAGTTTATTGCTTACAAACCGATTTCCTGCTACTGTTTACTTTCTTGCACCGCAATTCATTACAATCACTACTTGCTTATTTCTAGTATTAATTCCTACGGTTTGATTCTCTTGAGACCAAGTGTCCATGTGGATTCGATAACCCTATATACTACATTGACTATACTGTGCACTTGCAGTTTAGAATAGGGATTAAAACTCGACCTATCATTATCCATGTGATAGAATATTAGCCAAGACAAAATTAGTTGGGTTTAATTTATGTATAATACTTAAAAATTAATAATAATAGTAATAATTGTTAAAATGAAAAATTTAAAATTGTTAAATTTAAAATTATAAGAGATAAAACTTTTAAAAGTGTTAAAAAATCAAAATGATTTAAAAATAAGAATTATGATTTAATTTTTTAATTTAAAAATTTAGGGTTTATTTGAGATTTAGGGTTTTGAATTTATAATTGTAAAGATACAATATTTTAAATATTATTTGTATGTATATAATTAGTGTTTAGAGTTATGAGTTTTCTAAGTATTGAATTTTTAGTTCTAGATATATTATAGTACTTAGAGTTTTGTTAGTTATATTTTGTTTGTAATTTAAGGTTTTATGGTTTGTTTAGGGTTTAAGGGTTGTTTAAGATATAAATATTGTGGTATTGGATTTGAAAATAATAGTTTTATGTATATAAAATTAATAGTTTATATATTAATTTTATAGTTTATGATTAAGAGTTTAAGGTTTACAGTTTGATTATGGTATTTGATATAGGGTTTATAAAGGGTTATATTTAAGATTTTAAGTTAATGTTTGAAAATAGTAGATTTGGAAATAATTTATAAGTTTTAAATCCTAATTTTAGATATATTATAGTTTTTGGAGTTTTAGATATTATATTTTAGTTATAGTTTAAGGTTTTATATATGTATATTTGGTTTATTTGATTTAAGATATGAATACTGTGGCATTGATTTTAAATATAATAGTTTTATGTATATATAATTAATGGTTTGTATGTTATAATATTTAAAATGTTATTAATAAGAGTTTTGGTTATATTTTAAGGGTTTTGGGTTTAGGTTATATATGTTATACAATTGTGGTATTGGATTTGAAAATAATAGTTTTATGTATATATAATTAAAGGTTTGTATTTTGATTTTATAGTTTATGATTAAGAATTTAAGGTTTAGAATTTGAGTTTTTAGGGTATATTTAGGGTTTATGGTTTTGAATAGCCACGAATAAAATCGTGCTATCCGTCGCTATTTAGCAATTCGTGGCTAAATATCCACAGATAGCCACGAAAATTAACGTGGTTAAGATAGCCACGAATAATATCGTAGCAATTCGTGGCTAAATCCTTATACGATAATTTCGTGGCTATTCGTGGCTAAACTAACCACATATAGCCACGAGAATGTTCGTGGCTAAGATAGCCATGAATAATGTCGTAACAATTCGTGGCTACACCCTTCCACGACTAGTTTGTCGCTATTCATGGCTAATTATCCATGAATAGCCACGCATATCTTTTCGTGGCTAAAAAAAAATAACCACGATCAATCCGTGGCTTGGTCGTGGCTATTTCCAATTTTTTCTCATCACCAACTTATTTTTTTTTTGCATCAAAAACACATCACCAACTTATCATCCCTCGTTTTCTTGTAATTATTAAGAAGGTAAAATGTGGCTATCTAGTGCATATAGCAGTTCTTTATTTGCAAATAACTTTCCACAATTTAGCTATTTGCTATATATATACTTTAGAAATATAAAGTAAAAACTCTATATATTAATAACGTTGGGATAATAATATTTTATTAATTTATCGAATTATTTTATAAATAGATAAATCTAGCTCAAAATGTAATTTAGAACCAGAAAAATTAATAATTTATTGTGATCATATTGATTTATAGAATCCCTACTGTATGTATTAATTGTTTTAATTGTTCAGAAACAATACACTCTTAAGAATTTCACATGAGATAATGAGTATTTGTAATTTCCAACTAATCTCTTTAAATAATATCCTCTTTGTTTAATTATCAAAGTTGATTAAATAACAAAAATTGAAAAGTCTTCTAAGTATTTTGCCAATCATCACACTTTTTCATCACACTTTTAGAAACTGATAAATAAACAATATTGGCAATTTTCCCCATAAAATACAGTATTTACCAAGTGTTTTGTCAATACAATATATTTCCACTTTATATATCCACCCAACAAAATCAAATTATCCAGACATAATTCAATTTTGCTAGAAGATTTCTTAAACAGCACGCATCTTCTATAAATACACACTCATTTATCTTTTTTTGTCCCTTTTTGACACTCGTGGTCTCATATCTTTATATACACCCGTTCATTGTGTATAGCACACACGTTGCAGTAGTATATATACACACTCAGTTTACATGCACTATCAACAAGAAATAAAACAAAGTACCACAGAGCTAACATGTCAAAGCTCCTTATCATCCTCGCCGCACAAATCCTCCTCATTGCTGCTGTGGTTGCCAACGGCAGAGACAATGGTGAAGACTTCGCAAGAACACTAAACCGAAAACACATCGGTCTGAACAAAAAGGAAAAACTCACACATCTCCGAATCTACTGGCACGACATTTTAAGTGGTCAAAACCCAAGTGCTATCAGGATCCAACTGTAGGCCGTAAAAATACGGAGACAAAAACTGTTTGGAAAAACCGATGGAAAACACGATTAAGAAAATACGACTAAGCGGATGCGAGATGATCTCTTTCCTTAATTCAAAATATCTCCCGTAGTGTAACGGTTTGATGAGATAATGAATCCCAGGATACAACCGCTTTGAGACTAAGATCGTGACACTCGATCAAAGAATCTGCGAACTTAGAATCTACGAATACTCTCGGACTTACTATAAGAAAGAAGACGAGAGAGATTGCTGGATTTTGAGTTGAGAAAGATATATCTAAGAAGATATGTGGTGTATGGTGTGGTTTTTTTTGAGAGAGATGGATTTCTATATATAGGACATAGAAAGATTCCAAAACTTCTCTTGCTTCCAATGTGGGACAAAATAAGTTCCCACTTAAGTTTGGAGAGCAACAAAGGCTTTACCAATTTTTATTGGCCCAAGCCCATTTCTTTTCAACTCTTATAATATTTTATAAACCAAATTGTTCATTAAAATATTAGGCCCAACAATCCCCCACATGAATAGAAATGACTCTTAAACATTGGACGACTAGACTGACTGGACATACTCGACTAGACTAGACATGACTCGACTAGACTAGACAGACTTCCGAGAGTATAAGCGAAAAATCACTGTGTTTGAGATAATAGCATGTTTCAGCTTTGAACCACTCATTGTTAATATATGTCGGGTTTACTCGGCCAGGAGGTGAACATGATGTCTTGAACCACCCGGATTTTTATGTAAACCGAGACAACAGGTATAACCCAGTTTCATTTTCTCGTAGAATTAAGTTCTCTATTGTGTTCATTTTGGCCTTGAACTTGCCTGGTTAGTCATGAGTGAACTTGGAGAATATAGCCTGTTTTTCATTCTCCTAGAAACGGCCCCATTTCACACTCACTTAGGTGATTTGCCAGTAGTCTTTGTTTTAAGAAGTAGTTATAATACTCCACTGATATATCAAAGCTATGGACTTATCATTAAAAGCTATGCTTATCCTTTTATACATACAAATCTTATGTATGTTAGCACTGTTATCATCTTGAGAACTGAGTATAGACTTGAAGTCTTTCAGTGCTTGATAAGTTTATGTTCAATTTAGTTTTCCCTTTGAACCTGACATCTTGGGATCTCCAGTCACGTAGGTGGGGTTTCCATCAAACATCCTCTTGAGTTATAGGCTTTAAACCCATTCCCTTCGATGATTTTACAACTTGATCTCGTGACAAACCTTTAGTAAATGGATCCGCTAGGTTGTCAGCTGATTTGATGTAATCTATTGTGATTACACCACTTGAGATCAGGTGTCTAATGGTTTTATGTCGTCTTCTTATGTGACGTGATTTACCATTATAGAGATTATTCAGTGCCCGGGCTATAGCCGATTGGCTATCGCAGTGTACACGTAATGCCGGAACTGGTTTCTCCCACAATGGAATATCTTCCAGGAAATTCCGAAGCCATTCAGCCTCTTCAGCAGCTTTGTCTAGTGCTATGAATTCAGACTCCATGGTTGATCTAGCCAGTAGAGTTTGTTTGGAAGATTTCCATGATACTGCTCCACCTCCAAGGGTAAAGACATATCCACTTGTAGATTTCGAATTTTTGGAATCAGATATCCAGTTTGCGTCACTGTATCCTTCCAAAATTGCGGGTTCTCTACCATAGTGGAGACCATAACTTTTCGTATGTCTTAAGTAATTTAATACTCTTGTTATGGCTTTCCAGTGTTTGTGACCTGGATTACTTGTGTAGTGACTTAGTACGTTTATTGCATGTGCCAAATCTGGTCTAGTACAGTTGGTTAAGTACATAAGACTCCCAATAACGCGTGCGTACTCTACTTGTGACACAGCTTCACCTGAATTTTTGGTCAAGTGAAGTTGAGAATCAACTGGAGTTTTTGCCGTGCCGTTTGAGTAGTTTTTGAATCGCTCAAGTATCTTTGCAGCATAGTGCTCTTGAGACAGAACGATTCCGTCTGAAGATCTTGTGATTTTTATTCCTAGAATGACGTCTGCTAGACCCATGTCTTTCATGTCAAACTTTCCACTAAGCATGTTCTTAGTTTGTTGGATCATGTCTTTATTGCTGCCAATAATCAACATGTCATCTACATATAAGCACAATAAAATTTACCCACTTGGAGTATTCTTTATGTAGATGCATTTATCACATTCATTTATGCTGAATCCATTTGACATCATTGTGTTGTTAAATTTTTCATGCCATTGTTTCGGAGCTTGCTTAAGTCCATACAATGATTTCACAAGTTTACAAACTTTGTGTTCTTTTCCCGGGATGACAAATCCTTCGGGTTGTTTCATATATATTTCCTCTTCTAAATCACCATTTAGAAAAGCTGTTTTAACATCCATTTGATGTATTTCCAGATTTCTCAAGGCTGCGATTCCAATCAGCATTCTGATTGAAGTTATTCTCGTTACAGGAGAATATGTGTCAAAGAAGTCCAGACCTTCTTTCTGTCGGAGTCCTTGTACCACAAGTCTAGCCTTGTACTTATCAATTGAGCCATCTGTTTTCAATTTTGTTTTGAATATCCATTTACACCCTAGTGCTTTAAACCCTTCGGGTAGATCGGTTATTTCCCATGTATGGTTTTGCATAATGGAGTCGATCTCACTATTGACAGCTTCCTTCCAAGAAGGTGCGTCTGGTGTAGACATGGCTTCAGTGTACGTTCTTGGTTCATTCTCTAGGAGAAAGACCATCATGAAGTCAGGACCGAAAGATTTTTCCTTACGAGCTCTTTTGCTTCATCTAGGTTCTTCTTCTTCGTCCACTTCATTTAATGAACCACCAGAAGTACTAGCCTCGTTTGTAGAGGAGCTAGGATCTTTCTCTTCACGATTTCTTTTTTTATCTTTACATGGAAAGATATGTTCAAAGAAAGACACATTCCTTGATTCCATTATTGTATTTACATGGATATCTGGTATGTCTGATTTGTGAACCAGAAACCGATAAGCACTACTATTGTGTGCATATCCAATGAAGATACAATCAATCGTCTTAGGTCCGACTGAGACCTCTTTCGGAGGTGGTATTGCGACTTTTGCTAGGCACCCCCACACTTTTAGGTATTTGTACGAAGGTACTTTACCTTTCCAAAGTTCATATGGCGTTTTGCCAGTTACTTTGTGCGGTATTTTGTTGAGGATATAATTTGTGGTAAGGAGCGCTTCCCCCCACAGTTTCTGGGGTAACCCAGATTCCTGCAACATTGCATTCATCATTTCTTTTAGAGTTCGGTTCTTTCGTTCCGCAACTCCGTTAGATTCCGGTGAGTAGGGAGCGGTTGTTTGATGTATAATGCCTTTTTCTTGACAAAACGCATTAAATGGTCCATCATATTCACCTCCTCTATCACTTCTAACTATTTTTATAGTTTTATCGAGTTGGTTTTCAACTTCGAGTTTATATTCTTTGAATTTCTACAAGACTTCATCTTTACTACGCAACAAGTATACGTAGCTGTATTTTGTACAATCATCTATGAATGTGACAAAATACTTTTTACCTCCTCTAGTTTGTACCAACTTTAAGTCGCACAAATCTGTGTGTATTCGGTTGTTCTTTCAACACGAGGGGATGGTGTTTTTGTGAGTTTTTCTTGTACACATGTCTCACATTTTTCTTTGTTTATTTTGCATTTTGGGATTAGATTCGAATTCATCAATCTTTGGATAGACTTATAATTCACATGTCCTAATCTTTCATGCCAAATATTAAAAGACTCAACCAAGTAAGAAGCTGGATTCTTATTAATTGCATTGGAAGTGGTTACATCATTTTTGAGGACTGTCATTACACACATTTTGACAAGCCCATCCTTAACGAACCCCTTTCCAATAAACACCCCATTCTTCCTTATTATCAGCTGGTCAGACTCAAAGTTGATGGCAAATCCATGCTTGTTGAGCAGAGTTCCAGAGATCAAGTTCTTCCTCATGTCTGGCACATGCTTCACGTTGTTGAGAGTAACTTCTTTTCCAGAAGTCATCTTCAAAACCACTTTGCCAGTGCCTTCAATCTTGGAGTGTGACACATTTCCCATCAGAAGGTGAGCTTCACTCTTGCTCTTCTGGTATGTGGTAAACATGCCCCTGTCAATGCAGATGTGTGTAGTGGCACCGGTGTCATACCACCACATTTTGGGGTTATCCGCATTTTCTTCAGCCACGTTTGCTTCAGTGACAACCGCACACAAGTCTTCTTCTGTCAAGTTGACTTGAGCTTTGAGATCCTTAGCTTTGCGGCGACATTCTGAAGCTTTGTGTCCCTTTTTGTGGCAGTAGGTGCATTTCCCAACGAACTTGCCCGAGGGACCTTCCTTCTTAAAGGAAGTGGATGACTGGGGAGCCATCTTGTTAGGCGCACCTTTGGTCGGAATGATTTTCCCTTTGCCTTTTCCTTTGTACTCAGCCATGTTGGCGTTGTGGGAAGAAGACATTTCAGCCTTGGCAGACATTTCTTTCTTGCCCTTGCGCTTCAAAGACTCATTTTGCAGCCTGGAAATCAGATTTGCCAAAGTCAGCGATTTCTGCTTGTGATCAAGATAGTTTTTAAAGTCTTTCCAACTGGGTGGAAGCTTCTCGACGAAACAATTCACTGTGAATGTTTCACAGATCTTCATTCCTTCATCCGCTATCTCTTGGCAAAGCATCTGAAGTTCATGCACTTGCTCCATGATGGGTTTTTCATCCACCATTGTGAATCGGAGAAATCTTGCAGTAGCAAATTTTCCGGAGCATACGTTGTACGATTTTTACTTCTTTTCCAAAGTTTCCCAGAGATCTTTCGAAGTTTTGATCTCGTGGTAAACCTTGTACAAATCGTTCACCAGGCGGCTAGTGATGTAGCCTTTGCACAGAAAATCACCATGGGTCCATGCCTCAACGCTTAGGAAGGCACGCTTATCAGTGTTATCCGCCGGCAACACTGGTTTGGTCTCTGTGAGATACCTATCCAGATTCATGGTGCTCAAGAAGAAATGCATCCTTGATTGCCATTGTTTGAAGTCGGAACCATCAAACTTGTCTGGAGCGATCAGTGCGGTAGGCACCGTTGGCGTTGGGACAGCAAGTGGTAGACCATTCCCATGTGTGTTGGGTGTCGACTCACTGGACGCATCATTCTCTTGGTTACCAGGTGGGACCACGATGTTTTCACCGGAAAGAGACATCTGTTCACAAAAACCAGAAGAACAAAGTCAGTTTTTGGAACAGACTTGTAATAGCGATTAATCGCTTATTGATCGTTTAGATCGTATGATATAACGTTTCACAAACTCGCCAAAAGGCTTTTGCGGAAATCGTTTATCGAATCTGAGAATATAAACCGTTTTATCGAACAAACGATCAGCGGAATCGCGTATAGCGTTCGCCGAACACAGTTTGAAAACGTTTTATGAAATCGTGTGAAAAAGGTTTTTCTACAGTTTCTGAATCCGATTCAAGCGATAAGAATGAAGCGGATTTATTTTGAATTAAGACTGTAGGCCGTAAAAATACGAAGAGAAAAACTGTTTGGAAAAACCGATGGAAAACACGATTAAGAAAATACGACTAAGCGGAGGCGAGATGATCTCTTTCCTTAATTCAAAATATCTCCCGTAGTGTAACGGTTTGATGAGATAACGAATCCCAGGATACAACCGCTTTGAGACTAAGATCGTGACACTCGATCAAAGAATCTGCGAACTTAGAATCTACGAATACTCTCGGACTTACTATAAGAAAGAAGACGAGAGAGATTGCTGGATTTTGAGTTGAGAAAGATATATCTAAGAAGATATGTGGTGTATGGTGTGGTTTTTTGAGAGAGAGATGGATTTCTATATATAGGACATAGAAAGACTCCAAAACTTCTCTTGCTTCCAATGTGGGACAAAATAAGTTCCCACTTAAGTTTGGAGAGCAACAAAGGCTTTACCAATTTTTATTGGCCCAAGCCCATTTCTTTTCAACTCTTATAATATTTTATAAACCAAATTGTTCATTAAAATATTAGGCCCAACACCAACCTCTCGTTTCGAACTACTCCGCCTCTTCCTTCTTCGGATCAATCACCATGATCGACAACGCACTAACAACAGATGTGACCATTAATTCGACTGTGATGGGCCAGGCCCAAGGGATGTACGCCGGAGCAGCCCAAAAGGAGGTAGGGTTTTTGATGGTGATGAACTTTGCTTTCAAGACTGGCAAGTATAATGGGAGTACGATCACGATCCTTGGTCGGAACACTGCTATGTCAAAGGTTAGGGAGATGCCAGTGATTGGAGGCAGTGGAGTGTTCCGGTACGCTAGAGGTTATGTGGAGGCTCAAACCAAGTCGCTCGATATCAAGACTGGTGACGCTACGATTGAGTATAACTGTTATGTCTTGCATTACTGATTAGTGATGAATCCTATAAATTGCGACTTAAGATGGTTAGGAATAATAATGAGTGTGGTAAGAAGAGTGAGATTAAATAAAAATTGAATAAATTCATTTCATTCATTTCTCATCAAAATTATAGAAGAATTATGTTTGAATTTTTGTGTGAAATGATGGAATGATCATTCTATTTTAGTCTAGTCAAGATAAATGGTAATATTTTTTGTGTGTGTAAAATCAGCTATTATACATAATTTTATTCTAGAAAATTGTATTCTTGCAGCATGAGCCTAAGGGTTTCTTACATTACTAAAGCGTAAATGATAAACATAAGGGCAAATCGCAAAAATGGCACAAAAACATGTCTTGTCACAAATATAGTAACAAGGAAGAAAAATCATAAAAATAGCACAAAAACATGTTTTGTCACTAAATTAGCCCTAACCCTTAACCTTAAATTTTAAACCCTAAATACTAAACTCTAAACCTTAAATAATAAACCATAAACCCTAAATACTAAACCCTAAATCCTAAATAATAAACCCTAAACCCTAAATAATTAACCATAAACCCTAAATTATATAATGCTATAAAAGTCTTTGTAATTAAAATAATGCTAAAAATATGAATTATTTTCCTTGGTGCTATATTTATGATGATAAAATATGTTTTTTGTGATATTTTATGCCTTTTCTCTAAACATAACTTGCAATAAATAGAATAATAATAAATGAGATCTGGCAAATATAGAATAAATTCATCTTATCTATTTCTTATCAAAATTTCAGTGAGATGTTTTTCTTTGAAATTTTATTTGTTTTTGTATGGAATGATGTGGAATTGATGAAATCATCATTTAATTTCATTCTATGTAAATAGCAGTGTTCTAAAAAGTGTTCTACATCGCAGCTTAGAAAATCATCATTCAATATCATCCCATAAACAGTGACCATTACCTTTTCGCCTAAAAAATTATAATATTATAATAATAAATTAATAAAATATTTCTTATTTATAAATTATAATATTCATATATTACATTATAAAATCTTATGATAATAAATTAATATGAATTTTGTTATTTATAAATATAATATTTCATATATTTTGTTGTATAAACCGCCTAGTTATAATCTAGGTTTTTGATTAGAAGTTTTAGGCGTTAAACGTTGGGTCACTGTCCGATTAGCACCTAAAATTTTTTTGAACACTGATAAATAGTTAAATTTTTTCAGAATTTATATTAATAAGTCATTCCACATTTTTTTATTCCATAAAATAATAATCCAGTTACAAATTAAAAATGATCCACTTGATGTATTTTGTTTTGGTGTTTGGGATTTTGTTCTCTCATTCTCATTGTTTATTCTTATCTTCTTACTAGTTTACTATTTTATTTTTAAACAAAGTCTACTCTGTTCATGAAACCAATTGTTTTTGTTTTCTTAATGCTTTGAGTGAGACCTTCACCCTATCATTGAAGTTGAGATATAAAATGATAATAGGAATTTAAGAAGCTTTTTGGAAAATGTGATGTGTCATTTCTAGGAATATTTTTTTTCTTCAACTAATTGAATGTCATAATCACGAATATTGAGCACATTCGAAACCATATAACAAACAATATGAATATAATCTATCAGAATTACAATATGGAATTAACATTTACTTTATGTATTATTTATACTATATACCATTGATATCTAAATATTTTATAAGGATAATATTGTCATATCAATTTATAACTAAATAACTTATAATATTTTTTTAATATTTTTTCTTTTTTCTATCTTAATCAATTCTTATAAAAATTATTTATCAAAACTTTGGAAAAATATTTAAATTCATAATTATTATTAAAAGGGAATTGTTGACATAAGAATATATTTTGGCGACTTTTGTCTCTTCGCCAACGGTAACCTGCTGTAGCCGTTGCCGGTCTCCGGCACCGTTTCCGATGACCCTGGCTCATCAACCACCGCAGAATCCCCTCCCCCCTCCTCTCCCACCGGACCCCCTTTCAATCGCAAAGGCCTCCTCCGCAATTCCATCTATGCCGACGAGCAGTACCTCTCTGTTTTCTCTGGATACAGACCCTCACTACACCAAAACCCAATCGAATCTGGGAAACGAGGATTCTCAAACTCAACCGGCTGTCTCCTCAGGCCCTAACACTGAGGCTATTGGAAATTTCTCTGTGCCTCGCTCTACTGTTCCCTCAGCAAAGGTACCAAATTTTAAAATTCCTTCGACCCAGCATCAGGATAGCAAAGCTTCAGCAAGCGATCCATCATCTCAAGGCTTTAACTGGGCTGCAAACCTGAAATCATCTGCGAAAATCCCAGATTGCGATGCTACTGTCTCGACATCTCAGGAAGGTAAGCCTAGGGTTAAAATTCCCAATTCTGTCTTCCAGAGAGGTGCTAAGCTGCACAGCGATTACATAGTTGGTATATTCTACGGCAAAGCCCCTTCTTACGGTAAAATATGGGGAGTGCTAAACTACCTATGGGGCAGAGATAAGAGTGTCACGATTCATCATCTAACAAAGAACGCTTTTCTGTTCTATGTCCCTTCGCCTTCTCTTCGCAGGAAGATCCTACAGCATGAGTTGTGGCGGGTAGGAGACTCGCCATTCTTCGTTACTGAATGGAAATCCGAATTTAGCCTAAACCCACCTTCCCTGGATAAAGCTCCGGTCTGGGCTACTATCAAAGGAATTCCCTTTGACTTGATAACACCGGAAGGTCTAAGTATTATATGTCGTCCGCTAGGCCGTGCTGTCGATCACAAACCTTTTACTAGCATCTCTTCGGCAGAAGTTAAGGTCATTGTTGACCTCACTAAACCACTTCCATCGCAGGTGGAGCTAGAGTGTGAAGACGGCAAGATCTTGTTGGAATTGTGTCCAGTAATCTCGGTACTGTCTCTAGAAAGTAAGAGTATGTCAATGATCAGACATAAGTCATATAATACTGGGGGTCATGATGGCTTGCTAGAGTCCGCTCATGATCTATAAGTCTTGGACTTATTGCCTTTATTATATGATCCCATATGGGTCACACGCCTAAGCTAACAGGAAAATGTGTAGGAACGGTTTAGCAGAAGTACGGTAAAAGTGCTAGGCATTTACTGTACTTAGAGAGAATAAAACGGTTTAGGCACTGTGTGTCGATCGATACACAAGGTGTGTCGGTCGACACAGTGCGCGAATACCGTCGAGTTAATTGGTGTTTGGGCCAAATGGCCCAAATGGAACCGGACAAGTTTTATAAGGTAAAACTCGAGTTCAGAACAATTAACCCTAGCCCTAACAGCCGAAAACTCTCTCTCTCTCTGCGCTGAGCTCCTAAGTGGTCTAGCAGCCGTTTTCTGTGATCGCGTGTGTGAACCTTTGGAGGATTCATCCCTCGGTGTTTCTCTGATCTCAGACATACCATCTCTTTCCGCTGCAAACAGGTATAAGGTGAGATCATCATTTGTTTCTATTCAGAGAAGAACCTAGATCCGCATGTTTAGGTTGATATGAATCTAAGAATTGAATCAGGATCAACTAAACAATCCTTCAGTGGTATCAGAGCTATTGGTTCTGGTTTTTCTTGTTTAGATTCATGTTTAGGATTGTTTTTCTTGTTTAAAAGTGTTTTGAATCAACTACTGATAAGAGAAAACATTTAAGTAACAAGAATTGAAATCTAAACACATGAAAAATCGCATGATCAAACTATATTGATTTGGTATGCGATCTGATCCGAGAGAATGAGAATCGGCTGCGATTGCATGTATCGATCGATACGATCGCATGGATCGGTCGATACAATTCGAAGATCGCATGGATCGATCGATACGATCGCATGGATCGGTCGATACAGTCTATCGGGTAACCCTGTTAACGCGTGAAAGCATCGATCGATGCAGGATCGATGCAGGTTCGATGTTGGTGCATCGACCGATGCGGTTGGTGCATCGATCGACACGGTTAGGGTTTTGGCTCGGATCCGTGCATGCGTGAGAGCATCGATCGATACAGGATCGATGCACGATCGATGCAGGATCGATGCTAAGAGCATCGACCGATGCGGTTGATGGATCGATCGACACGGTTGGTTCATCGATCGACATGGTTGGTTTAAGGCTCGGTTTAATTTTGATTAAAATTAATTCGTCCTGGTTTAATAAACAGATTTAATAATTTTATTAAGTCTGGTTAAACCGGGACAAGAAATCCAATGTCGAAAGAATTATTGGATTTAGTGCCTAAACCAGGATTTTCTAATTTGATTTGGTTGGACCAAATAAATTGAGAAAATCCGGTTTAGTAAATAACCGGTTGACAATTGTGGTCATCGTAGTAATTAAAATTTGGTTAGACCAATTTTAATGAACCAGACCGGTTATGTCATTTAATTGGACAATTGGGTCATGTCTTGAACATGGACCAATTCTTGGGCCTCGGGCCAAGAAGTTAAAATAATTGGGCCAATTATTTGAGTCTTTCTTCAGATTAATTTAAAATTTATTTTATAAATTATAAAGTCGATTTTAAATTAAAGTTTCCGAAATTTTGAAATTAGAAAGTTTCTTAAATTTATAGAAGTTTCTAGATTTGCATGATTCGGATTTTAAGAAATTTCTAAAGTTAGAAAGTTTCCGTTTTTGAAAGTTTCCAATTTTAGAAAGTTTCCAAAAATAGTAGGTTTCCAAAAATGGAAAGTTTCCCGAAATAGTAATCTTCTATTTTGGGAATGAATTTTTAAATAAACCTACGAACCTCATAAATATCAAGCGTTGGATGTCTTGTCCATTCTATGTCAGCTGTCGAAGCCCATTCAATTGTATTCATGGCCTTACAGTGTGAGGGTGTCTGCTTTTGCGTGGATAAGACGGTTTGTGATTCATAAATGTCATTGGGAGTCCCAGACATTAATGATTACATGACTGTATAGTCTGGTTTTCTTGACTGGGCCATCGGGAGTCCCGGGCCTTGAGACATCAGAGTGGATTGGGCCTCGGGCCCAGATTCACAACCAAGAGTTATATCACGGATATAATTAGCCGATATAGGGCTTACCGATATAAGCTAAGGTTGGGTGACGGCCAGTGGCCCACTTTGATCTTAGTTATATGTGGATCTTGGAATCATTATATTCTATTGAGGGTAACTGATGTTATTGAATATAATGCATGATTAATCATATTAAATTTAATACGAGATTAATCATATTGAACATATTAACTAAAATCCTTTTATCTTAATTTTCAGTTATGACTAGCACAAACAATCAAAACACTTTCTCGATCCGGTCTGTCCTTAAGATGGACAAACTGAACGGATCAAATTTCTTGACTTGGTCGCGGAACCTGAGGCTAGTCCTCAGACAGGAGAGAAAGGACTATGTCCTTGAGAGAGCTCTCCCCGTGAGGATCGGGTCCAATGCTTCTCATGCAGTATATGATGCTTGGAATAAGCATTATAATGATGCGGTAGATGTGCGTGGTCTGATGTTGGCTACCATGGACTCAGATTTGCGGAAGCAATATGAGAACATGGAGTCGCCAATAGAGATGATCAGCAGCCTGAAATTGAAATTTCAGGAGCAGATAAGAGTGGAGAGATACCAGTTGGTTAAATCTCTCACTAGCTGCAAGCTACCAAATGATCATCCAGTGAGTCCTCATTTCAGTAAAATGATGGGTTACATAGATAACCTGAGGAAACTGGATTATCCAGTTAGCCAAGAATTGGCAACTGAGATCATTCTGCAGTCACTGCCGTCAAGCTATGATAAGTTCAGAAGGAACTATATCAAGAAAGGCTTAACGAAGACGCTGACTGAACTGCATGATATGCTCAAGACAGTTGAGCCAAACGTGAAGAGTACCCTGTACAATCTCATGAATGAGAAGGGTAGGTTTACTAAACCTAATGCTGACAAGGGTGAAGACAAAGTTGTCCAGATTTTGAATCATGGCAAGCGTGTGTCTTCTGAGCCCGAGTCAGATACCTCTTACGTTGGTAAGTGCTGCTACTGTAAGGAGACAGGGCATTGGAAGAGAAATTGCATTAAATTCATGGAAGATGATGAGGAGTTAAAGTCGATGTATGCGACTACTTCCTGAGGTATTCATGTTATTACTTCAAGTTCTACCTTAAAGGTATTGGATACTGGTTGTGGCACTGATATTTGTGATAATATGCAGAGCCTAAGCAACAGTAGAACGTTGAAGGAAGGGCAAGTGAAACTACATGTCTGGAAGGAGCTTGGGATGCTGCCTCAGCCGTAGGGTTACTCACTTATAGATCCCTTTGAGGCTTGGTTTTGTATTAAGTAATTGCTACAATGTACCTGCTTTAAGCAGAGTTGTCTTTCATTTTCTTGTAAGAATTTGAATGTTTTTCATTTTGATAAAAGACAAGTTTTGTTCTTTTGATCTTAATGAAATATTAATTGTAGCTCCCTATTCATGGAATGGGTTTTATATCTTAAACCAAAGAGTGCCTAAATATAACATAAGTACCGAATTGATTTAAATCTGATGAATTAAACCTGATTTTTCTTGGCATAAAGTCTTGGTCACATAGAGTAAGTCGGATTCAGAAATCCCATAGTCATGGACTGTTGGGCTCATTTGATAAAATATCTTATGAGACTTGAATTCTGTTTACTAGACCAAAAGGTAAAGGGCCTATCTTAGCCGAGCTAGAGAAAGGCCCAAAGGCTTATTGGACCTGGAACATACTCATGTATGTGGTCCAATGAGCAATAATGCCAGAGAAAATCACCTGTACTTCATTGTCTCTACTGATTACTTCAGTGAGTGTGACTGTGTTCATTTGATGAGACACAAGTCGGAATTCTTTGACATGGTCAAAAGAGTTCCAGAATGAAGTATAGGATCTGAATGACAAAAGTATTAAGACTCTGGATTAAAATCACGAGTGAGAATACTTAAGTCATTGATTATGTGATCATCTGAATGAGTGTGAAATCGTTTCACAGCTCATTTCTCCTGAAAACCTGAAGGTGTTTCTGTGAGAAAGAATCAGATCTTATTAGAAATGATTAAAGATGAATCACACGAATCTTCCATGATATTTTAAGAATAACGCTCTAGAAATATCTAAGTTTACGCTAAAATAGTTCCACCAATATCAGTTGAAAGACACCACGTAAATGTGGATTGGAATCGATCCAAATTTGTCTTTACTGAGTATTGTAGTTGTGCTACTTCGCTGGTTGTCCTAGAGAAACTAAGGCTTGTTATTTTTACGTCCAATCTGTTTTCTAAGAAGGGAAGTTATTTTCCAAGAAGAACAGTGGGAGTAAAAGTATAACTCGAAGAAATTCGAGAAATACAG